>CM052440.1:114774670-114836126 GCA_028533085.1 Varecia variegata
GTGTGTGTGTGTGTGTGTGTGTGTTTTAGAAAACTTTTTGGGAAGCATTTTAAAGGATTAAAAGTTTAGATTAAACGTTTAAATTTAGTTTCTTGCACACTACAGATATGTTATTGGCTTCCAGAATTTCACCTGACTGCCAGCTTCCGAGCATCACCTGACTGCCAGTTGCATACGCATATTGTAAAAACACTCTGTGAAGATTGATTGGCACATTCATTTCCTTCCCATGTTGCTGGCTGCTCTAGAGCAGCAAGACAAATTTACACTCTCAGTCACATAAAGGTTTACTTGTAGGAACATTATTTAACTTCCTGACCATTTAAAACTACCTTGGAGAAAATTATCCAGGGTAGTTGTTAGACATAGAAGCTACAAGAGAGGAGTTAGAGAATTCCCATAATTTTCCAACCTAGGTGATGTGGGGAGTGATAATGCTCCTAAGAGAGACAGGAAATACTGAGGAGTATGGAAGATGATCAGTTCATTCGGAGCATACTGAGTTTGAAATTCCAACTAGCTGATAGTAGGAAACGTAGGACTAAAGCACAGAACAAAAACTGGGTAAAGGAGGAAGATGTAAACATTAACTTTCTGGAGATAATATTGCAGCCATGAGATTGCTAAGAAATTGTGTGCAGAGAAGAGAGCCCTGGTAACATTGGTGCACAGGACTATAGGCTGAAAAAAGCTCAGAGTAGAGATGTACACAGGGGACCTGGAATTGGCTAAATTCTGCTGATTAGAGTAGTGGTTTGCACAGTGGTTTGTGTGTGTGTGGTATATGAAACTATATTTAGTAATGGGTGATTACTGATACAAATCTAGATTTTTACAGGGTCCTGAAGAATTTTCTTTATGGCATGGATTTGTTGGATCTGAGTAGCAGCTCCCTCATAGGATGGGGCATGCATCTTCCTGCTTAACTTGAGTCCACACCACTCAGACAATCTGTGTTTATGCACTGATACTCCACAGCTCCAAGCCTGTCTCTATCTACCTTTATGTTTTTGAGTTTGCAATCTATGACCCATTGAATCAAAGAGAGAAAAGGTTCATGGTGAATAGGGGTGCTAAATTTTAGGCTGAACTATTTATAGTAGATTTATTTTTTGTAAACATTTACTTCACTCTAGATGGGTTGAATTGCATCACTCCAAATTCACATGTTCAGTTATAGCCCCCAGTATCTCAGAATGTGATGTTATTTGGAAATAGGACCATTATAGATCTAGTTAGTAAAGATGAGGTTATAATACAGTAGGGTAGCCCCCTAATCTAATATGACTGCCCCCTTATAAAAAGGTATCAAAAGGGGAAATTTGGATAGGGACATGCATACAGGGAGAATTCTGTGTGAAGATAAAGGTAGAGATTTACAAGCCAAGGAATGTCAAAGATTGCCAGCAAAATACCAGAGTCTGTGGCAGAAGAGGGTATGAGGAAAATGGTAGGGAACAGATTCTCTCCCTCATAGCCCTCAGAAGGAACCAATCCTGCTGACACATTGATCTCGGATTTTTAGACTCCGGAACTGTGAGACAATAAATTTCTACTGTTTATGGTACCAGGTTTGTGGCACATCATTAGGGTAACCCTAGCAAACTAATATAGATGGAAAGAATATTGTTCCTGAAGACAGCTTTTCACTAACTATAAAGAGCTCAGGAAACCTTTTTCTCCCCCAGTGACTGTGAATTACAAAACGTGACAAAGAAAGCATGCCTAAGAATAGCATTTGGCACATTTAGAGAAAGATAATCATTGAGTTAACTGTGTGAACAAATCTCTGCTTTGAGACCAAAAAGCCTAGTTTTGGATCCTGTTCCTCACAGGGTTGCTGTAGATTTTGGGGGCATGTTAGTTAATTTCTTTTACCCTATGGATCATTTCTAAATATGAATCACAATTGTATCTTTCTCATAGCGGTGCTTTAAAGAGTGAGAAAAAAACACATGAACGACTAGAATAGTAGCAACACAGGGTACGTGCTTAACAAACTATAGCTTATATTATCAGCTATTATCAATCTTTCTTACTGTTTCACTTTAGGAATTACACATCAGAACATCAAAGGTTGTGCCAAAACTCCTAGGACTGTGAGCACTGTGACTTTGCTTTTTGGGGGTCACTGTTGAGTTCTTTTGACATGCTTCTGAAAAAGCTGTAGCCTGTAGTGTACAGTGTGAGTATAAGGAAAAATATAGAAGAATCCAACTTAACTCCAGTTGAATACTCTGGAAAAGTTAATGTACCATTAAAAGGTGCTTGCTTTTAAAACTAGTGAGGAGGTCAAGTCCACGGAATCTGTCATACATGGTAGTTGCTCATAACACTTTACAGGTGTCTTATCACATTCAACATCATAACTGGTTTATGAGTTTATTTCTGCCCCTGAAATGTGAACTCCTTGAAGGCAGACAGCTTGTTTGTCTTTTTTCCCTTCTAGCCTCAACACACAGTGGCATAACTAATGCATGCTGAAAAGCAGAGAGCAACTCTCATTAAACAAAGGAAAGAGGCAATACTATTTAGAAGAGGATGTTATTATTACAGCTCCCCAGTCTAATGAAAGTAAATTATACTGCATAAAGTGTTGGTTAAGGTAAAGTTATAGAAAATATTTTCTTTAATTTTGATTTTGTTTTTTACTTTAATGAAACTATCTGTACTTTCTTAAAATTAAAAGAACATTTTTGAATGATATATGTTAAAGGGATACATTTATCTGGGTTATTTTTCAAACCTTTCTCACAATTGCCACAGTTACAATTTTTGAAATGTTTGCCTATAGTTATGCCTAGTTACCTATATTATTCAGGCTCTGAAACCTGCAGTAGACATTTGTACATGTATTAAAGTTAAAAATTAGCATTTAACATATAATTTTTTTTCTCTCTGATCCACTTTATAAATCCCGTCTTTCTAATACACTTTAAAGGCAAACTGGCCTGCAAAGACATATGTGTAAAACAAAAAATTGTTGAATAAACTGAAAATAAGGTATCTTGAAGCAGAATGTTGTTTTTTGCTTAGGTCCAACTAAATTCAATGTTATTTTCTTTCACATGCTACTCTTTAAAGTACCAACCAGGAATTATAAAGCCCTAGCTGGCATATAAATTTAAGAACCAAAAAAATATTTTACCCCAAATTCACAGGAAAAATGTGCATTTTATAATCTGATAAATGTAATAGTGTATACCTATATATACTATGGTAAAATAATTCAGGACTTTAGTTTGTAAAAGTATTTTTTAGAATGGTATAAATAGAGAAAACCAGTATTTTAAGTTATAGCAGCTTATATCATTTTTAATATGTTTTAAATTCATAATGATGAAAATTTGTAACGATTTATATTTTTGGTATCCAATGGGGAATGAAATGACCTTGATTCTATCCTAAAGAACAACTGGCAACATTGCAAATATACCTAGTCCATGTAGCATTTTATTTATAAGCAAAGCAATGAACAAGCATAAAAATCTGTCTTTACTTTTATCACTGCAGTGTTTCTGGTTGACTTAGAAACAGATGGTATGTGGGGGGTTACATAATAATTTAAGGTTTCAAAATCAGTTTAAGACAGTGTAAAAGTTGTGTGTGTGAGAGAGACAGGGAGAGAGAGAGAGAAGGAGAGAAAGAGAGAAAAAAAGAGAGTGAGAGAGAATGAAGAGATTTTCTTGGGATGAATAAAAATCAACTTCAATCAGAAAATACTTTGTATCAAAAGTCACCCAAGCATCAGTTGAGCGAGGGAATCAATCTGTCATGAACCTTGCATGTCCCTTGTACATACTCTCTGGATATGCCAAAAATGCAAGACCCTGACCACTCTTAACCCAAACCATTTCTTAGGAGTGTGCGTGTTCTTCAGGATTGCTTTGTGCTTACCAAAAAAGCAGGGGCTTTCTCAAGCTCAGTATTTGTCAATTGTGATGCAAACCTACTGCATGCTTGGCACCCATCTGGCCTCTGCCTCACCCCTGTGGAACTCGGTGGATGGCAGGAATCAACGCCAACTTCATGTTCACACTGCTTGCTGTGTGGCTTGCTTGTCTTTGACCCAAGAGTCTTGTGTTTTCTGCCATCTTCCACGAAACATCGATGATCTAACTTACTAGCACAATAACTTGCTAGGGCAAAATCCCAGACCCAAGAGTATCTCAGAACTCAACTTGGAAATGGTATGTAGTAAAAATGGTATGTAGAGGGGCATAGAAGATGATTTTGTGTGAAGAATTTCATTCCTGACAATGGAAAATGAAACCAAAATCAAAGTTAAGATTTTTTTAACCCACCATTTTTTTTTTTTTTTTTGGTATATAGACCTTCAGTGGAACCAAAATTAGTTACAAACTACATTCAACATAATTAGATGTAACAAAAACAAATCCTTTTAACTGAGGCTTTGTTAAATGGTAGTCTCAGTTCAGAGAAAATGTTTTAGAACTACTTTGATGGCAGTGCAGAAGAAAGAACACACTCGAGGAGTGTTTTAAATGAATTAAATAATAGCAACACCAAAATGATGCAAATGATATTTTATGATTTGATTGTTCTGAGCAGTATTGATTTGAGGTTTGAACAGCCTCCTTATTGAATATGGTATGGAGTAATAAAACACCTATAATAGAATTTTACCAATCCAATTTTTCTCTTATGAAAAAACTAGTTTGGAAACAGCAAGCTTAGGTTGAAAGCATTGAGTTGCAGGTACTCAGCATGGAACCTGAAGTATCTCCAAGAACTGCAATTAAAATATGTTTATATTTGGAGATAGGAGATTCTGATTCCTTTAGGGCCTCTTAAATTAGGTGCGAAATGATATGCTCGTGTTTGAATTAAAAAAAATGCAGTTAGAGCTGCTTAACATCTGGTAAAACACTCTTTTAGTTTAGAACAAAGATCACTGTACATTGATTGCTGTCCCCAAGATTATGCCACCAGAAATGCATGTTATTTCATGTATAGGGAAAGAAAATAGTGTTTAAAAAAAGGAAAGTATAGTTGCTATTTTTGTAAATAACACTGTAATTTAAAAAAATGAGAAGAATATTTTGGTCCCTTAATTTTACATTTTGCATCTCTTACTATTTGTGATGTTTATGGCTGAGAACCGATTTCATCACAAAAAGGTGCCTAGTCGGGATCATTGGATACAATAATAATGAGCTAGTGCCTTTTTCCTTATGCATTTCCTGCTTATCCCTCTCTTCTGTTACCATGTGGTTTAATGCATGGTGCTTATTGTTAAATTTACTTATTTTCCTTTTTTATCATGTGGCTTTTTAACCCATGTGTTTGCAAGGAATAAGTTTAAGGGTTGTCTTGTTTTACTGTACAGGTTGGGATGGATAGGGAAATAGTGAGAAGAGAGGTAAATGCTTCTTTGTTAAGATGTGCGGATGACCAGCATGCTTGGGACGTAACAATTTGTCTGTTTATGAGGAAAGGATCTTTGGATTGTGTACATTATTATGAAAAGTTTCTTGACAAGTTGCTCATTAAACAAACCTACATTGTCAAGACTGAACCGTAGCACATTTATTCTCACTAGTATGCGTCAAATTTATCTTCATGTGTGCAGCTTTAATAAATTGAATATTCTTGGAGCATCTTTTCATTCATTTCATTGGTTTTTAAAGTTTTTAGAAATGGTCCTTTTCATTAAAAACAAGAACATATAGCTCTAAGTATGGAATATTTGAATTGCCCCCTCTATTCTTCTGAGAAAACTTTGAGGTACAAAAGAGGAGAACAACACATGAAATAATAGCTACTTCTGTTCCAGTTTTCCTGGTGAAAGGGCTGTTTTCACACACAAATTATTTCCTACCACTCGAAAGTGTTGCCACTTTATCGGCAATTACTTAAAAGTAAAATTATTTTTCCTTTACTCTTTAAATAGAAATTTAATGACTCTAAAAATTAAATAAGAAAAGAACCCAAATCTTTCAATCACCATTCATGTCCACATTGACCTGCTTAATGATCCTGCAATGAGCCTGGCCAATTCTCTCGGGACTCTACAGTCACCTGTCCAGGGAGGCCTTTCCTGGGCACTTCCTCTCAAATTGCAACATGTCCCATCTGCCTTCCTGCTTGATCCTCCTGTTAGCACTCATCACAGTCTAACCTAACACGTGTTACACATAACTGTTTACTGTCTGTCTCAGCCTTCAGCAAATAAGCCCTGAGGAGGGAGGGTTTGTCAGTTTTGCACCATTCTATCTCCTAATGCGTTCAACGATACCTGGCTGACACACTGTAAGCCAGTGCTCAGAAGACATTGTTTGAATGAATGACTCCATGTTACTCTGTAGCTTTGTCCATGATTTGAGGGAAAATGACAACCTGTGTAATTTTCTTAAAAAGTACAAACTCTGATTCAATAGACCGCAACAGGGTGTTTTTGTTTTGTAAAGTGTAAAGATGTGGTACTGCAGTGCCAGGTTTTCTTTTTTTTATTTCAATCTCAGGAAACCTTGCATGCACTCATTTCTTTAAAGGATTATGCAGTTGAGGCCATTATTACGCGGTTGTGATGGCTGCCAGAAGACTGAGAAAGATATGAATGGGAAGGTCATTCAGAGACACTACCTATGCCCTTGATTTCTGCTGCAGAGGTTGCACCTCTGAAAGCGCCTCTTTCTTAGAATCAGTCATTGCTCCAGGAAAATCAATGAAACTGCTGTTACATCTGCTTAAAATGTACATTCCTTTGCACATGGAAACTTTTTTGAAAAGTAGAGTAATTGGCTTCTGCCTTTTCTCACCAAAGAGTTGCTAAAAATAAACACATATTTCTTCTTATCTTCCATTACATAAATCTTTCCATGCAAAAATTCCATTAACTTAAACACAGATAATCTTTTTCTTGCTAAGTCAAAGAAAAATTGTAAAAAAGCAAGGCAGTGAACCAATCATGTAATTCACACATAAAGTTGCACAAAGATTTATCATTTGAAATCTACAGGAGGGTAACTTTTCTACCAGGTCTTGTTCTGCTATGTCTGCAAAGGGTAAATGGAATTACCTCCATCCATTCTGGAGAGAACGACCCTGGGGTTGATGAGGAAACACTGAAGTAGGATGTGAAAGCATTTCTAATTATTTCTTTCTAATACGTAAACCTGGTAATGCATATAGTTAAGCTTATCGCCTCTCACAGTTTTATAGGTAAGACAGTAAAGCAAAGCTGTGACTAGGAATTACAGTATTAAAAAATGTCTTTTTCTGAAAACGTGTCATAGTAGTTTTCCTGATATTTGTGGAATGGTCTTAAGGAGAAATACTAAAATTAAAACATTGTTGTCAAATTTCAGAGGTACATTTACAAATATCAAAGCATTTTTAATCCTACTTTCCACTAAATTCAGCAGTATGGGTACTTCTTTTTAAAAATGCAGCAAATTCCTTGTTCTACATAATGTCACATTGATGTGCTTATTGTTTCCTGTAAGCATTAATATGCAATTTCCCAATGACTGGAAGTAAATTAGTGTCCACTTTGTATCCTGTAGAGCTGTTGTATGTGACACCTTGACACCTGCATCACCAGCTTTTACACTCGCTGCTCGAATCTACACATATATTAATGCTATTGTTAATGTCTACATTGCCAGCTACAGCACACACACAACTGTTCTTCTAGGGGAAATATTGACATGGGATGAAATTTTATACTTTCTAATGCTAAAATGTGAAAACAATGCAACTCAATATGTTTCCCATCCTTTGCCTTCTTGGTCAAAAACCATACAGCCAAATTTATTGCATGAGTATGGTAATCTACTCAACGCAGATGTCTTAGAGCAGTTATTCCAATTTTCCTCAGGAAACTTTGTTATATTTATTTTTAAGTGATTTATATCATAGCGAGGTTTGTAGTCAGCTTCAAATTCTTTCAGAATGTCAAATAATCAGATGTGAACACTAAAAGTAAGTTTGTATTGCCATTATGAATAAATATGTACTTACCTTTAACTCCATCAGCAAATAAAATTTGGATTATATATATTGGTTAGAATAGTAGACAAAACATCCTGAATGCATACCTTGTAGGAATATATTTTCATTATATTCCTTCTTTCGGTGGCTAAACATTCAGAATGACTTTTCAACTTTGAGCTCTTCATTAGACAGTTTTTGATCTTCAGGGTCAGTTGGCCTAATGTTTTACAGCATGTGAATGACTGCATATGTTTCCACTGGACCTCTATTTTTTTTTCCTAAATTCACTTATTTAAAAAAATAACAATGGCGTATAGGTAGAATAATCTGCTTAGTGACAGATGAGCATAAACCTACATCTTTGCTGAGTTTAAATAATACTATTCTTGTTTTACCATGTCAACCTATAACTCTGGTTTGACACATTAGGAAATCATCAGCATGAAGTTTTCATTTTTGTTCCCAGCCAAAATGGATTTCTTTGTAAACTCTACGATTTCCCATGAATGCATGAATTTTGAAACTACTGAGCACCGTCAGCAGTTCCCTACTCTATGGATTAATGGGAAAATATTTGGGGTTTTCTAGCTCTGACCGAAGGCTGGGTGAAATCAATTATTTAAGCACTATAAAGCAAGGGCTTGGGTCTCAGACAACAATTACAAAGCAGACTCACTTTAACACCCAGAACAACCATCTGGATCTTGTTGACTCCTTTACCATGGCAAAAGGGTGAATGAAATATAATTCCTGTCTGCTGATGCCATGGAGATTCCTTCAATCTAAGAGCAGCTGGATCTCCCATTACACACACATACACGCATGCACACGCACACACATGTGTGCTTCCCCATAGTTGTACAGATGTTAAATATAATGAATTTCTACAGCTTTTATTAAAGCAATAAGAAAAGCAATTGATTTTTTTCTACTGTATCTGAAGTGGTCTTCAGGATCTCAAACATTCAATTTGTACAAAGTAATAAATGTCAGTGCTTTAAAAAGGAAAATATTATGCTTCTTACTGCGCTCTAGAAATGGTCAAATGCAATGGAAAAATTTATTGAAGACTTGATGTGACTTTTATAGAAAGTCTGATTTTCAAATGTTTAGAAGGGATGTGCTTTCCAATGCCTGTATGCTTAGCTCTTGCAGTACCAAATGTTTCACATTGCAGTTATGTGTTAATGGACATTAGGCTGCTAAACACTTCTGAAACAAAGAAAATCAATGCATGCTTTTAAAATGGTATTAGAGAAAATGAGAGGTGAGTAGGGGAGGAAACCTTAGAGGAAGAGGGAAGTTTTCATAAACAATCGTGTTTAGATCTCTAATGTGGAGGATTAGGGCAAGCTTAGTGGCTTTGAAATCTAATAATCACATAAAGCTCCCCTCAAAGCAGTTGCAGCTTTTGGTGCCAGTTTTTCCTGTATAGATCAACCTGAAGTAATATATCAAGATCAAGGTACATTTCAAAGAGAAATTCTTTAAAAACAAATCTTGGTCACTGCTGATTAATCATTCAAAATCATAAATCTTGTGTGGTGAGTTAACAGTGACCAGACATAGTCACTGAAGTGAAAATGTTTTCTTTTTTCCCCTCTTTGTACAGTAGGCAGTGATCAACATGAGGTTTTAAAATCAGCCCAGTCCCAATGGAGCGTCTTCTGATGTCTGTGGTTTAGACTAGAGCACTGAACTTCAAACTTTTATTCACTCACCCAAAGGAATTTAGTAAAACTGTGGATTATTTCACACATTTAGCTGACCATTTTAGAGGTGAATCATAAATTTAAGTGTTGCAACTTTTTCAGTATATCGTAAATGATCACAACTAAATTAAAACTATTACTTATTTTTTGAAGTTTGTCTTCTGGAATTTAAATGCTACAGTAACTTGATATGTACCATCATTTATTTAAAAAAATGTGTTTATGTTTGTAGGTCCTCTATTGATCATCCTATCATACTTCTACACAATAAGAAAGCATGTACATATATATATTATATATAATGGAAATGTAATATTTTAAAATTCCCTGTGATTGCAAATCTGATAAAAGTTCTTTTCTAAATTGAGTTTTCATTAAAGTTAAAATGGCATACCTTTGATAAAACTATTTAAATATATTAAACTTCTGAAAAATAGGCAAATATAAAAGTAAAAATGTTGGTAGAACATCTACTCATGAGATGGATGAGGTTTTAAAATAATTAGTTCATTTATCTAAATATGACTTGTTGCTAGATTTAAACAGTGTTCAAATGCAATTCTAATTATATTCTTTTTTCTTTCCTTAAATATAAATATTTAGAAACCTTGTCATATAAATAAGCAGGTAAGGAATAGAAGATGTTTTCTTATTAGAATTTGGCATAATTCTTTGAAGACATCCCTTGTTATTATACCAAATCATACACATTATTCAAAATAATTTTTGGTAATAGATCACTACGGGTTAGGCCTTTCAATTCTGTTCAAAGCAAGGAATTGAAAACTACCTGACTTACAAAAAGATATGTTACCAGCTATCATTCATTTTTTTTTTCTCGACACCAACGTTAATATTTTTATATCTCTTTTCGGCTTCCTAGAAGTTTTTCCATCCTAGATTAATTCTCCATAGTAACTTTGTGATGGGTATAGGACTATTTTGAAAGGAAGATGGAAGAGATCTTGTACCTCAATCCAAAGTGTATTCACAATTTAAGATAGTGTATACACACAATTTAAGATAGTGTATACATGGAAGTTGAAGAATATGAAAGTTGAAAATCTAAGTTTGCCTGTCTCTAGACTAGGGGTACGCTTACCAAAATTTGAACACAGCTGACTTAGAGCATTTTAACACACCATGAAGAATTTCTCTTCTTTAACTTAGGTTAGCTAATGGTGTGGTCATAGAGTGTAGGTGGTTTTTATTTCTGTCATCAGTATACACAATGTCTTCTCAAGGAGGTAAGAGGAACTGGGGTGATAGCAACTTCTCCTTTCGGGATATTATGGTGCACTAAAGAAGTGATACATGTCCCTAAGTGTCTCATAGTACATGCCTAAAATGTTTCACTGTCAGGATAGCATTATGTAAGAAATTTTAAAAAATGAATTAATTTCTAGAGGAATAAATAATATTTATTCAAGGATTTATGTGTTATTCCAAGTATACATAGAGGAGGCACTGGAAAAATATTTAACTTTAAATTTGCCTATTGATTAGTATAAATTCTGTATGTGAAAAATCCAAGTAAATGAAATCTGTTTATCTTTACTGTGCTCTTTATTTTGGCCATATGTCCTTTTAATATGCATATTCTAAATTAAATAACTTTTTTAAAACCTTTATTCTCATTCAGAAATCTATCTATGTCTTTGTATTTGGTTGCTAAACATTTTCCATCTCTTTTAAGTTTTTGTTGCAGAGTAGCAAAAACTCCTGAGCATGTTTGTGATGAGAAGCATGCTATTTTTGTGCTACGATTGTCTGTTTCCCTTTCCATTGAAATGTTCTTTCTAGTGATGCTTAATGTTTTGTTTTCTTGTGCATTTTTTGGCTGCCATGGCATATGGAAATATTAATGGCTGGAGTTTGAATTATTACAGCTTTGAAGCCATTCCTCAATGTTTCTTAATTTATTTATGCATGTTTGTCAATAGCATTGGGACTTTATTTACAGACCGATAGACTCACATAGTAAGAATAAAATTTCCAGTATGTCTCAAGTCATATCTTTCCTGAAATAAAAATTATATATTTATTAGTTATATATTCTTATAGACTGGTAATTGAAATCTTTTATTTCCTTGTTCCAGAGTCCTTAATGTCATAAATGATTAATAGTCAAATCTCCTTAAGATTGTGAACTTCATTTTTCATTTTTTTAAATTTCTATCTCAACACTCAAGTGCTACCCCTGAGTTCCTGCTGGGTTAAAAAGACTTTACTAGTTGTTTTTAGATGTTTGCTATTTTTACTTTTATTTGGCCAGATAGTACCTGCTCCTAGGCTCTCCTTGTTTTAATTCGTGTACCATGGTGTCCATTTCTTTACTATTTCTTTACAACGGCTCCCTGTGTATTCCTGGGATTGCATGTTCCACCTGCCCAGCTTCCCATTAAGGACTCACAGATTTCTCTTGCTTCTTAGTATCTGCTCTACCCAAATATCATATATTATTTCTGTTTGTAGTTAGTCAGATAGGTAATAGCTCAGAATTTGTGAAAAGAATAGAAAGTAAAATACATACATACATGCATGCACAAAACCTTTCAGTCTAGAGACAGCAGAATGTATAATAACTAGGTCTCCTGAAAGAGACACATAAAAAGAACTCCAGAGATTCAAAGGCAGGTGGCATCTGTTGGGCATTTCGATGTCTGTAATTTTACTTTAAAACATTTCAGCATAGATAGTGTTGTATGTGTTTTTCCTATTTGGATGAAGTTGGAGCTCAGTTATTGAATTCTGAATGCTAACAGAGAATTGCAACTCCAGGAGTGTCAGCTAGAGTTCCAATGACAAAGCCCATGTTCCACTTACTACACGTACTCCTGTCTCTGTCGTGATCAACAACACATCAGGCTTCTCTCAGCATAGTGAATGTCAGAAATGGTTTTCATTTTTGAATTAGATGTTTCCTGATTACCACAGTAATGTTAAAATGGGCTCTCATTAGTGAAATTAAGGTATTCAAACTATGTGGATGAGTTTAAATGTTTCTAAAATATGCTCACTCTTTTGAGAATGGTATGTAAGGATCCAGCAAGGCTTGTAGACTTCATCCTTAGACAGGATGACCTAGCTCAGTAGTTTATAATCTTTTTGCACTCAGAACCCATTTATGATTTTAAAATTTATTAACACCCCCCAAAAAACATGTTATGAAATTAAAAATAAGGAGTTTATGAAATATTTATTAGGTAATTTTAAAATAGTGATAAGAAACTTATTACTTGTTAAATACATTTATGAAAAATAATTTTATTCTTAAAAACAAAAAAAGTAGGAAGAGTGGTTGATTTTACATTTTTGAAAATCTCTTTAGTGTCTGGATTAACTGAAGATAGCTGGGTTCTCCTGTGATTCTGCTTGCAATCTGTTGAGATACGGTATTTGGTTGAAGCATATGAAGAAAATCCAAACTCATACTTCATCTGACTTATCTAGCTGGAATAAAAAGTGGTTTAATATCCTTTGCAGACAATTTGGATATTTTTTCTTTGATATTATATTACAATATAACAAGTGGTATTTTAATGAGGGTTAGTTACAATGTGGCATCTGAAACTGTGTCTATGAACATTTTTTATTCTCGTCTATTGAAATCCATCGGTCTATCTTGCATTTTGTTTTTTTTTTTTTTTTTTTTTTTTTTTTTTTTTTTGAGACAGAGTCTCACTCTGTTGCCCGGGCTAGAGTGAGTGCCGTGGCGTCAGCCTAGCTCACAGCAACCTCAAACTCCTGGGCTTAAGCGATCCTACTGCCTCAGCCTCCCGAGTAGCTGGGACTACAGGCATGCGCCACCATGCCCAGCTATTTTTTTTTTCTATATATATTTTTAGTTGGCCAGATAATTTCTTTCTATTTTTAGTAGAGACGGGGTCTCGCTCAGGCTGGTCTTGAACTCCTGACCTCGAGTGATCCGCCCGCCTCGGCCTCCCAAGTGCTAGGATTACAGGCGTGAGCCACCGCGCCCGGCCTCTATCTTGCATTTTGAATGGATCTTGTATCCAGCCATCATTTGGTAACATCATGCATTGGTCATTAGGAAATATTGGTTCACTGACTTATGCAGATCTCCCAAATGTGAACACATTCCATTATACAATATAAGTAAAATCACAGTCATTAATACTGCCACCAATCTCATCAGAAAAATTTTCAATATTGGGATACTGCCAATATGGTGAAGAAGCCAAGGTTTTCAAAATTATAAATTTTGCTTGAAAGTTCAACTTTTATCACCGTCCGTTGCTATATTTGAAGTAACGGACTCACTTCATTCATTTTTGAGAAGATGCCTGCAAAATACCTGAGATTGAATAACCATATTTTACCATTCAGTTCTTTCAAGTAAATATTTCATGATAAAAAAATCTATTTCAGTTGTAGCTCAATTACACAAATGCTTTTCCTTGAGACAACTATCGTACTTCAGTATGCTGCTTTATACAAACTTTCTATTTTGCACTTATAATATTAAATACATGTATTCAGGGGCCTGGATTTAATAATATTTATATATTTTATTGCTTTCTCAAAGACGTATTTAAATAAAACTTCCCCTCTCCCCCCGCCGTGGTGAATGCAGTAGCAGTGAAGAACACAGGACTTCTAGCACAGTTTGATGCTGTCTTGATTTGTCCCAAGGCTCCAGTAGTTTTACTCACCACTGCTCTTGCATCATCAGTGTAAGAGTTGAAAAAAATGAAAGAAAGCAAATAATATCTTAGTATTATTACAGAATAGTTTCGACCTTACAGATCCCCCAAAAGAGCCTCAGGAGTCACATTCTAAGAACTTCTATCCTGGCTAAATTTTTAAAACACCATTGTGTCCAACCAGCAACATGGAACGTTCAGGTTGCCCTTTGCAGGCATTAAGGTAAACACAATCTTGCTTTTGGAATCCTGCTCTGGTTAAAGTGAAAGCTTTCCTGCCTGGTGGTGGCTGAACCTGTAGGAAGACAGAAAGCTGGACTTCATTGAGCTTACAGAATTGTGGATGCTTCATACTCATTTGCTAAAAGTTGTTGGTGACCGCAATTTCTACTGAACACAGTCTAAGAGTTCTGCCTGACAAATCTGGGTAAAGTCAGTTTACAACATTTGAGAAATAAGAAAATGCACATGAAAAAGAGTTTGCCATCTGAATTCTTCAATTCAGTTTCTCATTAACAACAGAACCTACCACCTCGGGTTGTCAAGAATAAAAGGACTGTTTCAGGTAGAAAGTGCTCATTTCAATGCTTGGCTCATGCTGAGCCCTCCCTAGTGCTGGCTACTACTCTTACCACTATCATTATTATCAACATTATTAGATGAAGCTTGGAGGGAGTTTGGACCGGTCAATGCTATTTTTTAGATGGCATGAGAGCCACAGAGGGAAAGGCATAGGAAGTATTTGAGGAAGCAGAAAATAATTCAGTTAGGTTGGAACCTGGAAATGCCCCAAAGAGGAATGATAGGAGGTAAAGATGGAGAAGTGGGCTACAGAGGATTTTGCAAGTTAGGATAAGGCTTTAGAATTTAATTTTACAGATGCAGGTAATTGGGAGGCCTTCAAAGGCTTTTGAATGATACGATTGGCCTCTGCTTTATGAGATTAACCTGGTGGCAGGATGCATATTGGATTTCACAGAGGTAACTGGAGATAGACACAGCACCTGGACCCATGGAATGTTCCTTGCCATTTTGACACAATCGTCTATCAGATTTCAATTTTAAAAATAAAGTGTGAGCCACAGTTTTAAAAGAGTAAGCCTCAAATCAAGGAATGTTGCCACTGAAGAATGAATAATGCAGTTGGAACTTCTTTGGGTCAGAGTTAGGTTTGAGCCAAAAACAAAGGGGAGGCAAACGTTGCCAAATTGTTACTTATATTTGGTACCTACATAAACTTTTTAAACTTCTATCTTATCATCCTGGAAAAGCTATGATATTTGGTCACAAAATTATTTTTTAAGCTTGACAGATATAAGAGTTGGGAAGAAATTCCTTTTGATCATGGTATCCATATAGTTTCCTGATATCTAAAACAAAGAGATTACATAAAAGTAAAATGATAAATTTGCTTTCCCTTATAAGTGAAAGGAATTACTCTTACTGATAGGAATTTAGCTACTAGTTCCTAACCACTTACTGTCCGGACTCTGAGAATACAGTAATAGTGAAATTTCAACGCGTTGCTATGAAGATGTAGTAAAATCATAATATAAAAATAGCCATGTAGCCTTAGTCAGTCTTACTAGGTGAAAAAAATCAAAATGAATAAACCCTAAACTCATTAATTCACCACCATGATCTCCAGAGCCTCCCTTTCTAGATAAAGTCTCTTGGTGAGGAAGAGTGGTGGAAATGATCAAGTGGCACGTTCATTTACTTTCTAGCCACAGGAGAAGATACCACATAATTATATCTACCTATTTGTCTTTCTTGAACATTCATATTTAAATATCAGTTTGTGTGCATCATGTGTAGCTGAAACACTACTATTTTCCAATTCAAATATGGCTAACACGAATAGAGTGACCATAGAGTAGAAAAAGCACCCTAAATGGGACTGAGTAATTAGGTTTGGTTTTCTAGCATGGAAAAAGAATGTACTTCCCAGGGGGCCCTATGCGTTGGCACCACCCAGCTGTTTAAAGAATTTGCTTGATGAAAGCAAAAACCAAGGGAGAACAAGGAGAAACAGGTGGTGTGTCAACAGCGAAGTTTCAGTGTGACATCTGCAGGTTGCTCTGTGGATCCGGGATCAGACCAATTCACTTCACAAAAGCCCTCCTTGGGATGCAAAGTCTTCTAAAACTAATTGAGAGCTGAAAGAATTAAAAGAACCTTAAAAATAAAACAAAAGAGGGAAAGAAGGCATATCAAGTCATCCAAAAACTATAGAAATGATTTGTCTGTTCATGTACATGCATTTTATATCTATCTATCCAATATACATATTACTATTTTTTGGTATAATATTAAAATTGCAGAATACTGTATGTTTCATTATATACATAATAATAATAAAAACAACCCCCCCCCAAATACCTTTGAGGACGTCTATTGTCTTTTATTGTCATCTCACACCAAACCAGTAGGGTGTGCTCATAACTCAACATTGTCCTTGCGACAGCCCACCCTGACCCTGTAGTGTTTTTACTACAGGTAAACAAAAATAGCACACATTTATAAGAGACAAAATTCCCAATTTGTACTTTGCTCTTGCAGTCGGTTTCATGGCTCATTAAGATGACGTATTGTGATATACTTCCCTAGCTTTGGTTCCTCTGCTGAAATGTTGATCAATGTCTCCTGCTGAGTTATCCCTCCGTCTAGGTGCCAATTATCAAAGCTCTCTATCTTGTCTCCTGAGTCTCTCTGTTGGACAGCTGGTATTCAGAATTGGATGCAGGAATCTTTCTGGTAAACAAATACTTATACAGAAAGATGAGAAACTAAATTATGCTGCTAAATAGTGTCTACAGTTTCATCCCATAGTGCCTAAATGAACAATGCAGAAGTCATCTAGTAACCTATTTCATTGCTTTCGGCTTTTCAAATGCAAACCTCATTTCTCTTTCTGGAAAGTGAAAAAACACAGTTTGGCAAAAATCGACTCAGAGAAGAACTAAGAGACAAAAATTAAGTATGAATACAAACAGTTCTTTCCAGGATAAAAATAGACAGCAGAACATTGCACTGGCTTTCCCTTTGACTTGCTTTGTAATTTGTGGAGGTAGAACACACTCAGTGTCTTTCATTGGCTCTACATGTAAAAACTTGGCTGAAGGAGGCAGACAAAATGGATAGTATGAGCTCATCTGTCTCCAAACAGTGTTTGGTTAATGACTGTGTAGACTACGATTGTTTAATTGTACCTGGAACAGCTGAAAATGACTAAGCTTAAAAATCTCAAAGCATATCCAAATTTGGATTGACCAATACTATATTTACCCGTATTGCTATGCAAGGTCAAAGTTGATTATTTCACATTTAGGATAGAATATGCCTGGGTAATCTAAGACATCCTAGGAGTCTCATCTATGTGAATCTTCATTTGGAGTGTTAATACACTTTTTTAACAATGTGAAAAAAAAAGTACACAAAACAAAGTTACATCCGGGAGGAGGCTTTATAGTTGTTGAAACCTTTATTTAAAAACAAATTTACTGCATTTGGAAAGTGCAGTACTGATATTCCCTGCGTGCTCGTCCTTTCCCCACCTTTCTAGCAGTAAGTATTGGCCATGTCGCTGGTTCTGGCCAATGGAGCATGAGCAGAAATGATGTGTCAGTTTTGGGCCAGGACAGTTTCACTTTACCTCTTTCAATGCAATTGATCTTAAAGGCTTCATGTTCCAGATGGCTGTGTATTAGATGTATCAGGACTATCCAACACACGTCAGACTTCACTGAGTGAGAAATAAACCTGTGTGTGTGTTAAGCTTTGAGATTTTGGGGTTTGTCTGTGTATAGCAAGCATCAAGAATCCTAATTAAAATGAGGTTACTAGTTGTTTTATAAATATATAAAATATATTTTATATAATTTTTTGTAAATGAAAAGATTTAATTCATTTTTACTCATTTATTTTTGATTAGAGAATGCATTAATAGAGTGCTTAATTTAAAAGTGAAATGGGATATAGAGTGAAAAATCTTTGTTCCATTTCTTTACCCTGGTCACCCTCCCCTCCCTGGGGACAGCAAATGTTAATAGTTTCTCATATATATTTCTGGAGATATTCCTCTTATACATACACAACTTTATATATATGTTCTTTTTTTTTCACAAGTGAAAGCATATTATACATTATTTTTATTTTGCTTTTGATTTTAGAGGCATTCTTTATATATTAAGGGAGTTTAACTTTTGTCTGTGATACGTATTGCACATGGTTTTTCTCACTTTGTTATTTATCTTTTAACAAATGCTTCCCCTAATAAAAATTATTTCATCTTAGTTGAACATATGTATCAAACTTGGAAGATCTCTTTGAGATGATATTTTACAATTCTCACTTGCTTTCTTCTCTTAACTTTTGCAGTTTCATTTTATTACATTTAAAACATTGAGACACTTGAAGTAAGTTTTGAAGCACGGGTTCAGCTTTGATCTCTTCCTGACAGCTACCTAGGTGTCTCAATTCTATTAAATACTTTCCTCACTGATGTGAAATGCAACCTTTATCGTATCTACTTTTCTATATGTTCTTGGATCTATTTCGAGGCTTGCTATTCTATGACAGTGATGTGTCTCCCGATTTGTGTGCCAGCATCATTTAGTCTTCAGTTCATGCTAAAATGGATTCTATACTCATCAATTCAGTGAGATTTCTTTTGTCCAAAGCTGCTCACTCTAATTGACGTTTAACACACTATGGGGGTCCTGGCTGTGTATGACTGGCGAGGAGAATGGGATAAGATCTATAAAAGAAATAGAAGGTGGTATAGAAAGGGGAGATCTCTCAGAATCATTGTGCTTTTTACTAGCAAGCCAATGGGCTGTGACCTGAATTAGTCATTTCTTCTTTTTTTTTATACCTTGGGCTGCAGAAGTGAGACTATATAGATCACTGGGCAGGTGGGCACATTGGAGGGGTGCCTACATCTTTCTATACCTTCCCGATCCTGGTAATTTGGAGTAGTCTTCTGATAACTCCAACTCTCTCAATTTAGGACTGGAAAGTGTCTGGTTACCCATTTTTTTTTTCTTAGAATGACTCATTTTAAAAAAAAAATTGAATAAAGATTTCACATAGATTATAGTAATATATATATGTTCGAAGTTCTTGGAGACTGATTAAAGCAGTGTAAAAATATAGAAAATATAGTCCTATAGATTTTTTGGTATGATTTACAAATCTCATTCAATATTTTTAATATCTAAAGTGTGAGAAAGTCTGTGAGAAGAGTAGATAATTTTGAATAAGAGTATAAACAAGCTAGAAAACATTTTCAAAATAAAACCTAAATTCTAAAAAGGAAACTCAAACAAAGAAACATTATTTTTCTTCATTGTTTCCATCAAATTTAGAAGTTTCTTTAGGAGGGTGCCCTGAAGAGTTTGACTATACAATTGTAGATTTTTAAAAATGAAGTTATTCTGAATAAGCTGTAAGTGCAGATAGTAATCTTAGTTTCCTTGTAAACAGACCACTAATCATTCCTCACTTAGAATTCATTTAGCTCACCGATCTATGGTCAGATATTTAGGCTAGGCTTGGCGGGCTAATCTTTTGATCTTGAGTGGGCTTATGGACAGGTCTGGTGTACACTGGCTTTCCAGCTAAGACAACAGAGGCAGCTGAACCACATATTTCCTATCTTCCAGCAGGTGACCCTGGGCATATTCTTATGTTGGTGTCCAAGAGAAGGAATGAGAACCAAACCCAGACGGGAAAGTGCTTTCTCAAAATTTCAGTGGCTAAAGCAAGTCACATGGCTGAGCCCTGTGTGAAGGTAGAGTGGGAGGCTAGGGGAGCTATAGAGCTTCCTGCCCAAAAGCATCAAAATGAGACAAGTGAAGAACTGGGGCCATTCGTACAATCAACTGATCACAGTAAGAAATATCAATATGTTCTAGGAAGAGATGCTAATTAATAATTAATTCATTATAATTAATAATTGATGTCAAAATGATACAGGAGTGGGAAAGAGGAGGAAAGAAAGCATCATGGACGGGGAGAAGAGAAAGATTTTTTTTCTTTTTGTGTGGGGAGGGAGCATGGATGAGAAAGAAACCTGTGAGGAAAGTGGAATGGAAACAAAGGGCACTTTAATGGGTGTTTCTAAAGACTTTTTATTTGCAGTCACTTTAATGTCATCCAAGAGGTCATAGAATGAAATTCCTCTTTAATCACTTTTGGCTTTGAGCTGTAATTTGTATGTGTCACAGCTGCATGACTAAACTGCATTGATCTCTAGATTCGTAAGTGTTTGTTGCAGACACTGTGGCTTGCATGCCCCTTTTACTTTTTTTAACAGATATGTTATTTTGTTCTCTAACTGCAGTGTCATTTGGGAAGCTGAATACCTCTTTAAGTGTGCTCATTATTAAGTATTATCTTTAAGCTCCAAACCCGTCCTTGTATACTTTGTGATATTGGGGCTGAAATTCTGCAAGCCATAGTTTTCCTTTGCCAGTTGACTCCCTGTTAGGTTCTGCCAACAGGGGGCACTAAAGGGAGTCTGGAGGAAGAAGGAGCATGCACCTTTTTAATTGCTCATTGTAATAATGGCTCTTTATCTCAGCATTTGGCTTGAGTAACAGCAGTTGGTACCAGTTCCAATTTTTTTTATACTCCAAGACCCAGCTGGCTGACGTTCTTTCCAAAGAAGTCCGAGTCCCAGCTCTATAGGATGTTCCTTTGCACTCTTGAGGCGTTAGCGCTGGCAGTAAACTTTTGTTTTAGGCTTGAACCAATATCTGACCTAAAGCAATTTAATTAACCTCAAGGGGCCTTAGTTAAAGAGATTCTAAGGTTGTTATCACTTCTAGTATTGTTACAATATATTTGTCTATGTAAGGCACTCATCTCCACTCATAAAACTTACTGAAAAGTGGAACAATTTGAAATGTTTCATTTAGGAACCATTTCTAGACGACTCATCTAATAGACTTCTTAGATTAGCTAAATTATCAGGTTGCTAATAAGTATGACACTTTAATAGAAAGTAAGTATAAAAGTAAGATAGCCAAAGTGGAACAAAGCACATTTGTTTGGAGTAAAGAGAGCTTGCCTATGTGAGAATACATCGGAACATTAAAAAGAACATGTGATAGAACACAAATTTTGATGAACACCAAAATTGATTACTCCTTACAACTGCAAATAAGTCTTTTCTGTTTCTGATTCAAAAAGTTTCCAAGAGTTTAATTTTAACTTTGTAAGGTTTTAGATTTGTATTTCACTAGTTAACCGTAAATCTTTTCTTATTGTTTGTCTTCCTTTCTTATAATCCCCTGAAAAAGTGTACTTATAATTGCAAGTATTTACAGTCATGTTTCTTGGTGGTGTATGATTCTGATTAAAGTGGCTACCGCTAAATTTGGTATTTATATTAAAACACGAATTGTTTTCCTAGTGCTTATTCATAGCCCCTTTCCCTAGCAATTAACATAAATTTCTGGTGAACAAAAGAGCTTATGGAAATGGAAAAAGCAAAATGCATATTTGCTGGCCTTTCTAGAATGGCATGGGGATGTGGAGGGAAAGGAATGTGACTTTGCTTTTTCTTTGACTTATTAATGATTTTGTATTGTCTATGTGCCTGGAGACTATAATAGCAGACACATTTTTATAAGCAAAATAGCATGCTTTATATTGGCAATGCTATCATGCATCTCATGGGCTTTTTGCTGTATTTTTTTTTAGAAAGTTTCCACAGAGATTTTATTTAAAAATCAGGGATAGATTACCACATCAGTTTCAAACATTCAAAAATATTTGAAAAAAACCCAATATAATTATAATAAAAACAACATTTTTTAGGACTAGAAAAATCTTGATTATTAGTAGCCTAGTGATTTTTGTTTTTCTTTGTGGAAGTAATTGTGTGTGTGTGTTTGTGTTTTAGAGTCAGGATCTTGCTTGTGAAAGTAATCTTTGAAATAATATATTGAATCTAAAGAAAAGGTGTAATTAAATTTCTAGAATTTGCTTATTGGTTGTTAAGTATAGCAAGATCTGTGCGCTTTATATAAAATGCCTCAAATGTAAAAAAAAATGAAACTGATTAATAATCCTATACGACTTATAATCATTAACTTTAGGAAACATAACAAAGTCATTGAAGCACTTAAATTTAACAATCATTAAGGACTCTAAAAAGCATAATGAATTCATCACAATGCTCTTGATTTGTTTCCCTTTCCCAGAAAATCTACTGTCCTTCCACTCTTCTTCAAATCAGTTAACATCTCCATCAACCACCCAATTTATTTGCCTTGATCTTAGAGTCATCCTTATTTCCTCTCTCACTATTTTTGTCCACACCCAATGCATTTTGAAATTTTTTATGAACTACCTCCAAATATATCACACATCTGATTACTTTTCCCCATCTTCCCATCTATTACCCCATTTATCACTTTGATTTTGTCTGATGTTTTCTCACAGTGAAATTCAGCTCATGTATTTTGGGCAGGAATATCAGAGAAGTGATTCTATTTTCTTCTCAATGAGGCATCAGGTGATATGCCATTTGTTTTTCATATTTGTCCCATTACTGAAGATGTTAACTCTGATCATTTGATTAAAGTGCTTTCTTCTAGGCTTCTCCTTTGTAAATTTACTAATTCTCAGTTGTAATTAATACATATATTGGGGGTGTGCTTTGAGACTGTGTAAAATTCAGTTCCTAATTAAATTTTTACTTATTGGTTTTAGTATCCATCGATATTTATTGGCTGAATGAAATATTACTATGATTATTGCCAAATCATAATTTTCTAGTTTCATCATTTCTTCTATATTTATTATTTGTCATTCTGCTCTAAGGGAAAGCTTTCTTATCTCACCCACTTAAAAATTAATTGATTGATTAATAAAGAACCTTAAGCAATAAGAAAAAATTAGGAGGCATCACTTTGCCATACTTCAAGCTATACTACAAGGCTATACTAAGCAGAACAGCATGGTATTGGCACAAGAGCAGAGACATAGACCAATGGAACAGAACAGAAAACTGAGATATAAAACCACCCTCATATAGTCATCTGATCTTTGACAAAGAAGACAAAACATATACTGGGAAAAAGAATCACTATTCAGTAAATGGTTCTGGGAAAATTGGATAGCCACATGTAGAAGACTGAACCAGGATCCACACCTCTCACCACTCACAAAAATTAACTCGCCATGGATAACAGACTTAAACCTAAGACAGGAACCTATAAGAATTCTAGAAGAAAATGTTGGGAAACCTCTTATAGACATAGGCCTAGGCAAAGAATTTATGAACAAGACCCCAAAGGCAATCACACCAACAATAAAAATTAATAAATGGGACTTGATTAAATTAAAAAGCTTCTGTACAGCCAAAGAAACAATCATTAGAGCAAACAGACAACCTACAGAATGGGAGAAAATATTTGCAAGCTATACATCTGATAGAGGGATGATAATCAGAATTTATAAAAAACTCAAACAAATAAGCAAGAAAAAAATCAACCCCATAAAAAAGTGGGCAAAAGACATGAACAGAAGCTTTTCAAAAGAAGATAGACTAATAGCCAATAAACATATGAAAAAAATGTTCAATATTTCTAATCATTGGGGAAATGCAAATCAAAACCAAAATGTGATATCACCTAACTCCAATGAGAATGGTTTTTATCAAAAAGTCCCAAAACAATAGATGCTGGCATGGATGCAGAAAGAAAAGGAGCACTTATACACTGCTGGTGGGACTGAAAACTATTACAACCTCTATGGAAAATACTATGCAGATACCTTGAAGAACTAAAAGTAGACCTACCATTTGATCCAGCAATCCCACTACTGGGTATTTACACAAATGAAAACCTGTCATTTTATCAAAAAGTCACATGCACTCCAACGTTTATTGCAGGATAATTCATAATAATAAAGAGTTGAAATCAACCAACTGTCCATCAATACATCAGCGGATTAATAAAATGTGGTATATATATATATATATATGAGTTTATAAAACTGGAATTTTTCATACTGGACAGTAAGCATGCATGCCTGCTCTTCTAGAAGGAGACCATCTTCTAGAAGCAGATCTGTAAGAAAATTTGCTTTTTGTTCTAGAGGGAGACACTGTCTCTACCTTCCAATGCTGTTTGTTCCACAAACATCCTTGAATATATAGTCCACAATAACAGGAGTCGATGCCTGTGCTCACAAGAGGTGAAGAAACATGAGAGGCCCCATGGAGAATTGTTTCCCAGTGATATTAGCCAAAATAGACCATATGCTGTAGTAAAAAGCAAATCATAACACAATACAAAAGGTGAAAATATTCACAGGATGTTCTCTGGCTACAGAAGAAATAACCTAGAAGTTAGTGACAAAAGTACAAATAGACAATTTTCAAAATGTTTGAAAATTAAGATGTACTCTTCTAAATTATACATAAGTCACAAAGAGGAAATTACAATCATAGTTAGAAAATATCTTATTGTCATGTACTTAAAAATATTAAAACTTGTGGAAAGCAACTGCAGAAGTGCTCAGAGGGAAATTACAGCATTAAATGCATCTATTAATAAAGAAGAAATGCTAAAAACAATTACATAAGCTTTATTCTCCAGGTCCAACTGAAACCATGATAAATTAAAGTCAAACATCCTAAGAGAAAAGAAATGATAAGGAACAGAAACCAATAAAAAACAAAAGCAAATGAACAGCAAAACCAAGAAAAATAAAATTCTATTGTTTGAAAAGACTCCCTAGTGATACAAACCGTAAAAAAGGCAGAAAACACACACACACACACAAATTACAAACATAAGAAATGCAAAGGTGATGTTGCTATAGATTTGCAGATTTAAAATATAATAAACAAATGCCATTATATTTAAATGAACAGCTCTTGAAAAACACAACGTTCAAAAATAGGAAAAAGAAAATCTCAACATTTCTCTATTAAAGAACTTGAATCCATAATTAAGACCACTTTTGCAATGCAATATGATATAGCAAAGAAATAAAATGAACTATTAATACCTCTGACCCAATAATATGGATGAATCCACAGACATAATGATGAGTAAAAAAGAGCTAAATACGTAAGAGTAAAAACTTATATGGCACCATTCATATAAAGTTCAAAACTAGGCAAAACTAGTCTATGGTGACAAACGTAAATATGGTGGTTACTTTTGCGTATGTAGTAATGATTACGTGAGGGTATAAAGAAGGCTTCTGGGGAGCCAGCAATGCTCTCTATTTTGGTCTCTATCTTGGGTATGTGTGTGATAACCTTGTAAAAATTTATTACATTATGCCTTTATGATTTACGTTCTCTCTTGGATATATGCTATATTTCCATAAGCATTACAGTCAAAATAACATCTACCACAAATTGTGCAGAGAACATAACCTGATTTGTTGAAGTTAATGTCTGAGGTTGCTGAAACATTGTTCTGCCTTCTTCTCTCTGTGCCTTTTGTTCAACACTGCATTAGTCTATTGGGGAAGATTGTAAAATAGATAATCGTTATTAACTCTATGTGCAAGATTGGATGATGTCAGTAAAGAATTAACATCCAAGTTTAAAGAAGAAAAAAAATATCAGGGTTTATGGGGAGTCTCAGCAGGACGTGTTTATATTAGATACTGTAGGATGCTGTGAGTTGGAAAACATAGGAAGATCCAATTAACAGAATCTGCACTATGGAAACTGAACCGTATTAGGCTTTTGGACAGCTTTATGTGTGAATGTGAGAACATACTCTTAAAAATCTTATAGTTTCATCCCATATAAGTTCATGAGAATTTTCCTATAGGCTAGGGATTTGTGTTAAAAATAGAGGTATATTGGCTTCTCATTTGTGGAATTTTCTAATAAAATTCCTAAGAATCACAATTTAAGAGAATAATACTGGTTGGTTCTTATCTGATTTTGAAGGATGAGTAACAGCGTATCTGCCTATATGGGGCAAGGGAACAGAACATGTTCTTTCACTACCACTGTCTCTATACTAATGATTTGGACCCTCAATACAATTGAGGGACTTACACTTATATGCGTGACAAATTAACAGAGACTGCTGCATGTGGCCAGCTGCTTTCTGATGAACCGTCCAGCCCCTCATCTGACTTTTCTAAATAATCCATTGTGTTTGAAAAGACTCATTCATAATGGCAGACTATAGATTACTTCTAAAATGTGCATTTTCAAAAGAAAGTATAGTCTACTCATAAGCCCCAGAGTCAAAATTTAACCAAAGTTCTCTTCAGAGATTTGTGGAATCTGGATCAGAAACCTTATTTCTAGAAATTTATCTTGATATTTCTGACTTTATTCCCTATATGGAATGTTTAGGAACAATGATTCTTAAATTGGTATTTGTAAATCTCTAGAGAATCAGAGGAAATTCCAAAAAGACTGCACAAGATAGAACTATGGAAACCTCAAAAACTGCTCGGTAGCACTCAGATCCATTATCTAAACTTCCTACCATTACATTTTCTAGATTTTTCCTTTGGCTAACATGTATCCAACCATTTTTGTTAATGCATGATTTTGGGATTGAAACATAGCACTCCCTCATTTTTTTGTTGTTTTACATATCACTACATTTTCCAAAATTTATCAATCAGGAAATCAAGGGGGGTGTGTGTATGTGTGTCTCTGTATATACACATGTGTATGGGCATGCTTATATTTCTTCTAAATTTTGCTTTGTAAATGGATTGAGAATAGAATGAGGATGCAAGCAAAAAAAAGATTAAGGAAAAATTGGAAAAGCTGCTGGAGAGTGTGGTATACAAAATCAAAGAACTATATTCCAGAGTAGTCATCTGTAGTAAATATACCTTGTGAAAATTCAAAATGTCAGGGCTTATGCAAATGAACAAAACATTAATTATTATTTGTAAATCAAACATCATATTCATAGGAAAGCA
Source organism: Varecia variegata (assembly GCA_028533085.1). Taxonomy (NCBI): domain Eukaryota; kingdom Metazoa; phylum Chordata; class Mammalia; order Primates; family Lemuridae; genus Varecia; species Varecia variegata. Next base: position 114,801,945 of record CM052440.1, read on the forward strand.
TTCCAATGGAAATTCAGTGTGTGTTGGGACAGTCATATTTTCTTTCACTCTCATATAATTCCAAAGAAAATAACCTGTATTTAAACTAGAATTAAAAATAAAACAAAAATTATGAATCAGGTATTTAAATAAAAACAATTATGAAGTGAAATAATTGCGAGAGTGTAGTCTTTGGAGTTGAATTTAGGGATCAGGTTTCCCAAACATTTACTTTGATGAGAGAAGCTAATGTTTCCAGCAGAAAGTAGTTTAACTTTTATTCCTCAGAACCACTTGTGATTTCTGGTAGGCATAATAAGGTGTGAGTGATTAAACAGGAGAAGAAGAGCAATAGAGTGGAGATATGCAACTTTTATTTTTTTGCTTCTGAAAAGATAATTGTGCAGTTCTCAGGATTTCTGTACACTCAACTGAAACAGATACCCATTTTCAAAATAATATTCTTTTGGCCTCTGTGATTTGCTTGATTTTAGAATCCAAAGGAGAAAGTTGTATTACCCAAGGAATCCCATCTCCCCCCTGCACACACACACTAACTTATTTTAAAAACTGTCAGCTACTCTTTCTCAAGTTTGTTATTTATTTTAGGACAGGGCTTTGAGCCAATTAAAAGTTTAAAGAGCTATCAAATCTGCAATATCCCAAACACCTCAGATTCAACCTGCAGAAAATATTCCCTTCTGAGAGAGAAAATAATTGTAAAAATATTTCATATGCTACTGCATGGTTTTCATTGGTTTAACATGTAAATTTCCATAGACTTTTTGGAACATAAGTTAGGATTTTTTTTTATTTGAAAGCAGGAGGGCTTTGTTTGCCAGGTGAATATTTTAGGGATTTCACAGCTCTGATAGAAAACAGCTTTAGATTTGGACAGCAGCAGTATGTGTGAAAAGTTATGATGCAATCTGAGAGAGGCTTTCTGTGACAGCATTGATTTGTCCATAATGTTAGAGATGATTATACAATCTGTTGTCAACAATTGATTCTGCAATTGTCAACTCAGCAATTTTTAAGGAGGAGGGATGATGACATGATAAGCCTTCTGATTTTGAATAGTTAATATTTCTGAATAACACTGGCAAAGGGGTTTTTATTTTAATGAATGCCATTTACAAGAAGAAGTAGCAGAATTTTAACAATCCGTAAACTCTCTGAGGATCTCAACATATGAACTCTTACCATACAGGCTCATCCTGATCACTTTACAACTCACCACCCACTCTTAGGCATCCTTATCCTCCTCTACTATGTTTTTTTTCTTTTTCTTTGTGCTATTCACTGTTTAATACTCTCCATAGTTTAGTTAAATTCTTATTTTCATTGTTTGTTTGCAGTCTTCCCCCTCTAGAAAGGGCAGACATCATTGTCTGCTGTGTTCACTGATACATAGCCTACGTAGGATGGTGTCCACAACATAGATGACACTCAGAAAATATTTGTTGAAATTAAAACAAGTTTTGTATTTGTGTTGGGAAAGGTAAAAATAACAGGCAACATTTACTGAAGCAATCCTAGGTGCCAAGTACTGTGTGCTTTAACCAGGTATATGCTAAATCCTTTCTTTAGGCCCATTTTCTCATTTAATCCTCACCAATAACCTCATGAAGGGGACATTGAATTAAAGATGGGGAGACTGAGGATCAGGGAGATTAATTCAAGATCAAATGTCCAGTGTGAAGCAGAATCAGGAATCAAATTCAAATTGGCCCGACTCCAGAACTTCTGCTCTTCACCACCAAGTGTACTTCTTTAGGTCATATTTCATTCTTTCCAGTGCATGAATTTACACACGCACATGTCAATTCTAATTGGAGTTCAAGGACTTCCAAATCATAACGAACAATTCTAGCAGCAACTGACAAATTTGTCTATGGAAACTTGGCATTCCATGGTAATTGAATTGTACCATTGGCTTTTGTTTGCTAGTTTTCAGAGTGTGGAATTTTGGCAATTCTACTTGGTGAGCACACACAGAGCCAGAAGGTTGTCACCAACTGTTTTGTCTTGGCCAGCACCGACTCTTCCAAAGAAAGAGCTCCGGATAAATGCAGGCCTGTAATTGGTACTAGAGTCACGGTTCTTTCCCTGGGACAAAATGTTAAGTCTGTTTGTGTGGATGACATCAAACTTTCTCCACTAATTGGCTGAGTGATCTTCTTTTCATTTTCACAGTTATGTTGATGAAGTAATAAAGAAAGGCAAAGATTAAAGATTCAGATTTGCTTGGAAGCTAAGAAAAGCTCTGAGTGCCAATGTTTGTTCGTTTAATGTTATGGGCAGTGTGGCATTAAGGGCAAATAAAAATTGGAGAAAAGAATCATTAGTTTCATTATTTTTTTTTAGTAATACAGTTCTTTTTTAAAATTTTTTTAATTTCAGCATATTATGGGGGTACAAATGTTTAGGTTACATATATTGCCCTTGCCCCACCTGAGTCAGAGCTTTTAGTTTCATTATTGAGCCAGCCATCAAATGCTGTTGTCTCTAGATTTTTTCAATCTTTATATTGAAAAGTGAGGCATAGACTTGTTAATAACTTATTAATTTGGTCAGTGTCAAGATCATAAACCAAGTAATTGAGACATCACAATTATTATAAAACAGAGAATCCAAGTAGGATTCTGAATCAACTGGTTTTAAATCTTGATCTTGAGTAACTCAAAGACACTTACTTTCATTTCTATTGTGTACTCATCTTTTTATTTTAACAACTCAATTTATTTAATGGATAATAATATCTCTGTTACACCGACGTGTTTAAAAACTGGCTGATACATAATTATAAAAATATTACATATATGCTAATAAGGCATGATTTGATACTATAAACTGTGAAATCATATATATATATATATACACACACACACATATATATATACACTATAAGAGAATGTTTTGCCCTTTGTGAAGAAAAAGTAGTCATACATTTATAATATCAGTAATATTATGTCAAATTAAATAAGCGGGAGGCCATCAGCCTGAGACTGTCTCATCACTGAGTTCCTACCTAAGTGCAACCTAATTTAGTATGTGAACAAACTGAAATCGAACTAGGAGTATTTTTTTTTTTTTAACAACAAATAGCAGGTTTCAGTCAATCGCAAACAGCCAAGCTTCAGGCAATCACAGGAACCAACGGATCAAACCATGCCCAAATAGGACAAATGACTAGCTGTAGCCAATCAGATGATTTCTCTACTTTGCTTCCCTTTTCTTGTTGCTCACACCGCTGGGTGGCGGTCTCTGGACCACTTCTGGTTTTGCGTGTTGCCTAATCATTCTTTGCTCAATTAACTGTTAAATTTAATTTGCTTAAAGTTTTTCTTTTAACAAATGTAACAACTATTTTTCACAGAAATATTTTTGAATATACCATAGAGTTATCACAAATGACTAACAAATCTCTTCCTTTATTAAATGAACAGGGATTAAAAAAAAATTTTTTTTTTTTTTTGAAACAGAGTCTCTGTTACCTTGAATAGAGTGCTGTGGCGTCAGCCTCGTTCACAGCAACTTCAAACTCCTGGGTTCAAGCAATCCTCCTGCCTCAGCCTCCCAAGTAGCTGGGACTATAGGCTTGCACCACCATACCCAGCTAATTTTTTCTATTTTTAGTAAAGGCCAATTTTTTTTTTTTTTTTTTTTTTTTTTTTTGCTATTTTTGGTAGAGACAGGATCTCACTCTTGCTCAGGCTGGTCTCAAACTCCTGAGCTCAAGCAATCCTCCCTCCTTGGCCTCCCAGAGTGCTAGGATTACAGGCGTGAGCCACCGTGTCCAGCCATATTTTAAAAAGTTTTTAATGACATGGCTAGCAATTAAGACAAAATTGGCCTCTGCCTATGGAAGGGATGCATCTATGGTTGATTTTTAAGTAATTCTAAAGATTTTTAAATATGGTTGATTTTTCATGTAATTATTGACAGTTAAAATGCCAAAAGTTTTCTATAACAGTATCAATCTCATTCACGTTTAGATTTGCTTTTTTGAGTAGCAAAGATGTATGTTTTAGGTAGGACATAGGAAATGGCCTAAAATCCTTAGAATGCCCAGGGAATTTGTCACTTCTCATGATAGTTATATAATGATCAGAATCCACAGTCTAAACTGTGCAATGCTTGTATGATTGCTCTCGTGTGACTCTCTTCCAGGATTTGTCATACCCACAGAGCTCTCTGACTCAAATACATCCAAGATTGTCCCAGAACATTTTGGATGTGCTCTGAGTATACAATGAGATGGCTATAAAGTGATATCTGCCCCACCTAAACTAAAGCAAATCCAGAACTTAATACAGTGGTGGTGGGTTTAAGGCAGTAGAAATGGCAAGGGCTTTGGATTTAGTCAGACCTGGGTTTATGTTCTTATCTAGCTACTTACTAACGCTGTGACTTGAACAAGTAACTTCTCTAAGCCTCACTTGCCTCATGTGTAAGAATGGGCATTATAGTATTTATTGCCTTATGTTGTAGAGATTAAATGAAATGGTGTCTTCCTTTATTTCATTCAATGATATTTATTGAGGGCATACCTTGTGCCTAGTGATGTTCTAAGTTCTTGTGATGAATGTAGTGATAAACTTGCTCTCAAGGAGTTTCAAGTTTAGTTTATTAAAGAACCTATTAGAGATAATTGTATCTTATAGGTTACTATTAAATGTTAGACATGGTTAATACTTTATGTCATTCGAGGGATAGTTTTAAGAGAATCACCACCACTCATCTGTTCTCCAGGATTAAAAAATAAAACAGTAAAAAACACTAGATCTGAATCTGGTATCCTGCATTTGTCATTGGGGATATATAAATTACAAACTATGTGATGTGACTAATTTTTAAGAAATTGGGGAAATTAGAAGAGTAAAAAGTGCACAGTAGTTAAATGTAGGCTTTTGATACATTTTGATTAATCCTCTTTTCCTTTCTCCCCAAACTCCCTGTCCCCTAAAGGCTTCATTGACGAGGAGCTTTACTGTTTGTTCTGTTTTAATTCATGCCTATTATCATAGCCTGAAATTAATAATTTTGAAATAAATATGATTAACATCTTTGCTTATAAGGCCTATTAGATTCAAATCATAACCAGATGGTATTTCAAAATCTAACCAACTTGATACATTGGCAGCAGGAGTGGAGTAAAATATATCTGAATCCTGAGCCATCACAAAAGATTTAGAGTGTCACCCTGACTGAAAAAGAGAGATGCCAAATGATATGAAACTCCAAATAGAAATTTCGTAGAAAGGGTAAGATATGGAGGTTCTGGAAGAACAGGAACACAGATGCTCACCTTGGCTATTTTCCATAAAACAATACAAAAAGAAGCCACAAAACCGAAGTAAGAGTTTAAGGGAGATGTAGGTGTTGGAAACCACCCCCAGGAGTTTGAGAAGAAAAGACCATAGATGATTTCTTGGTACTTGGGAAAAGAAATATATTTCTAAGGAACAGGAAGAAAAGAAAGAATTCCAGGACAAGCCAATGAATGAAAAAAATATTGAACTACATTCTTTGGCTTGTATTTCTTAGTTATGGTGTTTGAACTAATAGGGACTGATACTAAGTGAAGGCACAAATGTGGGAACAAGTAAGCAGGGTGGATCTAAAATATAATTTTACTCTCTGAGTTTTTGCTTAATGTTATATTTTACTATTGTTCTATACATAGTCATGCCTGTATGTGGATTAGCAAGTTGGAGAATCAAGAAATTTTGATGCTAAAGAAACTCCAGTCATCCCACTTTCAAAGTTATTTCATGGTAGAGAAGGGATGTTCAATGAACTGAGTTAATGTGTTTGAGGTCACCCAGCAGAGAGTGGCAGGGCAGGAGTGTGAATTTCTTGACATGTACTCTTGTGTTCTGTTGGCAAAATTATTTTACTTCACTTTGTTTATCCTGTGGTTCAACTGCTGGAAAACTCAAACATCTAGTCATTTATATTTTCTTAGAAAAACATATATTTCATTAAGAATTTCAAAGGAATTAGTAGGGAACTGCACATCTCAACTTTTTAAGAACATCTATTGTTAATGATTTCATTTTAAGTTTTTAGTATATTTTTCATCATTTCCTTTGATTTAATTGGCTCTTAGATTTTGTGTTTTATATTTAAATCGGCTTTTATAATCTATTTTAACAGCCTCAACTTCCTTTTCCCTTTCTCCATCTTTACCATTTTATTTATGTCTCCTTTAGCTTTCTTCCTTAATTTGAATATTTATTGAATATTTATTGAATATTTATTTTTATCCTCTTTTTTTGGGTTAGATTAAGAAAGCAATTAAGGGTATACACTTGCCATTGACTATAATTTTGGTCACATCCCATGTTTTTTAATAAGCATATTTTCTACTTTTTAATTTCAGTATGAGGTTAAAAATGTTTAGGTTGCATATATTGAATAAACATATTATCATTGTTATTTTCTAAATAACCTACATTTGAAGTTTTGTTTTTCTCTGATTCAATCATTCTACAAGATTGACTTGAAAAGAAACAAAAGCAGTTAATGGTCAGAAATGTGGGCTATGTAATTTATGATTTAAACAATTTTTTGAGATGTTCTTTATGGACCAATATTTACTCAGACATTTGTATTTGTACAGACATTTTAAACAGTTGAAATTACTTATAAGATGTATATCTTTATAAATTTATCCTTTTATTGATAATCAGTTTATATTTCACAACATTATGATATTCTGTGTTTAAAGCTCACTAAATCATATTTCAAAATAAAATTATCTGCTTTGATCAATTTGCTGCAGTTTTACCTTGCAGCTCTACTTAACTACATAATAACTTTTCCCTCTCCTGGTTTCTTTTCTGTAGTATTTATGTAATAAATAATTCACCACCATTTTATTTTTAACTCTTTAGTGTCCTTTTGAATTTTGCAATCAACAGACATTTGCATAGCAAGACATTCCTGTCTAGCAATGCTTAGTTTGCTTTATCTTATCCTATAATTTAAAAATTTAAAATTTTGCTAGTGTATTTTTACCTAAAACACTTATAACCTATATATTTCTAATTTTCTCATCCAATCTTTTTGGACCCCTTTTATCCCCCAAAAGATAAAGCCTTTCCACCTCGCAAACCTCCTACTTGTGATCTTTTATTTGTCTTTATAATTCTAAGACTTTTCAAACATTTTTTTTGAGTGTGCGGTGAAAACCTGGTTAGCAATGGTTCAAATCTCAAACATATGTTTTATTTGGCACCCTCCAGTGCTTTTTGCAATAGTTGGATTGCCTGTGCATATTTAAAAGTTTCATTGCTGTAAATGAATATATAGATTTCTGGCTTCTTTTGAAATTTGTTGACCTGGCCCATATTACATGTTAATGAAGTGTAGGAGTCCAATAGCTTTTGTTGTCTTTGGATAGTATAGACACTCATGTGTCGCTTAACTACAGGGTTACATTCTGAGAAATACATTGTTCGGCAATTCCATCATTGTGCAAACATCATGGCGTGTACTTACACAAACCTACATGTTACAGCCTACTACACACTGAGGCTATATAGTATATAACCCATTGCTCCTAGGCTACAAACCTGTACAGCATGTTACTGTGCTGAATACTATCGGCAATTGTAAGACAATGGTGAGTATTTGTACATCTAAACACATTTAAATGTAGAAAAACTATGGTAAAAATATGGTATTATAATCCTATGGGACTTGTTGTATATGTGACCAAAACACTCTTAAGCTGCTCATGACTGTGTATGTTCTGTAGTTCATCATCCTCCCTACCACTCCCTGTTCATCAAGGCAGGTCCTCATCACCCATCTATCTGCCTTACTTCCCGGGCTCCATGGTCACTTGAAATTGTAACTATTAATCTATAGCTTTCTGCCTAGATTGTTATTAAAATATTATTTATGCATTGTATGTTGTTTTAAGAAAAAGTTTAAGCATATACCTCAAATTGATGCATATGTCATTGAACTATATTTAAGGTTTATGGTCAGTCTTTTTATATGGTAACTTATTTATTTTAAAATTATGTTTGATTAGTCTCCACCTGTTAAAATACTATTTTCTATTAAGTTTTTCAAGCTACATATGTTAGCATTATATCTTCTGAGCTCTTGCACATTTGCAAATATCTTTCTTTTTTGTGGTCTGTACACATAAAGACAATTTAGTAGTATGTGCAGTTTGGGGGATTTTGTTTTTTGCCTCAAAATAAGAAATTTGTCTTTTGTTGTCTTTTACCATTTGAAAGACATAAGGGCTACCTGATTTTTATTAAATTAAGAAATGTTTGGGTGCTTTAGTGTATTTTTTTATCATTCTATCTCCTTTTTTTTCTGGACATACTGAGATACGAGTCTGCATGATTTTTATGCTCAAAGATTACCGAGCCTTTCTGATCTATAGGTTGGTGATTTATTTAGCATAGGAAATTTTTTTTTCCTCATTAAATCTTTCATTGTTACTTCTGTTTTAGACATTGTGGTTTCTTTTAAAGTAACCTCTAATATTGTCTGGTTGCATTCTTGTTTTCTCCTTTTCAAAATTATGAATTCTTACTGTTTTCCTTGCCTTATGCCATTTTCCTCTACATTATTGGGAAATTTATCTATCTTGTTCTCCAAATTAGTATTTTATTTTTATTTTTTGTCAATTTTGCTTTTTATCACCTTTAATATGTATTTTCTTATTTCCATTATGATATTTCCTCATCTAACTCATTTTTTTTCTCCAGGTTTATTGAGGTATAATTGGTATACAAAAAGCACAGCTAAGTAATTCATACAATTTTGCCAGTTTGGATGTATATATACACATCTGTAACTATCACCACAATCAAAGTAATAAAGATATTCATCACCTTCAGAAGTTTCCATGTGTCTCCTTTTTTTGTGTGGTAAAAACACTTAACATGAGATCTACCCACCTAACAAATTTTTAAGTGGGCAATACCTTGTCATTAACAATAGGCACTATGTCGTACAGCAGATCTCTGGAACTTATTCATCTTGTAGAACTGTAACTTTATTTCTCTTGAACAATAATTTTCCATACTCCCATCCTTCATTCTCTGGTAATCGCTATTCTATTATCTATTTCTATATAATTGACTATTTTAGATGTCAAATATAAGAAGAATCAAGCAGTCTATGTTTTATTGCTGACATGCACGTAGCATGCTGTCTTCCAGGTCCACCCGTGTTGTCACAAATGGTAGGATTTCCTTCTTTTTTAAGGCTGAATAATATTCTATTTTATGCATACAGCACATTTTCTTCTTCTACTCATTTGTCAGTGGACATTTGGGTTGTTTCCATATCGTGGCTATTGTGAATAATGCTGCACAGAACATGAGAGTGCAGATATTTCTTCGAGATTCTGATTTCAGTTTGTTTTGGATATATACCCAAAAGTGGAGTTGCTGGATCATTTCGTAATTCTATTTTTTTTATTTCAGCATATTACAGGGGTAAAAATGTTTAGGTTACATATATTGCCTTTGCCCCACCCGAGTCAGAGCTTCAAGCGCGTCCATCTCCCAGACGTTGCGCACCGCACCCATTAGGTGTGAATATACCCAGCCCCTCCACTCCCCTCTCACCTACCTGATACCAGATGAATGTTACTACTATATATGCACATAAATGTTGATCAATTAATACCAATTTGATGGTGAGTACATGAGGTGCTTGTTTTTCCATTCTTGTGATACTTCACTTAGTAGAATGGGCTCTAGCTTCATCCAGGATAATACAGGAGATGCTAGATCACCATTTTTTTTGTGACTGAGTAGAACTCAATGCTATACATATACCACATTTTATTAATCCACTCAAGGTGGATAAAAGACTTAAACCTAAGGCATGAAACTATAAGAATTTTAGAAAAAAATATAAAAACTCTCATAATTCTATTTTTAATTTTTTGATGAACCTCCATGCTGTTTTCTGTAGTGACTGCACCATTTTAGATTGCCACCAACAGTTAACAAGGGTTCCCTTTACTCCACATCCTCACCAATGCTTGTTATTGTGTGTGTGTGTGTGTGTGCACACGCGTGTGTGTTTTGATCATGGCTATCCTATCAGGTGTAAGGTAATATCTCGTTTGGTTTGGTTTTGCATTTCCCTGATGATTAGTGTTGTTGAGCATCTTTTCATATTCCTAGCCATTTATATGTCTTCGTTGGAGAAATATGTATTTAAGTGCTTTTTCTGTTTTTTAATAGGGTGATTTGATTTTTTTGCTATTGAGTTGTAGGAGTTCCTTATATATTAATATTTGTTAATTAGAAATAAGATATATGGTTTCCAAATATTTTCTCCCATGTGGAGATTTCCTTTTCACTCTGTTGATTGTTTCCTTTGTTGTGCAGAAGCTTTTTAGTTTGATGTAGTCCTATTTATCTATTTTTACTTTGTTGTCTGTGCTTTAGCCAACCTGTCTCACTTTTAATAGTTTGGGGATATTTTAAAACATAGTATCTTTAAAAACACTAGCCTTTCAAAGGCTTTTGTACCTGTTTCACATGGGTCTTCTTTGTCTTTTTTGTGTGTTTTCTGAGAATGCCAAACTTTTTCTGAACAATTCTTCTGGCTATTCAGTGGCATGCTCAGATACTTAGTCTTCAGCATGAGGTTTTATTTCTCTTGCTCTGCAATATTTCCAAGACTCTGGTTTTCTTTTTCTGACTCTTATTGGGAAGAGTAGAGATCTCTTCAGATCTGGTTGTTTCCTACAGACAGGCTGTGTGGACTACTCCTGTCCTTATTTCACTGATGTCATATTGATTTTTTCTAGTACTGTCATTGGACTGTGCAGGATTATTGTGCACAGCTCCTAGCCCTCTCAGACTTTTAAAAGTTTACCTGTAATATAAATACTACATTGCAAGGCAATGGAATATATAAAAATTATCATCACTATTTTTGATGTATTAAGAGTTTTCCCGCCTTCTATAATCTTTACTTAGAGAAGTATGTTTTCCCAAATGCCATAAAGCACTCTGATCGCTCTTTCTCCAACCTATTTTACTCTCTTCCTGCCGCACTTGTTTCCTTCAAGCTTTAATCTCTAAAAGGATGAAGCAGTATTTATGAATGTGTGTGTGCATGCATGAGCATGTGTGTGTGTGTGTGTGTGTGTGTGTGTGTGTGTGTGTTGAGGTGTTGGGAGGGAGAGTAAGTAGGATTGGATTTAGCTTGAGCGAGAAAAGCACCCTGGATTAATCAAATGTGTCACCTATTCAACAGTGGGGCAACTGCTTTGTTTTCGTGTTGGTTTGTACATTGTGTAGCTGATCCAGTGGGCAGAGCTTAAAAAGAAGTTAACAGGTCTATCCCCCTTTCTTTAAGTGGCTATGTTCTCTACCCTGGGATCATCAGCTGAATTTTTCAGTTGAATCTAATCTGCCTTGTGGTATATGGAATCTTTTCTGAATGGATTGTCCCAGTTTTCATTGTGGATTTTTTATTTTTCTTGGCTTTCATAAATAGTGTGTTGAGAAGTTGGGTGAAGCTGTCTTAGAGATGACTAACCTGGCTTTTTTTTTAATTATTTGAAAATGACACTTTGAATTAGCTTGACAACCTTGTTCATCATCTCAAACAGTAATAAGAGGCCAAATGGAAGGAGGGAGGGAGAATGGCCAGAAGTAGGCACAGTGATAATAGTGAAAATTTTGATGTTATAGCAAGATAAATAATTATGAGTACCAGTAGAAAACAAAAAAACACATTAAAAGCTATTTCTAGGTATCAAAGTAGATTTTAAAACAAATCTGTCATTAAGAATATTTTAAATTGTTTGAAAAAATTCTTTCAAATGTGATGATGTAATAATATGTAGGTCATAAACAAGTGAACTTATTTAAAAAGTTCTTTATACTTGATGGGGCCTAATTTTATTATCTAAAATATTCACAAAAATGGAATATCCAGTTCCTCAATATTTTCACTTTATTGGATATTGTCATATATACATGTGTATCCATGCATTGTCCATTCATCACACACATATGAATGTATTTGTCTTAGATTATTTTTTTGCTGCACCTTAGCTTAAAAGTAAATAGGAGTGGTAATTAAAATACTTAAATATAATTTAAACTATGACACCACTACCCCATAATAAAATGAGAGAACATATAATACACTCTGTATTTAGCATTTCCCTCTACCATCTGAAAAGTATGCTTAAACTTGCCTTTTTAGGATTTCCAGACAGCCTGAAATCTTTGCTCAAAAAGATTAACAAGTTCCTTAAAACTACGTAAAGATGTCCTGGCAGCTGCTGTGGTTTCCAGCCACTCACTTTTATGCTTCTTTGTTTGAGTCTATGTCCCAGTGGCTTTTTAACAGTTATAATCTGCCTTATTTCAACTTCCTTTACAATAGTTTCTAGGGCATCTTGCTTTCCTCTATACCATGCATATGGTCAAAGTTTTTTTTTATGAATAATTCCGGGCTGAACACTGCCATGTCATTCTTTTACCTAGGCACTTTGACAACTATGTAGAGAATGGAATACCAAAGGATAACATAACTTTGGAAAGTTTCACACAGAATTTTGAACAAAAGTAATATCAAGATCCAGGCCTAATTTAAGTCACCCAAGGGATTTTGTCTTAAGTCCCATGCAGTGTGAAAAGATTTTCAACTAAATACAATGGAGACCCATTATAGGAAGAACATATTTTTTACATTTGGAAGCAACTCTGTGTGTGTGTGATATTAATACTTCATATATATGCATGTATGTGTGTGTTTGAAGTGAGAGAAAGAGGGAGAGGGAGATAAAGAGAGAGAGAAAGAGAGAGAAACACTGAGAGAGGGGTGTTTTGGGATGAATTGGGGATGTTTCAACACTACTCTGACAAAAAGATTGGTTTTTGAAATAATAAATGGATAATTTACAAGTATATAGAATTTGCAGAGTATTGAGAAGTTTTGCATTTTATATTAATTCAAGTTACAGATATAATAATCTATTCTGTTGAAATGTTTTAACTATGTCATCATATAGTAAATTACTAATGCTACATTCCAATGCTATGTAATGGTAGTGCATCATTCCTAGCATCATTCTGTGATGTTCCAGCTTTAAATTATTTTATCTATCTGCAATACTCTCTAATCCAAGCTCAACATATGTGCTTGATGCACAAATTTATTGATGAAGTAGTATTTATTTAAAAAATAAAATCTAAGATTCTGAACAGTTCCATGCCAGATTTCATAGTCATTTAGGAAAAAAATTGGACAAGATTTTACCTGATGTCAAATGTCTGAAAGCTAAGATTCCTTGTCAGGAATTCATTATCTTCAGTGAAGAGGTAAGTTTCCAAATAAATAAATACAATATAAATTATATCAAGTTCAAAGAGGCCTTGAGGGTAGTTTTGTGTGAGGTAATTCCAAGATTCTGTCTAATTTATAACAAAGTAAGTAAAGATAATCTTTCACCAGGGGTATGAGAGCTGAAGTTGAAGAATTATATTTTGGGAAAAATATGTAGCTTCCATATTTCTTTTCCTTTTTACTTGATTTCTTCCAATAATAATGATATTCCACATCGACTGAGAATGATTTTGTTTATAGCAATGCTATAGAAAGAAGTTGGAGACCAACTTCTCAGTAAATCTGTCTGTATGGATTGCAATGGAGATTAGAATTATGTGTGTGTTTTGGGTCTTTGACTGTTGATTCACTTCTCAAGTGTCGTTCAGAAAGGGAAAAATGCACATATATTTTCCGAGAGTAGCAAACCATGGGAATTAGATCTTCTTGGAGACAATATAAAAAGTAAAAAAAAAAAAAAAAAAAAGATGAGCTATTCTCAAGGGGATTCTGGAAGGCTCCTTCTGTAAAATAATTTTTTCAATATCCCAGCCCACATTACCAGTAATCCCACCATGAGAAATAATTTTCATATCAAGCATTCTTAAGGAATGAAAACATCTCCAATATGGTGAATATGTCATTCAATACGCAGGGGATCATAGTAAAATAGCCCTTCCTTTCCTGTTGTGAACTTCCCCTTGCCCAAACTGCAGGGTACCAATCATAACACTTAAACTTCACTGCCACAGGAGTTGGGAACCAATCCCTGCTGACTAATCAGTGGTCCCATCTCACTGGACTTTGCGATTATCTAGCTTGGCCATATAATCCAAAAAGAGCCAATCAAGGCACTTTTGGGGGAAAAGACATTTATACTAAGAGAGAAAGGGTCCCTCTTCTGAGATTGCAGATACTAAATACCACATAAAGCTACAGTGTTCCGGACCCATTTTTGTTGTTCATGAAGAAAACCTCACTAAAAATAAGTGAAACAAATGGAAAACAGAGGAGAGAGAGTTTCTTAATAACATTTGAAATTCTCAAAGCAGTTGTGCTTTGGATTTCCCAATTAAAGGAGCCAATAAATTCTCCTTTTGCTTAAACTCATTGATCAGGACATTTTCCACTTAAAAAGAAAGAGTGCTTCCTAATTATATATTTTATTCCACATAGCTAGCTAAATGCTGGCTCAGAACCAAAACAGTACTGATGATTGGAAAGAAGGGAAGAATCAGAGGGAGAGGTTATTTGGGAACATGCGTTATTCTCAGAGAAGATATTTCTGAAATGTCATTGAATTGGGATCCTTGAAGAAACCAAGGCAGAATATGGAGACACTCATTGGATTTGGGGTACCAGAAGGTAGAGGAGACATGTAGAAGGAGAGAATCAAACTTTGCTATTACAAAAACTTTGCTAGTTAAGTGTCCTGGAGAAATCCTATACGTTCTGCCTTCACTACATTTTTGATACTTATCAAATAATAATGAGACCTCATAGTTCACGCATTTAGAGTTCTATACTTTGAATTTTGGCAATAGAAAAATCAGGACTAAAAAGAACCTGGACTGTAATACTATACTCCAGAATTTTTGTTGTTTTAACTTCCCTTTTAAACTTAAACAATTTTGACAAAGTAATTGAGTAAATTCTATTGGCTTTCTTGTTTAATAAAATGGAAGCTTTAGCATTGCAATCAAGCCTTACCGATAGTTTTCTTACATCCGGAGATATATTTAAATGATATCATCTTTTGACAGAAGGTAGTTTGTGTACTTTCTGCACAGTACAGATATGACCTAATTATATCGATGAAAGAATTTAATATTATACTTATCTAAATTGTCACTTTCATCATATAATAAATATTCTGAAGTCAATTTTAAATTGGTGGCATTTGCTACAAAAAAACCCTACTTCTTAGTTTCTTTCTCCCAAAATAATTTGGTGAAATTATTAATATTAATGAATGTTAGCATTTATTAACATCATAAATGTTAATTTTTTGTTTAATTATAGTAAATTCCAACACAATGCTGTAGCTGTGCAAAATTTACGCTTTGTTACTCTGCTCTATGTGTGGCGCCTCTAACTGGTTAGATGCTGAGTAGAATACATTGCTTCTTGAAGTGCTGACAAATGGTCACACTGAAGCAAGGGGTGAGATTTCATGGGGAGTATTAACATTTGTGGGAAAACTAACTGTGAGGGAGGGAAAGATAATTAAACCGGGGCTAATAGCAACAGACTTGAATTTCAGAGGCCACCTGAATATCTTGTTCTCAGTCACTTTCTCTCATGTTTCATTTCCCTCATTTGAACAGGTCAACAGTCATTAAAATTTTTCATAACATCTGAGGCAAATCATTGCACTAATTTATTTGCAAGGTTTAAAAATCCACATATTTTATTTTTAGCGTTTAAAACATTTCATTTTCTCTGGTTTTTCTTTTCTTTTCTTGATTTTTTTTTTTAAAGTTGAAATAGTCTGGGAATCATTAAGTGCCAAATGCTTTCATCAGGCCCATAAACAATGGAAGATTCCATAGTAAGTGCAGTTACTTCTTGGGAAATTTCAACAAAACACATTTGCACTCATTTAAAGCAAGGGGGAATAAATCTTGAGGTCTTTTAAGAAAGGCACACTTTAGACCCTAGGAAGTGACACAGTACTAGATTTCACAGAAAAAGATCACAAAAGCTATTCCTACAGGCTCAGTAAATTCTGAGGGTTCTTGGAAGATGTGGCATGCATCTCAGTATTTGAGCAATTCCTCCTTGCCTCACTATTTATCTCTTGACCTAGCAACTTGGATAAAATATGAAAACAGAGAATAAGCTTTCCAGAAACTATCTAGCTTTAATCAAAGAGAAAAAATTGAGGTCAGGTTATTATTGAAGAGAAATGCCAAAGTGATATAACATTTATTTCTCAATGACTTATGACTTTAGACTTATTTTTCTTCCTGGCAAATATATTTCCACCATATATTTATATTTGTGGCTTATTCTATAATGTGATAATTCCTTGGGCTTGAATATGCAAACTAACACTCTTTAAAAAGTGTACCTGATAGTTATGACTTCATCATTGGCAATGACTAGGCAGAAATCTTAAAATTATTAAGTAAATACGAATAATAAGTTATTAGCAGTATATATGCTGATATGCCTGGCAGATAGAAATGTGCCTTGAAAGTGGATTCTCCTTAACTTTCCTTTCTGGCTACTTGAAAAAGGAAGCTCTGCTGAGTCTCTACTTGTAGTCTCTATTGATCTCCGTTGATTCACAGGGACAATAAAATGAAACTAATACAAACATAATGGCAAGCAGCACAGATGGAAGGCCAGTAGTTCTCACAGTATTATAGTCCAAAGACCACCTGTCTCAAACAACATGGGAGTACTTGTTAAAAATTTAGATCTCTTGTCATCATTTCAAACCAGTTCATTTGATGTTTCTGATAGTTGGTGCCAGGAATCTGCATTTGACAAGTTGCCCCATGTCATTCTGATCATCTTTAAAAGCTACTGGTATATGTTGGGATAGAGTTACTAAGTTTGGTTGGGACTCGTCATGTCTTTGAGCTGAGGGAGGAGTGGATCAGAGAGCAGCTCACCTTTATAGAGCCTCCATGACTTATTTAAACCTGTCCTTGAGTTGTGGCTCTGGATTACTTTGTGGTAGCAAGGTGAACCTATGAGATACTGACCCAGGAAAGAACATTACTGACTATGCCCATTGTCACTTCTCAGAAGTGTTCTTGAACCGTTTTTCCTCCCAGGAATAAGTTGGTGGAAGGTATAGCAAGGGCTGATCTAGTCAGCAAGCCAAGACTACAGAGAAACTAACAGTTTTAGAAGAGTAAACATTCACAATTATTCCTCAAATAGTCCTACTAGAAGACACAAACATGATGCATCCAAATGAAGACTATGTGATCGAGATTAGCAGTTGCAGCCAAAAAAATTTCAGAGGTTAGTTGAAGACAAAAATAAATTTATCATTCAATACCTCACCACCAGATAAGACAGTTGAAACAAGAAGTCTTCATAGAGGTGATAGAGCATTAAACTAATGTTTACATTTAATTCAGCCTTTTTTAACTATTTGTAAAAAATGTCTAGCCTCTCTCAGGCAAAGAATTTGTGTTGAGGGCAATGCAAGTGAAAGTGAGTTAATTAAAAACCAGGTGAAGAAATTTCACCTAGTATATATGGAAATGTGTGGGGGATGGATGGGGGATGGGGCAAGGAGTGAAAGGGCAGAGGTGTCAGGAAAACTCATGCTTGTAGGGGAGCAGAGGTTGGTTCCTAACTTGTAAGATATGTTCCTTCCAAGAATTTGCTAGAACCTAAAACTCTGTATTGGAAAAACCTTTATACTTGAGAATCCACTGCAGTCAATCTGGTTATTGCTTGATTTTGCTATTATTATTATTTTTATAAATTTCAGAATATTACAGGGTACCAACATTTTGGTTACATGAATTACTTTTATAAAATCCTAGCTAGGATTTTTTTGAGAATTTTTACATCTATATTCACAAGAGATATTGATCTGTAGTTTTCTTTTCTTTGTGGGTCCTTTCCTGGCTTTAGATTCATTAGATTGTTGATTTGTGATCTTTCTGTCTTTTGGACATATGCATTCATAGCTAGGAATTTTCCTTTTATGCCTGTTATTGCTGAATCCCACAGATTTGATAACTTGTGTCCCTTTTGTCATTTAGTTTTTATGGTGTGTATCTACTTTACTTGTTGCTGATTCCATTCTTGGCTATAAGCTTTTTGTTCTGCTTTTCTAATGTGTCAAATGCAGGTCGAATGCTTCTCAAATATTTAATAATGGGGTATAAAGTCATTTGTATTGAAGACTATTACTATTACAACCTCGGAAATGGAAATTCAATGAAATTTGAATGACTATACTGTCCCAATACAATGCCAGACTTGAATGAAAGAATTTATGGACAAGAAAGTGGTCATATTAAAAAGTACTATTAGTGGAAATAATGTCCACACAGTAGCTGACATATACTTTGCAATATAAGTAAGAAGAAATTTTTCCATTAAATGGAATTTGTAATGGAACCTGCCTATCCAGTTTGTTGTATTAAGAAAAGAAAATCAGTCCTTCCTTCCTTCCTTCCTTTCTTCCTTCCTTCCAACTTCCTAACTTCCTCCCTCTTTCCCTCCCTCCTTCCTTCCTTTCTTCCTTCCCTCTTCCATCTTTCTCCCTCTCTCCCTCCTTCTTTTCTTCCAGAACCCTAGTTTTCTTGTATATGACTATGTTTGTAAATGTGGTGAGTGATAGCAAGCACTAAAACAGGAGTCAGGGGACCTGCATCTTCCCTGCTAAAAATCATCTGTGTGATTGTGGTCTAGTAATCTAATCTCTTCAGGTTTGAGTTGACTATCCCGTAAGAGGAGGAAGGTTTAAATGACTGTTTCATGAAATAAAATAAGAACTTGTGGAGTAGCAGTTTGCAAAACTGAAAAGGCAGAGAGCTTCTTTCAGGGAAGCTTTAGCCTGTCAGAAGAGATAAACATGAAAATAAATGTAGCTCATGTGTCTTTTGAGGCCATCCTATCTTTTGGAAATAAAATTAAATGGATTCAAACTTGTATCATATCCCATGAGAAGTCTCTTTCCTCTCATATTTCTGAAAATTCCTAGGAGATATATGTCAACATGGTCAGTTTTGGCTTTAGTTTGGGATCTGAGTTTCTCTTCCTACTGAACTCTTGATTTAACTTAAATCTAATCTCCTGTCTCTATTATCTTTTGTCTGCTGTAGGGCCAGACATGGAACTCAACTACTTCCTTTAGGATTGAATTCTGGCTCTGACACTACCTACAGAAGTTGGGCAAGTAGTTTAAACTCAGCTTTCTCACTTGTAAAATGAGATAGATAAAAATCGTTCCAATTCATAGTGTTTTGTGAAAAGCAAATGTGATTATTTAGATAAATAGTTAACCTAATATACTGTTTGCTATCATTTTTAAAAGTCACTTATACAGCTACTTGTGCATGCTGCACACACTCTGGAGGCCTGAGTGTGTTGGGGAGAGTTTACTGCATTGCAGCAACATAAACCATTGACTATTAGATATTATTGTTTGCTAAAAGCACAGCTGTTGAAATTTTTTTCACTACATTCTCAAAATAAATTGTAATACATGGCAAAAGATGCACTATTTCAAGGCTAAAAAGCCCCAGAAGTTTGGTGATTCACCCTGACTTGGGAAAGGGGGAAATGGATGGCTTCAGGAGGAGGTGATAACTGGTGGGTAAACAGGATTTATCAAGCCAAGTTACAGAGGACATTACAAGTAGAGGGAAAGAAATGTACAAACGCTCTAATTTTGCATGCACTGAATCATCGCATGGAGTACTTATTAGGCATCTTGTACACCAAAAGCACTATTTTAAGAGCTAGGGTTACAGGAGAAGAAAAAACTGGTATAAAGACAAACACTGATGTGTTTACAAGGATAAGCGTCAGGTCCTCTGGGAGTGACTATCAGGAAGCACCAACCCAGCCTAAAGTCAAGTTCCCTTGAGCATTGCCACACTGAAGGAGACACTCATGGCCAACCCCTCTGTCAGTGCTGTCAATTCTACTTTCAGAAAACCCAGAATCCTGCATTCTCCCACCACTACCATTACCACCGCCATGATGCAAAACACCATTGTCTTTCACGTGGCCACTGCCAAGCCACCTAACTGCTCTCCCCAGCCCTACTGCAGTCTACACTCAACATGGTAGCCAGCAGGATCCTGATGAAGCCTAGACTTGGTCCACAATGCTTCTTAGATCAAAACTCTCTGATGACTTTTTTGCTCAGAGTACAGTGGGTCTGTGATATCCTTCACAGTCCTGCAAGGACCATCTGGTCCTGTTCCTCTCTGAGTAGCCCTGACCCTCCCACCCTTGTCCCTTGGCTCTGGGCATTCCCATGTCTTGCTAATCCTCAAACATGCCAACCGTGCTGCCCCTTGAGAGTCTATGATTGCTGTTCTCCCAGCCCAGAAAGCTCTTCCCTCAGATACAAACATGACTCACCCCTCATTTCCTTCAGATGCTTTCTCTAATGCCATTTCAGAAGCTATCATTTGACCACACTCTATAAAAAGAGCTCTTTCCATCATCTCAGTAACTCGTTTCCCCTCACCCTGAATTATTGCTCCCCAGAACACTTACTACATTTGACATATTTCATATTATCTGTTTATTGCCTCTCTCCCTTTTCTAGAATGTGAGTCCCATGAGCTCACAATGATGCAACATCTGCGGCTAGAATAGTGCTGAGCACATAGTAGGTTCTTCATAAGTGGTTGATAAGGGAATGGATGAGCTTGGTAAGGAGACTGGAGACAAGTGAGACGGAGGGTCAGTTGGGGCAGGCTTCCAGAAGAGGGACCAGCAAGTTCATTGGCTCTGAACTGGAAAAGACAGTGACTTGGAAAAAATAAAAAAAGGTTCAACATGGATAGAGTATACAAATCAGAGGAAACTGGAGCTAGATGACCTTTTCCTCCCTCTATGGTTCTACTGCTATGATTAAAAATGAGATTCATCTATTGTGTTTTAGAATTTATGAATGGGAAGTGGAAGGTGTTTCAGGATTAGAAAATGACTAGATTATAGCTATTCAGTAGAATATTTTGCCATAAAAATATATATGGCTTATTGTTCTGAAGTTGTAGACTTGGTAAGCTTCTCTGGAAGTATTTGATGTTCTTATTTGATGGAGAAAACTCTTTTGGGGACAAATCTATTAGGTTGCTAAAAAGAAAATGTGAATCTCTTTATCTGCATTTCCTTTGTGTCCAGTTTTAGAGACGGTCTTTTCTTATTTTGTGCTAAATGTCAGCAAGACATTTTTGAAATGCTTGAAATTTATTGTACTCCCTTTCCTTGGCTGTGAGATTCTTTCCTTGGCTGTGTGGTTTTTTTTGTTTTTTGTTTTTTGTTTTTTAAGCAACCCGAGCAGTCTCCTTCTGGCTGGTAGTCCCAGTGGCTGAGTGAGGAGTGCATTGTGCATCTCATCTGGTTTGGGGACCAGTGTGAGAAGCCCTGCTTGGGATTCATGGAACTTGAGCTGGCCACCACTATTCACAATATGAAATGGAAAGTTCACTTTTGAAAATTACATGTGGTGAAAGGAAAAAGGCCTTTTTATTTAAATATGGGAATACAGCATAAAAGAGAATAATATTTCAGGTGATGGATATTCCAAGTATACCAATTTGATCTTTACAAATTATATGAGTGCATTAAATTATCACATGTACTCTGAAATGATATGTACATCTATCATGCCTAAATTTTAAAAAAGAAAATGTATTTCCCTAAATGAGAACTTGGTTAAAATGGTTGAATTAGAAGAAAAATAAATGTATCAATTTGCTTATGAAGCTAGGGAGTGTTCACTAGAAGTATGTTGAAAACTTTTGAGTTCCATCATATTATTTCTTGTAAAAATGCTTATTAGTCTTCTTACTTTAAGCATAAATCATTTCCACATGAAGCAACAGATTCACTTTGACTTGGAGTTACTTACAGTCTAGCCAAGAAGAGTTGGAGAGAAGAAAAAAACGGAACATTAAGTCCTAATTTGTGTAAGCTTATTCCTGAGACCTGCTGGGGCCTTACTAGCGTGGCTGCTGCCACTGTTGGTGAGAACGTGTCAGTGGAAGAGAAAGTGGTTGGGGGGACGAGGTTGGGTACGGTCTCCTGTAATCTGGCTTTAAGGAGGGGTCGAACTTTTGTTCAGTGTGACTAAAGTCAAGCATGTGGCAAACTCAATCTTCTCTTCTGACAGATTTGCTATGATGAGAGATCAAGAATTGCATATGGGATGCAGTAACAGAATATAGCAGATAACGAATTTGTGGACTGCTAGGCAGAGTTTTCAGGCATGAAATTCATATATCTGGTGAGGGAAGTTTGTCCACAGTACTGAGAGCATAATTTTGGAGAAGTTAACTGGGGCTTGGGATGAGCTCTAAGACCAGCAGGAACTAACATTGTAAAGCAGGAAAACCAATTAGGGGCTGGACAAGGCAAGGGGAGGATTCATGTAAATTGCAACATTATAAGGGTACAAGAAACCTAATCTTTTTGAGAAAATGGGCAGTCATTGAATGTAAATGTCATGATCAGATTTTTGCATTGTTTATTTTTCTTTCCCAAGGAATTCAAGTACAGGTAACTCAGAGAGTACGGAAAAGTATAGAATGAAAAGCAAATATCTCATAAACTTGTTCCACTTTTTAGAATAATAATTTCATATTTCTCTTATATAACAAGGGTATTAGAGATAACTTCTAAAGCTGTTTAATATAGAGAGACTTAAGTGTTGTTTATAAAGTTTAAAAATAGTCAAGAGAAAAATCATAAAGTAATGTTATTAGTAACAAAGAGAAGTCGGCCGGAGGAGAAAAGTGTCTGATTGTTATCTTTCATAGCACCAAGTTAGTAGTTAAAATTTGGAGTTCAGAGACTAACATTTAGAGGTAAAATTTAACTATTAGGCTAGATAGAAATCACAATCTGAAAAACTATAAGTAACAATGCTTGCAGATAGTTAAAGTTTTTATTTAGAAATCAGGGTGGAGAATGGATTGGTGAAAGGAGGATACTTGAGACAGGGAGTTTGCTTTGAAGCAATGCCAGCAAGCCAAGTTGAAAATGAAGAGATCCTGGTCTACCGCAGAGTAAACCTAACCCTAACTCTAATCCCTAATCCTAACCCTATACACACACACACACACACACACACACACACACACATATACACACATACATATACAGAGAGAGAGAGGGAGAGAGAATATGCAGGTATGCACTGCAACTACCCCAAGACATAAATTCTGTAACCTTTTGAACAGGTAGACAGGCATGTATTACTAGGTATACTCAAACCATTTTTCTTTGAATTCTATAAATTAATGAGCAAAAATTACTTAGAAGATTTTCACTGAGTTCAACTACGTTTTCTTTCCTCAATGGGATTCTAATCTTTCTAAGTCTCAAGTTTATAGCTTCTGCTCCGTTTGATTTATATGAGCAAAAATAAAAATCTTAACAGTATTTTTTATAACTGGAGAAGCATATTTCTTCTATTTTCACATAACTCACAAATAGCTAGACAGAGCTTGCTTAAGCCTTCAAAAGAAAATTCCATTTTAGACTAGACGCTAATGTGGAAAATTTGAGGCCAAATGATTTAACTTTTTAAAGTCTTATACCTAGGAGAGAGAGGGGGAGAGAGATAGAGAAAGAGAGAGAGGGGAGAGGCAGGAATGGGGGAAGAGGCAGAGAGAGACAGAGAGAGGTAAAGTAACATATATTAATTGGAATGTTTTTCTGCATCATTCTTCTAAAGTATGTGTGTGTGTATATATATGTATGTATATTTGAAAATTTACTTTTGAGTTCTATATAGTGCTTACTGTTAATTTGCATAATGCATGTTTTAAATTTTAGTTGAATAATTATTTTTGTTTCTGGAAAGTGTGTTGGTCAATATGTTCCCTGAGTTTTGCAATTTAGATGCAGCATTTTATACTGTCATGAAAGAAAGCAGAAGATACAGCACGAATATATGTTCGTTCAACACTAAACATTTACAAAATGTGGGAGGAAAGCAAAAAAGCAAAGACCTGATTCATCAGACACAATTTCTTCTGCATGGAGAACTCCCATGGACTTCAAAGAGTTTCCTACACAAAAACCAGACTCACAGTGTGGGGGAGGAATGAAAATCTGCCAACAATTGCCAGTTGCAGAGTCTCAGTCAATTTTTACAAACTTAGAAGTTGTCCTTTTTGATTTTTATCAGTGAAAAATGTCTGGAATGATTGGAGTCACTTATAAAGTTTTTCATTTCTTTCTATTTGTATGGGCTAAAATAAGTTGAAAAATCTTTAGATTTTTCAATAACTAAGTCACAATTATATTAACATTGACATAAAGTGTTAATATTTTCTACAGGGCCAACTAAAATATTTTTATATCTCTATATTTTTTAGAATCATAATGTTTTAGGCTTGGAAAGACATTGGTAATTGTAGTATAGAGTAAATTTCTTTTATGGGGAAATATGTTTTGAGATACATTTTTAATTGAGTTTTCATACTTTGTGCCTTCTTCTTTGTAGGGTGTGATGCATTCCCTGATTCTTGTCCTCTTGTCTGCTTTCCATGAGTGAAATAGGAAAGTCTTCAAATATTCTTACCAGCTGCTTTCCTTGATTTTTCAACCAGTTACCTAACCACATTAGGAAAAGAAAGGTGAGTTTGGGCTTCAGGCTATGGAGAACAGTGTTAGTCTTGGTGGAAACTATCACCAAAGAAGTGCAGCTCAGCCAAGCATGTATTCTCTTTTGTTTTTTGAATATAAACACCTGTAAAGGGACCAAAAGAAATCTAAATGGTAAACTGAAGCAGTCCTAAATAGACAGCAACAATAAACATCATCACTGCCAAATGATTGTCTTATCCTTGATCATCAAATTTGTCAATGAAACTTGCTCAAGGAAAATTCTTTTTCAGAGTAATTTATCAATGACACAGTTACATGTATGTTATGTCTTACTATGTTCTATTGTAAAGTAGTGCTGCGTGGGTGCTTGCAGATAGGTGTGTGTTTGTGTGCAAGATCTAGGATAACTTAAAGGTGGATCTATGTTGATGGCTTTTACAAAAGCAATCGATCTTTCCTCCCCATGAGCCTAGAACCTACTATCATGCAAAACCAGTTAGTAGACATGGGGAACAGTTATGTGTCTCTATTTTTTATGATGGGAAACCAATTCTTTGGAACATGACAATGCACTATTCATTAGTTTAGTCCACATGTTGTAAAACAACCAACTTATTTCATTTATGTCCCTTGAATTTACGATTTCTTTTTCTAATCTGTGTGCAGTGCAAAATATTTTTAGTTTCTTATAGACACAGCTTTGGTAGAATTTTGCTGCCCCTTCTATTATGGCTTGACAGCTGCAGTAAGTACACACATCTGCCAAATTGATGTCAAGTGGTACCCATTCATCTATATAACAGCTGTTGTTGGCAGATCATTTCCAGTATCCAGGGGATGGATGGAATATAAATGATCATTGCATAAAGTATATAAAGCTGGGATTATCGGTTTTGAAACTGATTTCTTATCAAGATACTCTAGGTTTTTTTTTTCCTGCTACATCTGTGAGGCTCAACATGTGGCTAAAAAGTAAAAAAAAAAAAAAAAAAAAATATTCCTTATCTAATTATCCAAATATTCAAGAATGCTGAAATTTTGCTGGTGGGGCAAATCAGTGCAAGAAGAAAAAATCTTGTTAAAACAGCAGTTTTGTGCATGGTTCTTACTTGAAGTATATTACACTCTAAACTTAAAATACATGTATAAAAGCATAATATATAATATGCTATATATTTTATGTAATATATGACAAATATAAAATATAACAAAATAATATGCAGAGTACATTGGTTAAATTCTAGTGTTATATAATAGGCCTAATATTGCTTTAATATTATCTGTCTATATCTACATATATCTATCTCTGTCTCTATCTCTATCTCTATCCTATCTCTATCTATTTTTATCTCTATGTTAGACAAGATATCACTTCTCTTAAAGATCTATCCTGGAATATTAGGTTTTCTGTGTGCTGTGTGTGTCTAGTCGCAGTTTTATTTCTATAAAAACAATGCTTCTAAACAAAGTAAAAATAAAATCTGAGGCTTTCATATTGAGGTGGAAATATATAAAAACACAGCTACATACACACACCTGTAGAGTTTGTAAGTAGATCTGTCCAATCTGATTAGAACTAAAGATGGTGTCTTAAGTGAAAGGAAATTATTGGTTATGTGGAAGAATTACAAAGATGAGATATTTGGGGGAAGTTACCAATAAGGGAAGGGTTATTGGAGATAATTATATGGTTTGGCACTGTATAATTTTTCCACCATTTGCCATTCTTTGTTTGTCTGACATCATCACAATCAACCCCTTAATTTGTGGAAAAAAAAAAAAAAGCTTCCATGAATAGAAATCCCTAAGATTGAGAATTTTTTGCAACCTGTATTATAGACACATGTAGAGAGGAGAGAATTATGTCAAGATGATGCCAGGTTTGATGTGTTATGTGCTAATTCTAAAATAATAGGTCATTTAAATCTATTTGAAAGTCATATTTGTGGAGCTCTGGCTCCACACACATTAATAAAGGCTGTGCTGCTCAAAGTTACCTTTGTTTCTGCTGTCTACCCTCACTCCTTTTAGTGATCTTATCCAGTTCTCTGGTTTAAAGTGCTATATATATGCTGATGACTCAAATGTATGTCCCAGCACAGGTTTTATCTTGAACTCCAGACTCCTTCATCCAACTGCCATAAAACATCTTCGGTTGGCCATCTAAATGTAGGTAATCAAGCTATTGATTTCTCCACCTATCCCACTCTTCCCATGGTCTTCCCGTCTCCAAACTAAATGAATGAATGAATGAATGAATGAATAAATAAATAAATAAAATGTTTTGTTATGTTCTAGCATTGTAATAGGTCTCATATTGCTTTAATGGTATTTGTAAAGTCTCAATGAGGACTAAATTTATTCAAGAGATTGTTATTAGAACGAGAAGAAATGTAATAGCTTTTCCATCTTCTCTTTTACAATAGAACAGATGTAGACCTTTTTTTTTTTTTTTTCTGGTGACAATAGTGGTCTTAATTCAATCAACACTGTTCTTGTTGGCAAAGAAAAGCTTTCTGTGCAGATGGAATAGGCAACATGACCTCAAAAATTTCTCCCTGTTCTTCTGTCGGCCAAAAGGAAATGTAGCAAAAAGCCAAATTTTTCAGTATGCACAAATGAATTAAAATCGTCAATGCGTGATTGAGATAAAGTGTTCTTAATTACTGTGAAGAGTCAATATGTTTCCACATGTTCCTGGGTTAGTTTTCTATTAATATAAGGTAACTTATGATTTTATTATCAAATGCATTATTTAAAATTAGGGTTATAAAGAAACACCTTCATACAAAGAATGAGAAAAAGGGATAAACATATCAGAATAATATCACACTATTTTGTAGTCAAGAAAATATGGATTTTTTTTCTTATTTCTCTGCCATCAGCAATTTCTGAGAAAAATCAGGAATAAAAGAACTCTGAGGTGTGAGGTCACAATAACCTGATTTAGTGCAGGAGGTGAGCAGTCCAACAGAAGACATATTTTGAAGATTCAAATTCTGTTTTTCAGATGAAAAAGATACTTTTCTTTGCAGACACCTCCATAGGTATGCTGTGGCATGTTTTGGATTTTGTTGCAGACTGATGAACCATTGTTGGGCAAGTTACCCATGACTTCATGTGCTGTACAAATGACAGTTAGGAGATTTAGTATGCATACGTAATGATTTGCCACATATGCATAGAATTAAATGTCTCAGGCTTCTCTAATGTTCCATGTAGAATAGGTTGTTTTTCTTGGTATTTGATTGTAAAAAGTTAAAAGATTTTTTAGAACGTATAACAATAATCTCAATGACTTAGTATGTGAAGACATAGTTTAAAGAAGTGATTGATAAACATGTGAATGAGCACAAGTCTAGGAACCAGGAGACCTGAATTCCTTGGGCTCAGCTCCATTACATCCTCATCACACGCCTGTGTGCCCCTCTGAGCCTAGGGTGGCTCATTTTCAAAATAAGTATAATCATTGTCTTGCTGAAGTGAAGGTTGTTGTGAATATTAAAAGACATAATAAACAAGTCGGTAAAATGCTAAGGAGAATTTATACATTTTTGCATGGATAAAATCAGTGTTCACCCCAGACTATACAGGAACAGGATCAAGGAAAAACCAAAACTCTAAGTTAAACCATAAGGTCAACACAAGCTCTATTTGTAGCATGCTTATAGAGATGAATGGAAGTTTTTGAATATTCATTCCTGTAGTCATCCATACATACCATGGAGTATGTATAGACACCTACTATGTGCCACATTCTGAGTGAGGCACTGTAACCTTGAAAGGGTTACTAGATGGTGGGGAAGACAGAATCAGAGGGGAATTTATACTAAACAAGGACCAGTGTTATGGTACCCCCAGGGCATTATCTAGTTCCTGCCACATATTAGTAAAAAGGCAGGAAAAGAGAACATAATCTTTAAATTCTCTTCTAGTTTCAAATTCTGGCTTCATCATTTATCACTGTGTGACCCTGGGCAAATTACCCAGCACCATTCCTCAGTGTTCTTACCTGTGTCACGCAGATGACTCCGTCTTACCTGATGGCTTGTTTCTGTGGAGACTGAATGAGATGATGCATTAAAAGACAACTCAGAACTGTTGTAGGAAGCTTATATTTATTTCTATTGAATATTTAATTTGTACAAGTAATCTGTATTTTTCTGATTCTTCTTTTACCTGAAATCCTGACTGTAATTTGGCTTTCGTTTAGATCTGCATAGAGGAGGGAAAATACTGGTGAAATGGTATGAACGCTTCGTCTCCCGGCTGCCGTATTTCACACTGTAAATGGAACTTCAGCTTTATAGACATGTAGTAAAATAATAATAAAATTCTGTTTAACATCTTCACTGGAATTTAAGGCAGGGTGGATTCTGGTGGCTGGAGGAGCCTTTTCTTGTTGTTGGTCTCACAGAATCTTCTTCACTGTAAAGGCTTTCCCCATTCTTGAAGTGACACACACATGGAACAGACATTTGGAAGTTAGGGAGAGGAGAGGTCTAATGTGCTTAAGAAGCGATGAAAATCAGAATACTTGAGGCAGATGGACTGGAGGGATGGTGCCTTAATCGCCTTCTACTTTCCTGTCTCAGAGTTATGGGGATGGCTGGACAAACAGCATTTGACATTGGACAGATGAGTTTGACAGCAATTTATTAGTCATGCACACTGATAGCCCAGGGAGGATGTAGCACACTATGCAGGGCCACATGGGGGTTACACTCAAGAACGGAGTGAAAAACCAAAAGTTGTGGGAGGCAATCTGCTTTGTGGTATTGCAGTATCAAGAGGTTGGAGTATCTTTGGCTCCTGTGGGAAGATGTGATTAGCTTGTTGGAATAATTCCACTGGCAGGGAACTGAAACCTGCTACTCAAGGATAAATAGGAGCTGCACCTGGTCTTTTTGACAAGGAGGGCTGTTTGGTCAGGGGACCTTGTCCATAGAGTGGAGAGGGAAACTTGTGGTTAGGCTTTTCAAAGCCCAGTGGATTTCAGCAGATGTCAAGGCAGCACACACTAGAGCATTAACACGACAGATGGCCAGAGAGGAGGAGTCAGAGGGAAGAGGTGGCTCCTTGGCCAGTCACGGTAAAGAGAGATTTGAGGGCAATTGAATGTTTGCAGAAGATGTTTTGCACAAATCATCGTTAAGTGTGCAAAGTAAAACCTCCTCTTCCATCTCTCTTCTGAAATATCCAGTAACACCTACTTCAATATTTCAAATTTTGGTACAAGTAGATCCTTATGGCGAAAGCAAAGAAATACCAAGTCTAGCTCTAAATTTGGCACGGGATTAGAACAGAGACTGCCTTTGGGGACAGTAGCCATGAGTCATACTGATCAATATTTCATGAGCTTGATTTTCTGAGTCTATTATCTGCTTCCCAATTTTGTCAGCACCCTGAAGCTCAGATTCTGGCCTGCAGTCATTTGCCACAGTAAATGCCAAGTACTGGGCCTTTCCAGCAGATACCTTCTCCTTGGCCATGTATTTGTATCTGAAATATGATCATTCTAAGTTAACTTTGCTAATACTGAAGTATAATTGTTACCTATCTTCTCTGGCACTTTTTCCAGGTTCAGGTTTTTTCTTTTTCTTTTTCTTTGTCTTTTTGTAACTTCTTTACAGATGACACAGCACAAAACAAATCTTTTGGAAAATGAATTATCTGACTTTTCCATTGAATATTTTCACAGAATTTACTTTGAATAAAGTTTTATTCTTGAATAGATTTCTATCTTTCAAATGTGTCTTTAACCTTGTGTTGTAAAATTCACTTAAAAGGACATGAATAACATTCCAAAGAAATGGGTCTGTGATTGTATTGAAGTAAACAAAAAAGAAAATGAAGGATTGAATATGATTTTTATTCTTATTTTCTTTAAAAACATTCAGAGAAAAGTGAGAGTGTATAGGTCTAGGATCAGACTAATGATTTAATGCATATTTACATAATTGTTGTAAAACTCCTCTTGAAAAGTCTGTAGTTGTTTCTAGGCTACAGATAGTGCCTCCAAAATATGCTGAATAGTGGATGGAGGAGTATGAAAAGATAGAAAAAGGAAGTAGTAGTAGAAAATCTAAGGCATGGATATTAGAGGAAGTTTAAGGCAGGGTCTCAGAAATGTGAGTTTCCTGGTTGTCTCTTTTTAATCTCTTTACCTTTTCTGCCAAATTGCCAAAGATTTTTCAAGTTTATTATACTCATTAACATTGTTTATAACTTATCACAAACTCAGTATGTGGCAAAGTCTGTGGTATATAGCAAACCCATGGTATAATTTAAAAACCTGTTTGTCTTAATGTTGATCCACTTGGACCTTTCCTCCAATTCTTGTTCGAGGACATAGTGGGCATTTGCTGTTTTGAGATCCCAGCCTCTTCTCCATCTTTCTATGGCAACAGTACTTTATTTACCTTGAATTAATGATCCATCACCATTTTCACCCAATATGCTGCACCCTCCCCTGCACTCCAGGAATGGAACATGTAACCTAGGAACAGCTGGGATATCCAATTCTACTGGCCAGTCACTGGTTCAGGGATGAGCTCATGACCCAAGTGACACTTTCACAGTCAATTAGATCCAGTTCTGGGCCTTTGGTTTGAGCTAAGTTGGAAAGTGGACCCTGTGTTTCTGCTAGAGTGCGTCTTTTGGTCTGGCTGTAAAGCTGCAGCTTCAGGGGGCTGCTGCACAGACTGAAAATGGAGCCCACTCCAGGGAAAGAGAGCAGAAAAATGGGCCTTGGGATATTGCCTGAGACTTTTAAGCCAATAAAAAACTTTTTTTGCTTAATTTATTTTCTTCAAGAACTTCATAGTTTTAATTTTGAAATGGATACTTCTAATCAGGTTATGAGTCATTTACATTTATATAATCCCCATGAATCTCTGTTTAAGTTGCATTACACTAGGATATAAATTATGCCCAATAGGTAAACTGACACTGTTTTTTTTCTAATAGTGCAGTCTATAATAAGTGACTGGGAGGGAAGAGTTAAAGTGAATGGTCTGAGATTCCCTCACTCCCTTTAATGGGCGGTGGGAACTTGACTGGGGGAAAGAAAAGAAGGTAGGTGGTCCCTTCAGATATCCTTGTCTACTTGACCTCTGAGTAATAAAACTAATGTTATTTGCTAGTAAGAAACACCTTAACTCTTCACTGCATTTAGTAGGGTATTCCTAGTGAAGGACTGTCTACAAAAACAGAACCCAGGCTCCATCAGGCTCGGCTTCCTGGGTAATTTAAGCTCTGCCAGTTCTTGATGTTGCTTAATATTTGAAATGTTCTAGCTGTATGAGGAACTATATAAACCTCACTTAGAGAACTCATCATTCTAAACCAGAGTCTGGGGAGCTGCCAGTGATGGCTCAGATAGCTCCTTGATTAGTCTCAGCCTTTTCCTTGACTACATCCTTGAAATTATTTAGTAAAGTCTGACATCAGGTAAAATCTTTGATTCCTGTGAGTCTGATTTGACAATCAAGTCCTGTAAATTAGCTCAATGACCTAAGTGGATAAAGACAGATTTTACTGTAGTACTAGACATACAGCCAAGCATGGCCTACAGGGGAATTCAGTGGGGGCCTCTCTTGGAGTCATGTATTAATACTAGAATATGTTTAGTTTAAGTCTCACAAGAGCCTAGCTGACTAATATGTATGGCTCGTGCATCTACATTTTGAATATATAATGTCACAGACAAGTTTGTTAAAATGGAATTCTTGTGGCCTCATTGTTGGGCGAGGCCTAAAGATTACCAATAAAACCATTACAACAAGTATTACCACATCGAAACATGATACCCTGGATCATCAATGCAAAACTTGGAAAAGAGGTGAAGAAAACTGATTTGGAACCTCTGACCTTTCACTGATTTTTAGAATACACCAGCTGGAGTTGAAAGGGCCAAGGGTATTGGAGGGTATGTCTTTCCTTGGAGCATATGAATCTTTGGGGTGGCATGAATTCCCATGGGAAAGGCAGAATGTCCTCCTTACCTCAAGCCTCATGGGAGTAGCTTCACAAAGACTAGTGAGACTTTGGGAATCAACTGAAAAGACACATTCCTCTTTCATTCCTCCTTATTAACCAAATTGTTCCCCAATCCATCCTCCTCCTCCTCCCTCCCAACAACAGGAGACATCAGAAGCCACAGATATCATGGGGGTGGGGTGAGAGAGAGAGGTCAGTAGAATGAAAAAAAGATGTTCACCCAGCAGGCAGCTAATCAGAAAGAGATAAAACCCTGGAAAGGGGAGAGTTTCAAACCTAAATTAAATTCCGGGTTTTTGAAAAAAAAATTGCATGGATCTTAATATATTGATTAGTGAAAGGAAATTGAGCTGTAACAGTGACTATAAGTGACTAGAGGATTTTTTAATTTTATGAAGGAGAGTGGATAGTATAATAGATTACGCATGTTTTCATCTGTGGGTCAAGGAAGAGCCACACTTACAGTGGATTTGAATGATCAATAAGCATGGGGTGGTCGGGAGTGGGCATCAGAATAAGACAGTTTTCTGACTTTCATAATAAGCTTTTTTTTCTTAATATTACCCATCAACAGATACTTGTTATATTTCTCTTCCTATAATTTTTAGGTGGTATAGTTGTGATAAAAGACAAGAATGAAATATAAGTGTATAAATTGGGATAGGGGAGGTAGGTGTACTTGAATAACTGCTTCTGTTTGAAGGGCCCAAAAATGACACCCCCTTTCCTGGGAGAACTAAGTCTGATGACTGGTAGACACAGGCTCTCGCTCTGGACAGGAGAACTCTGGACAGTCATCTCAGCCTTAGAACTCACATGGGGTTGGCTGGGGCCTATGTGGAGACTGTACCACAGCCACCACCTTCCCTGTCCACTCCTTCCTTACGTTCCCTTTCCTTTCACTGGTGTTGATTTTGAGGACATCCCTTCATAAATCTTCTGTATACTAAACCCAGCTCAGAGTCAGCCTCTTGGGGAACGCAGGCTGCCACAGGAGCCATTGTGATGTCTGCATCATGTCCAAGAAGTTCACACATAAGCAAAGAGTCATGTACACCTATCTGACTCTTAGGTGTGTTGGATAACCACTTGGGATGACTAATTAGTAAGGATTACATTTATTTGCTTAAATATACTCAAATACCATAACTTTAAGTTCCTGGAAGAAACATATTTTATGACATTGGCATAAATTTGATGTGGAAGATTTTAGAGAAAATTTAATATTGCAGAATGTGAAATAAAAACATTTGTATTTTCATTGCTTTA
The DNA here is from genome assembly GCA_028533085.1 of Varecia variegata. NCBI lineage: Eukaryota > Metazoa > Chordata > Mammalia > Primates > Lemuridae > Varecia > Varecia variegata. The sequence continues at coordinate 114,835,821 of CM052440.1, forward strand.
AAAGAGACATCATAAGATATAAATCTAATTAAAAAGTTTTAATGGTTTATAGTTTATTAGCTTATCAACCACCAATTTATGCTAATTTAAATTCCTTAAATGTCATTTTTCATTTTGGAGGAAACATTTTCTTGTGATGATAATACTTAGATATCTTTCAAGAAGGGTACAAAGCTGATATACATCCTCGCTTGCTTTCAAGATAAAATAAGACATTTCTCTTCAAGTCTATGAATTTATTTAACTTTTGATTAAATATATTTCTGTCAATTTAAACCCTTTGATTTAAGTTTTTATTAACATGAC
>CM052440.1:114846146-114908248 GCA_028533085.1 Varecia variegata
TATTTCAACTAGTCTTTTGGGGAAACCTAAAGCATCATGCTTACTTACTGCTGAATTTCAAGGAGAGGCACCATTTCTGAGATGGCCCCAAATTGGTCTTGAAAGAGTTATTTAACAGTAGCAGTTTGGGGAAAATATAATAAGCCATCACTTGCTTTTGTAAGGAACAACGTTCCACGTCATATATTTTATAGGGATGTTTTTTCAGATCTTTTTATTTATGCTAAAAGTATCTTGGCCAGTCTATTACTCATTCTAAATCATGGGCAAAAGAATAAGTGATATTAAAATCAAGTTAGTTTCTAGGTTTTTTTCAGATCTTTATGAAAAAAAAATCACAAAGTAAGAGATCAAATCAATTAATTAAAATAAGTTCTTTGTATTTAACTGAGAAATCCCATGCCCAAGGATTTCCAGGGCATTCTTCCACATGGTCCATTTTACCTGGACAAGGAAGTCCTATGTGCATGCAAACCAGACCTGTGCTATCCTTAATCCCATTTTTTCAGGAGTCTTTTATAAAATAATCTGATAAAATATACTATGCTGTTTAAAGTCGAATTCTTTTTTTAAAAAAAAATGGGAATTTTAGAATGCTTTAACTGAAGACAAGATTAGATTTGGAGCATTTCTGGTGCCCTGCCAGTTGATGGAGCCTATTTTATTGGATAACAGGGCTCTGTAATGCACCTCAACTCACTGGACAAAGTCGATCTTGTTCTCCAAGAGAAGAGCCGATTGTTTTCAGTTACTTGCCTTTCTAATCACAAAAAATGGAAAATTTGTTATAATTTGTTTCTTTAAGTTTTGCATTAATCTCATCAGCAATTGCTAATGTTTCCTTTTATCCATTTCTTCCTAATCCTCACATTAATAGACTAATATAAGCATTTTCCTACAAAATTACTTTCAGTATTTCCCCTGATACACTTATTTCTCATAAAATCACACCAAAAGACATTAAATAATCATCACAGTCTATTAAATTTCTTTTAGATGACTATCTGATTTTCATTAGGCTGGCTCTAATTTCTTTTAGGTTCTGGGGATGAGCGCCGCTTACTATCTGTGTGGCTTTAAGCATAGCTCTGCCTAATGACAGACAGATGCTAGGACTTGGATACTGCCTTTCTCTGTATATATGTAGAGAATCTCTGCTGACCTAGAAATAAGGTAGTTGTTGCCTATAGAATCTGTGAGACACTCCTGCAGAAGGCATTCAATAAGAAAGTTGAAAAAAAAATTCTCTATTCAGAAGCTATTTACTACAATAAGAATCAAATTGCCAAAGATTTTATCTTCTAAGCTATGAATTTTTTTTTTTTCTTTTTCTTTTTCCTTGAAACATTATAGGAAAGGCAAGTGGCAGCTGCAGGCATTGTTGACTTGAGCTCTTCAAGTCCCTCTAGATTGTTCTCACATGCAGGTGGAGATCCCATGGCCACAAGCAGCCACAGCACAGGGAAACATGCTGCAGCTATTAATTTTTAAACATCATTTTGATTCTGCCCCTCAGTGTCATTGAGCAGAGAGGGTTTCTTTCCATGTAAGTACGAGGTTTATTTTTTTGAAGCAAATTAGAATTCACTGCAGAAGGGAATACTGTGGGAGATTGGAGTGTAATATGTTGGCAAAGAGTGCATGAGAAACTTTCTCCATGGGTATTTTTGGTCCCACTGGAGAGGAATACCAAGAATGTGGTGCCTCAGTCTTTTCTCACAAAACTTGAGGCTTAAAATTCACACACCCACGAGGTTTAGATAAGAGTCTACCAAGAGTGTGGTCCTTGTGGATGCTTTGCCAAGTCCTAAGAAGCATTTCCACCTTTTGCTGGGTCTCCATCTTCCCTGGGCTGATGTGTATGTGCAGTACAACTCTTCTTTGCTTATTAAGAAGAGGAAACAATGAAAATGATGGGGGACAAAGTCAATGAAAAGCACATCCTGCTTTGTACATTTTACAAAAAACTTTGGTAAAATGTCAGTATACAACAGATAGAATGTTCATTGACCTGATTCTTCTCTTTCTGTTCCTAAAGAGAGTTGCTGCATATAGACTTTAAACCATGTTTCCTTATGAGTGTTTTCATATGAATCTTCTCTCTCCTTTCTTTTGTTTCATTGATTTGGTGGAAAGGCCTCTCTGATCTTTCTTTATTAGCTAGTGATTCAAAAAATCAGTCAGTTGCTCAGATTGTCTAGATAATCAAGGCCTGAATTGATGTGAGCTGACTTTTCATTAAAACACTACTCAATTCAACATTTTACTCAAGATATAATGAGTTTAGACAATGGGATATGCTTTAGGTTCAGAACTACTTCTTAGAAATCAATCACGTTAGGTCGATCAAATTGGAAGGTGGAGGAAACATGTTTATTAGCAATAGTTATAGGTCAGGCACAATGCCAGCTTCAAAAATAGTGAGGATGGCTTACATTTTTACTGCAATTATGATGTATGAGGTCATGTTCTAAGCACATTGACATCACTACAAATCAGACAAAATGTTACTGCTTTCCCATTTTGCAGATGAGGAAACAGAAGAGGGGTTAAAACATTTTTACCAGATAGGACAACTATAAGTGGCAGGGCTAATAATTAAATCCAGCATCCTGACTCCAAAATTTATGTTCTTAATCACTATACTGTGTGTGTGTGTGTGTGTGTGTGTGTGTGTGTGTGTATTTTGCAGTTTTATGAGTCAATGTTTGAAGAAGGATATTTATTTTTGTCCCTGTTAGGTTATTTTCTATTACTGACTTTATAAGTTATCTCTTAGTGAGCAAAAGAATTACACCAAATCCTACTGGTTTTAAAGAGAGAACATTTGTCATCTGATAGTTTCTATGTAGGAATTGTAGCACGCCCGGCTGGCTTTTCTGCCTTGAAGTTTCTTACATGTTGCAATTAAAGTGTTGGCGGTGGCTTCAGTCTTATCTGAAGGTGTAACCGGGGGAGGAGCTCCTTTAAAGCTCACTGGCATGGTTCTGGGAAGGCTTCAGCTTTTCACAGGCTGTTGTAGGGAGGAGCTCAGCTCTTTGCTGGCTATGGGTCGGGGGCCTCCTTCTGGTACTTGCCCTATGGGTCTCCCTAGAGGCAGCTCACACATGGCAGCCGGCATCAAGTATGATTTATTATAATGCATTTGAAATGTTTGTTGTATAATGGACCTGTGGCTTTTGCTCCTTTGAACAAAATCTGTATATTTTAAAGACCCATGCAATCAACTCTTTGGTAAACATGTTAGAAAGTGGTGTTTAGTGGCAATATATATGTTAAAAAGTCTTTTACTAGTCTTTGAGTAATGTAGACCACACTACAGGTGTGAAATCCCCCCTTGTTAACTAATTGAATTTCCCAGTCCAATCCAGCTGAGCCCAGGGTATTTTAGAGAATAAGTGAATTATAATCTGTTAGAATAAAAACTATTTGTTTATTTGTTTACATATGTATATAGGTTTAATACATAGTGAAACATTGAAAGTTCTGACTCTCTTAAATATTCCAGCATTGTTAGTATGCTTTAACCTTGTTCATCACGTACCCCGGATATTATTTTTAAAAATTTGTATGTGTGCATGTGTTAGTACAGCATAGCCATGTATGAAAATAATCTTTTAACACAGGTGGCAAATATATGATGTATAAGGCAAGAGTATTCTCAAGAAAATGTTTATCTTCTTTTGTTTATTAAGAATTTCAGTGGGTAGAGATTTATGTTCAGTTCTGTTGGGGGATTTAGAAATGAATCCTATCTCTGCCTTCATGGACAGTTGGGGAGTTGGGGCATTGAAATCAGATAAACACAGTGTAATGTACTTTTATTTCTCTAGGCTTCAGTTTTCTCAGCTATATAATAAAAATAATATTAATGCTTATTCAAAGGTTTAGAAAAGATTTACACTACATAATATATGTGCTATTTTTTTGAGCATAGTAAAAGTTTAATAAATGCAACTGTTTTCTTTCCATATCCATGGCCACCATATCCATGGTAGTGCTGTTTACTTTCCATATCCATGGCTACTTGCCACCACAAGATTTAGTGGAAGACAAGACAATGACTCAGATTATTGAAGCACAAGGTAGAGAGTGGTAAATGCCATATAAGGAATAGATGAATTGCTATGGGGGTTAAAACTGAAAATATCTTTTGTGAAATTATTTCAAGATAATTATTTTAAGATAATGGACTGAGCATATTATATAAACTCTGGCTCCCCCAGTGAAACTTTAGAAAATATAGAGAATATATTGTTTGTAGAAAGTTCAGTTAAAATTATGTTTAAAATAATTGTGATCATTGGGAAGAGTTGAATAATTTTTTTTCTGTGGTTTTTCTGTCTATCTTGTGGTAAGGTGTCTCAATGTTGTTGGTTACTCTGGTTCCATCATGGATGACTTAATACAGTTTTCCTCTCCTCCCTAAAACAAGATGTAAGGTTTGTAGATATATATTATAAAAGAGAGAAAAAACAAAACAAAACAAGAAAATAAATGTAAAACACGTAAAAACAAAGATATAATTTTGGATACTTTATAAACTCAATTTAATTAGAATTAAAAATATTGATTTTTAAAGAGACAACCAATGGACTGGTAGAATATATTTGCAGACCACAGATCTAATAAGGGGATAATATCCAAAATATATGAAGAACTCAAACAACTCAATAGCAAGAAAACAAATAACCTATTAAAAAATGTGCAAAGGAACTAAGTAGACACTTCTCAAAAGAAGACGTACAAATGGTCAGCACTGATCATCGGGGAAATTCAAATTAAAACCACAATGAGATATCACCTCACATCTGTTAGAAAGGGCACTGTCAAAAAGACAAAAGGTAGCAAGTGTTGATTAGAGTGTGGAGAAATGGGAACCTTTGCATACTGTTGGTGAGGATGCAAATTAATACAGCCATGATGAAAAACAGTATGGAGGTTCCTAAAAAAAACTGAAAATATTATAGAACTACCACATGATCCAGTAAGCCCACTTCTGGATATATAGCTAAAGGAAATGAAATCAGTATGCTGAGGAGAGGTCTGTACTGCCATGTTCATTGCAGTATTATTCACAGTAGCCAAGATATGGAAGCAGCCTAGGTTTCCATCATCAGATGAATTGATAAAGAAAACATGGTATATATTCATAATGGAATATTATTCAGCCTTATAAAAGGAAGAAACTCTGTCATTTGCAACAATATAGATAAACCTGGAGGACATTATGCTAAGTGAAATAATCCAGGCACAGAAAGATAAATAAAGCATGATCTCACTTATATGTGGAATCAAAAAAAAAGTTGAACTCATAGAAGTAGACAGTAGAATGATGGTTACCAGAGGCTGGGGGGAGGAGGGGTGTATAGAGAAAGCAGAGATGCTGATCAAAGGGTAAAAAGCCTCAGTTAAAGAGGAGGAAAAGGCTTTAATGATCTATTGCACAGAATAGTGACTATAATAAATAATAATGCATGGTATATTTCAAACAAATTGACCTTTGAAATGTAACCTACCATCTCCTGTCATTTGAAATTTTATAATGAATATAAATATAAGTGTAGTATGAGAAATAAAATACATTTTTTGAATTATAGCTTAAATCTATATACTGAGAATAAATGTGAGACAAAATTTAAAAAGCTCTTGGCTGATTTTTTTTTTCACATTTGCTGTGCATAGCTGTAACATGAGTGGAGAGCTAAAAGAATTTTCTTGTCCTTGGGATTAATGTGAAGGACTTTCATATTTCAATCTTTTTTCTCTATAACTATCATAACTTAAGAATGGAAAAGATGATTGAGCTGATTGTTAATAGTAAAGGCTGCCTGGAATATATAATATCGTGCTTATGGTTCTTTCCACACATTGATGGTAGTGTGACAAATAGCTTCTGTTTTGTTGTTGAGAAGTGCCAACAATGAAGTATAATTTTAAATTTAGAACTACTGCTCTCTATAGTCCTGAAACTTATGAAAGATGGCTGCATACACAGGTGGTGGTGATGATGATGATGATGATGATGACAATAGCAAGAATAATTTCTGAATACTTGCTATATGTTAGGCACTTTTCCAATCACTTTAAATGTGATTTAACACCGACGTTATACCTACAAAGTAGTTACTATTATTTTTTCTCATTTTACAGATGAATAAAGTGTAAATGAAAAATTTTAGTATTTGTCTTTAAGCCATAGTTTTGGTAAGTAGCATACCTGAAAGTCTGGTTCCATAGCGTAAGCAGGGGACCTGTAATGAATTCTTGACCTCTATACCATACTGCCTCTCTAGTGAAGCATCTAGGTATTAGATTGTATGAGAAACACACCTTGCTAAAACTTCTTTTGGGCTTGGAGTTGTATATCTTCTTGTTACTATCACTAAATATTTCTTTGATTTAGTATATTTTTACACTCTAGACTAGGATAGTGAAATCACAAAGTACCATTTGAGTTTGTTACTATGAGTGAGCATGCATAAAAACTATAATTTACTACTCCCTAATATTTACATAACTTCTGTCCAACTGGGACAGGAAAGAACTCAAATTAATACTAGGATCTTCCCATTCTTGAAATAAGACATAGAATTCTCTGCTCTTGTGGGTCCTGGATGATACTGAACTTCCTCCTTCTTTTAGGGCCAGCTCAAATATTCTGTAAGACTTTATAACTGTAGCCAATAGGTGAAATAGTGAGCCTACTTGGAATAGTTACAATATGGAAAAAGTGTTTATAGTTAATAAGAAGAATATGTCACCAATGAAGTACAGAATGCAACACCTGAGACTGTAAAATGCCTAGAAGAAAATATAGGGAAAAAGCGGTCACACATTGGTCTTGGAAATAATATGTTGTATATTATCACCAAAAAACACAGGCAATAAAAGCAAAAACAAACAAGTAGGACTACATCAAGCTAAAAAGCTTCTGCACAGCAAAGGAAACAATCAACCAAATTCCAACCTATGGAATAGGAGAACATATTTGCAAACCATGTATCTGATAAGGGGTTAATATCCAAAATATATTTTAAAATTTCTACAACTCAATGTAAAAAAAAAAAACTAATTAGCCAATTAAAAAAATGAGCAGAGGACCTGAACAGATATTTCTCAAAAGAAGACATACAAATAGCCAAAAAATATATGAAAATACATTCATCACCATTGATCATCAGGAAAATACAAATTAAAACCACAGTGAGATATCATCTCATGCCTGTTAGGGTGGCTATTATCAAAGAGAAAAGAAAGATAAGTTTTAGCAAGGGTATAGAAAAAAAGATTTGTACACTATCAATGGAAAATAAATTGGTACAACTGTTGCAGAAAACCATAAAAGGATTCCTCAAAAACTTAAAAATAGAACTATTATATGATCTAGCAATCCTATTTCTGGGTATATATCCAGAGGAAATGAAATAAGTATCTCGAAGAAATAGCTGCACTCCCATGTTCATTGTAGCATTATTCACAATAGCCAAGATACGAAAACCACCAAGTGTCCATTGTGATGAATGGATAAAGGGAATATAAATATAAATATATATATATGTATGTAGTTATACACTGAAATTTTGTTCATCCACAAAAAGAAGGGAATCCTGCCTGCCATTAGTGATAGCATGGATGAACCTGGAGGATATTATACAAAGTGAAATAAACCAGATACAGAAAGACAAATATTGTATCCTCTGACTTAAATGTGGAATCTAAAAAGATTGAAATCAGAAGCAGAGAGTGAATGGTGGTTGCCAGGGTTTAGGGGCATAGAGAACGGGGTGTTGGGGGAGGAGGGAATGGGGAGATGTTGGTCCAAACTTTCAATCTTTAGTTAGAATATGAATAAATTCTGTGGATCTAATATACAGCATTGTGACTATAGTTAATACCATATTGTATACTTGAAATTTGCTGAGACTGAATCTTAAGTGTTATCATCACATATACACACACACAAAAGTGTATATATGTAAGGTAATGAATGTATTAACTAGCTTGATTGTGGTAATCACTTCACAATGTATATGTACAAGTCATCACGTTATACACCTTAAACACATCCAGTTTTTATATGTCAACTATACCTCAATAAAGCTGGAAAAATCCCCTAGTGTAAGCCCTAAAGCTTTGATCTTCAAGGTCATCTTTCTTATTCTGAATAGTAATAAAGTCCTTTCATTTTCATTTAAATTTTAGAATTAGCCTGTCCATTATCACACACACACACACACGCACACACATACACAGACACACACAAAGACAAAAGCCATATGATCATTTCAATAGATAGTGGAAATCCCTTCAATAAAATCCAATATCCCTTTATGATAAAAACTCTCAACAAATAGGATATGGAGAATATACCTCAACACTATTGAAAGGTTTTAAGCCAAGCAGTAATAAGATCAGATTTTATATTTTTAAACATCTTCTGGCTGAAGGCTGGAGAAAATTTTGGAGAGAGACAAGAGTAGAACAAGAAACCAGTTACAAGGCAAGAGTTTAAGGTAATTTGTCACGAAGTAATTAAGACATTTTGAGTGAGATTTTGTAATCAGCCCTGCTATCTGTTAATTGTGTGACCTAGAGCAAATCATTTACCTTCTCTCAGCCTGTTTTCCAATATGTATACTGGGGACAGTCCTGATAACCATCTGACCGTGCAGGTGTAGTATTCAGAAAGACGATGTGTATAAGGCACTTACACAGTGCCGGGCAAGCGTTGGGGATCATCATTAATGTGAGAGTGATGGAGAAGGAGAAGGTGGGCTGCATATATGCAAAGCCAAGAGGACTTAATGACTGATTGGTTTCCCTGGAAAGGGTGACTCCCAGGTTTCAGATTTGCTAAACTGGTCAGAGGAGACAGAGAAGGACTAGAATTGGAAGAAAGATGGAAAGTCCACTTTTGGATATTTTGAGTTTGAGATGACTTTGTGTCCTCCATGTGGGGATGTCTCCTAGGTAGAGTATGAACTCATCCCTAAGGCCTTGGTTGGAGATAAAAACTTGAGGGTTACCAGCTAATAGAGTGTGGAGTGAGAAGAGAGGAGTAACTACTCTCCCTTCTCCAGCTCTTCATCATGGCAACATTCGTAGGATTCATTGTGCTGTAAGCACAACTTTTTCATAAATAACCAGAACTATTAGATCATTACAAAAATATTTGATTTTTTAAAAAAGAATTTGATTTTATCTCTATTCTGAAAAAATTATTGTTAGATAACACTGATGCTTTTCTTTGTCAGTATATATACCGAAAATTTTCTCAAGAAGTAAAACAAAACAAAACAAAACATAATTAGCTAATGTTATGGAAAGAATTTCAAAAAATATTCAAGAATTGCCTCCAAAAATGCCAGAAGGGCATTTCTTCTCCTTTTGAATAAACAAATAATTCATTTTTTACAGACACTGGTGGGAGTATGTATTTGCATGCCTACTTTGGAAAACAATTTGGTATCTTGTAAAGCTGAAAATGCATATGCTCAGTGGTGCAGCAGCTCCACTCACAAGTGTAACCAAAGAGAAACTCTTGTAGGCCTGGATACACATACAAGGATGTTTGAAACTGTATTGTTTAAAAAAGGCCCAAACTGAAACAACTTCGATATCTATCAAGAAAAGACTGGAAATTACTATTATTATTACTATATCATTTCATCAGCAAAAGTAAATCTCAAAGACAGAGTGAATAAAAGAAGCTGCAGACATACAGATTTGGTATAATGCCAGTTATATAAATTCCTCATATGTATAGAACTTCAAATCATATTGTTTAGCGATATATATATTTAGTAAAAAAATAACGAAAAGCAAAGACTCATAAACAAAAAGTTCGCAGTAGTGGTTACCTTTGTACAGGAGGAAGAGAGCTGTAATTCTTGTGGGGCACAAAAAGGTTTCATAGGCATTGGAAATGATGGTGAGTCCAGAGGTATTTGTTTTATTATTTATCACTCCTTATGTAAATTATAAAATAGGTCCATAATTTATCTCTTTTAATCCTATGAATATTGTCTCAAAGTATCATAAATTTTCATTTTTCATCTGGAGAGTATGCTTTCAGAAGATAAGTAGTTGGTTCTGAATATAGCATTGAATGACATGGTGTTATAATTCTAGATCACAATATATCCACTATATGCAGTGCTTATTTTTCCTCTAAATTTAGAAGGAATGTGGAGATGCAAATATTTAAGATTTTCAAAATTATGATAATTGAAAAATGGAGAAAATTTCAAACATATTTGCAAGGAGAATTAGCACTAACAGGGGGTTCAGAGGTCCTTTGGTCATTGGAAGCCCAAATGAAGTCATGTATCTTTCTCAATGACAAATAGCCAAGAACACACAGCTCGTTAGTGGGGAGAAAAAAAGAACTAAAACCAAAACCTCTAGACTCCCAGAGTAGTACTCATCAGTATACAACAATAGAATAAATGTATTCTAATAATATTCTCTTCATTTTTCCTCCTATTTCATGGTTTTGTCTGCGTGAGGTGGGGTGGGAGGACTTCGAAAAATATAAAGAGCAGTGAACAATTTTTTTCTTTCAGAAATTTCTAAAACAAAGTGAAATTTACAGTTTAAACTTGATCACACTAACAGGCCTTAAATATCCTGTTTGTCCCAGGTTTTAATACAATGGCTCTTTCATAATTTTTAAGAGGTATGTGGAAATCGTAAAGAGTTATGCCAGCCTGTTACAGAGGAATGTTTTTTCTTAGACAGATAAGGATCAGGTTAGTATGCGCGGTGCCAGAAATAAGATAAAATTTCACTTCGGAACCTGAGCTGTGTTGATCTACCTATTCTCATTTCATGTAGCCGTTTATAGCAGTCAGGGTCAGCAAACTGATCTGCTGCAGTTATTTTTCTGCCATCTTAAAAATGTGATCGTTCCTAAGTGGCACACATGACATTCAACAGCCCCTCCAAATGAACTGGTCACACCAACAACACAAATGTACCTGCTTGGCACAATGCTGTATATTTTTCAAAGGTAATAAGGCAATTATAAGGCTTCTTTTATAAAGTCAGGTATTTTCAGTAAATGGTATTTGACCTAAGGTGAAAGCCCTATATTTAATTGGAGTATGGAAACTCTTAATTTTTTCCCTTTGCCCTACTTATATTTATTTTTCATAGAGTTCAAGGCAAAAATGTTGTATTTCAAACAGCAAAAGAACATTTTCCTCTTGACCTCTTGATTTTCTCACTGTTAACTTTAATTATAACCATTAATATTCCAAATTATGAAAAATACCATGTTTGGTCCTTGGCCAGCACTGACATTTATTTTGGGAAATAAATTAGTTCAAGTTTATGTATATGCATAAACTTTAGTGTCCATTTAGTTAGAAATTTTTAAAAGAAGAAAATTTTCTTAAGATAAAACTTCTTACTAACATCCCTCAAATTATCTAAGTTCAATTTTTCCAAATTCAAAATGTGAAACTAGATTTTCAGATAAAGCCTTTCACAGTAAATCAGTATTCTGTCCGTGTAATAAGATAGAAGTTCTTGGATTGCGTGCTATTCAACAATCTCACTAAACAGATCTGCAACCTGAAGCCTAGAGCAGGTATGAACTTCTGGAAGACTTTGGCAAAGATAAACCACACCTGTTCCAGCTTCTAGTAAAATAAATCACAGCTGTAGAAAGAACTGACCATTAGCAGTAAGAGAATATCCTTCAGTGCACTTTCTACTATGCAAACTGAAAATCAAAACACCAGCTCCCTTCTGTGTGTCTTCACTCATATGCAAGTTTTTCTTTGTTTTTATGAAAGCTATTTCTCAGATATGACTCATAATTATACTCACCCTACATCTGTCATTGCCTTACCAGTATCAACTAAAAACATTTAAAGTATATTAGTAATATTCAAAGTATTTAGCTATCCTAAGACCAAATACCTTGTAAATGTAAAGTACAATAGTCATTTGGGATTAAGGTTTGACTGATAATAAATCTCTCACTCACCTTTTCAGTGTTCATGATGACAAATTAAAGACTGAAATGACAGAATGAGAAATAGACAAGTATTTTTTTTTATTTTAGTATTGCCATCTACTGTATTTCATAGTGATCACCAGTGGTGTTATACAACTTGTTTTCTCTTTGACATATCTTTATGAGAGGTGATGGTAGAGGCCAGAAATAATTCATGAACCACAGAACAGTTAATTTCACTCAAATCTTTCTTAGGTTATGATACTAAACTGGATCACTCTCAAAATAAACCGCATTTTTCCATTCTATGGAGTAATTTCATTAAAAAATCTTTATCATAAACCAATCTATCACAGTAACCATTCAGGAGTTATGTCTCAAATATTAATGCATCAAAGTTAATGAAGGCATATTATTAATATAAAATGAAATTACAAAAAAATTGTGGCTTTTTCATTATATTCATGATTGAACATTTACATGATTGCTATATAAATCATTATTTTAAATATGTCTGCTACTATATAGCTGGTATATTAAAAATCTGTATAAATTATCAGATACCTAGGTACTAAATCACACAAAATGTATGTCAAATGCTAATACTATCAATAAGAAAAACCTAGAAGATGAATATAGTATATTTAATTATGGATATCTGAATTATCCTGTTTCGATCATTACATATTGGATAGAGTTATCAAAATATCACATGAACTCAAAAATATGTACAGCTATTATATGTCAATAACAAAATAAATTAAATTGAAATGGTAAAAAGTCACCAATACCTACAGACAGTGATTAATAGATATAAGTGAAAGAAATATATAGACAAGGTAGGCTAATTATTTTAATGCTTTCTCATCATACAATTTGCGTTTTCCCCTCACTAGCCTTCACTATATTAAGCAGGCTGTCCTATTTCACTAAGTAGGAAAGACAATGGTCAACGATATCTAAGTATATTCTTATTTTGTTATTTCTTATGTCTTAATTATAGTAAATAATTATAAACTTTACCTCAAGGATTAAAAGCATTTTAGTTTAATTATTTAAGCTTTATAGTTGCTTATACAAACAGAGAAATTTCTTTAGATTCTTTGCCTTAGAGAATGTCCTTGCCCTATTCATGTGTCCCTTTAATTCCTACCACCAGTGCTCAGTCACAGGAACTTTATTGCTGGCACAATTTTCTTCTTTTAAAACCAATTGGCTCATCCCCAAACCTGCAGCTCTTTATATAGTATATTTGAAAGGTTGAATGAGTCAGAATGTCAATATATTTTATTGGCAACAGGACAACAGTCTTTTACCTTTGCTGTAGCACTTTCATTTTCTGTATGGAATCCAGTGATTCTGTTTGTTATTGACATTTAAAAATTCTCAAAGTTCCCCAAGAGTATTGGATTTTTATATATTTTCCACCAGCCATAAGTAAAATTACTGACTTATTCCTAGGAGTTACTCTACTGAGTAACCCAGATTAGTGGCCCCATTTAAACCACAGGCACTTCTGTTACACTTCCTGGTAACTTAAGTTTTTAGGGAAATAATTAAAGACATCTGATATTTGCTTTTGCCTTTATTTTCCTAAATGGCATTCTAAAAACTTCTTTTTTAAAAAAATTAAATAACTAGGCATTATGCTAGGTGAATGCTGTTAATACAGCAGTGAGCAAGAGAGGCCTAGCCCCTGACCTCAATTTATACTGACTATTGGGCAAAATAAAAAATTTAACTAGTAATTTCAGTAAAGTGTGATTAGTCTATGAGTGAAAACACAGAGTAGTCTAACAAGACACATGGGGGGAGGTGGTGGTGGCCAACTTTGTTCAAATGTGTTGGAAACATCCACTAAAGTAATTATCTTTTTTAGTTATAACCTGAAGAGAGACTGATGAGAAGAAACTAGCCAGGCCAATAGGGAAAGGAGTCATAGAAAAAGTGTCACAGGCAGAGAAGGGACAGTGTGTGGGCAAACCCCCAGTAGAGAGAGCGCGGGAAGTTTCACAGAGCTGAGTCCGATGTGTCTGGAGAGCAACCCAAGATGAGTCTACTGAGGTGCTAGAGTGGGAAGACTTTGTAATTTACGTTAAAGGTGGCAGAAGGCCACTGAGGAGTTTAAGATGAATGATCCCTGTGTGTTTCACTAAGGTCACTCTGGTGTAGACCAAACAGTTGAATGACCAAACATTTTGAAAATTCACCCTTTTCAGGAAGAAATGATGAGTACCTATCTCCAATTCATTTAAATATATTTATAATTTATATAGCTGCATTTTATTGACCAATAACTCAAGGCACTATGCACATTTAGGGCAAAGTTTATTGTTAATAATACTACAATTTCTAATTTTTATCTGCTTTCTTGTCAAATTTGATTAGATCATTGTTGTTTGTATGTGGTAACACAGCTAAGAAAAAGCCAGGTTTAGAGTTTTCAGTTCTGATACTTTCTTACTGCTTACTTAGAGTATAGTATGACTTTAAGTCAAAGTTTTAAGAATATTTTAAAGTCTAATTTTTCACTCTTTGAAGACTAAAACTTAATGACGTAAATTGTAGATTCATGTAACCAGGCATAGGTCAAGTGCCATACATTGCAGGATAGTAATAAAGAATGGACAAGTTTGGGTGCCTTAATAATAAACTACCTTTTTTGGTAGAATTCCCAGTCTTACCTCAGGATACCTTTCGTAACTCATGTAACATTCAGATAAATGACTTAAGGATTGATTATAATTATTCATATTAATTCCAAATATTAAATAATATTAAGGCTTTATTTCTTTTTTTCAGATGCAAATAAATATCAATAAAAAGTTACAGTATTTTCTTGTGGAGGTGCAATGAATCAGCTTAGATTCCGGAGACTGTATGGTCTTCACGTTAGCGATAATGACAGTAAGCCTGGTGTGGCGGCTCATGCCTGTAGTGCCAGCTACTCTGGAGGCTGAGATGGGGATCACTTGAGCTCAGTAGTTCAAAGCCAGCATGGGCCCATAATGAGACCCTGTCTCTTAAAACAAAAATAAAAAAAGAAAATTATTGTAGAGGATTAAATGGATAAGATCAATGCCTGAGAGGGAATGGAGACAAGTGGAGAGGTTTACAAGGTAAAATGGGCGGGAAATATTTGATACCTTAGAGGAGTTTCAGATTTAGTTTCCTACTCTTCATGGTTCCAATACTTCTGAGTAGACAAGTTTAAATATACAGTTTTCAAAGTGTCATCCCCGAACCAACAGTAACAGAATCACCAGAGGTGATTTAAGTTCAGATTTCCGTGTGCAACTTTAGTTTTATTGAAGTAGAAACATTTAGGATATTGTCCATGAAGCTGAATTTTAAACAAACATCCTAGGTGAAAATGCACATAAAATTTAAAGCCAAAGGTTGGGCGTGGTGGCTCACGCCTGTAATCCTAGCACTCTGGGAGGCCAAGGCAGGAGTATTGCTCGAGGTCAGGAGTTCGAGACCAGCCTGAGCAAGAACAAGACCCGGTCTCTACTAAAAATAGAAAAAAATTATCTGGACAACTAAAAATATGTAGGAAAAAAATTAGCCAGGCATGGTGGCGCATGCTTGTAGTCCCAGCAACCTGGGAGGCTGAGGCAGGAGGATCACTTGAGCCCAGGAGTTTGAGGTTGCTGTGAGCTAGGCTGACACCACAGCACTCTAGCCAGGGGAAAAGAGCGAGACTCTGGCTCAAAAAAAAAAATAAATAAATAAATAAAGTTTAAGAGCCATTAATCTAGACATAACTTGGAATAAACTTCTACTATATGGCTTCAAGAGTAAGAGTTGCTGATCAAGTTATCAACTAGTCATTTTGCCTAAGAATTATCTTGTCTTGAAGTCCTCATCCTTCTAACTCTAGAGAACTTGGGAAAGATTAGTCTTATATAGCCTTATAATATCCAAGTAACATACAAGAAGTGGTGGAGTCTTAGGTATTAGCTATTATTATTATTTTTTATTATTTGCTAATACAGAATTTTGTTTAAGGTGGGATTATCTTATTAATCATCCATAAATGTGTCATCAATGAAAATGAAATATTAACATGATTTGTTTTATACAGCATGTCTACTATAGCTACAACTCTGTATGTTACAATTAAAAAACCGGACTACTGAGATATCTTTACATACTTTTTTTCCTTATAGTGAGATTTTATTTTTCTTAGCCTTCCGTTGGTTTGAGATTTCTAAATTAACTCAGTAATAAAATATGCCCAACATTTTAAAATGTAATAAAATAAAAATTAGAGTAAATAAACTGACTTTCCCTGGTACACTTGAACTTTAGAGACAACGTAATAGTAATAAAATTCATTTGCACTTTTATTTGCCCACTGCTCCATATTTAAAGATAGTAAGTCCTGTGTACAATGGTGTGGATTCCTGGAGACGGTAAAAAGAGTCATATTGGAAAGTGTTGAGTGCAGTTAACCTTCACTTGATTTTCTTTGGAGAACAGTTTGATTGATTTGAAATCAGGCATAAGCTATTTAGTTGCAAATTCTCAAAACACAAGCCCACTTGAAGTCCTTTGAAAATTCACGGTACATCTCCAAACTCTTTAGCTTATTTTGCTCAGAGAATTGTATCTGAAAATATTAAAACAATTTTCTCAAGTTGTCCTCTTCGATCAGTTCTTGCTAGGATTAAAGATTTCATAGTAAAAGCATGGAATTTTTTTTTTTTTTAAAGAATAAAACACTGGGTTTGGTTTCATCACCACTTACTGCCTGTGGGACTGTGCAAGTTAACTTATACGTACTCTCTGTGCCTTAGTCTCACATTTCAAAGACGGCCGTTGTGATTATTACATTTTTATTGTTTTTATTATTACCACTAAGTCTGACTCAACATGAGAGTTGTCAAATTTTGTGAAAATGGTTCAGGAAGGAGAAAAAGGCTGTAAAGGATGATGGGGGCTGGGGAGGGAGTCTCTTCCTTTCCAGAAAACTCCTTTCAGGAAAGAGCCACTGTGCTCTTGGGGCAGAGTGTGCCCATGAGGCAGCTCTGGAAGAAGAAAAGCATGCCGTCTGTCTCAAGGGTAAGAGGGAGAAAGAGAGAAAAAGGAAAGGAATTGCAAATGGGAGAAGGTATGAGATAAATTGAGGCAGTCTAGGGTATTCTGAGGCAAGTAATCCAGGTAGGGCCATCAGTCAAACTCTGGCAATGACTGCTTTACAGGATGTGTTCTTCCTCAGACTCTGGGTTCAGACCCACTTCTACAAAATGTTGGCGTGTCATTTTCTGCTTTTGTCTCCTGACAGTCCTTAGTGAAGTCTACTTGTGAAATCAGACCCTCTACTTCTAAATCTATCTATATATTCCTCATTCTTCCTTACATGCATCCCCTTTCAGAGGAAAATAAAAGGACTCTCTTACCTCCTTTCTTATATCTCCAATTATTCCTTCTTTCCCGGCATACTCCGCTCAGCCCAAGCGGTACTTTTCTGTCTTTTCAGACTAATGCCTCATGTTTCTTCTCTTGTTCAAAATGCACAATCAGTACATTCTAGAGCTAACAGCATAGGCTTCCTGCTCCACTTTCTCACCTCTTTTCACTCCTAGACCCTGATTCTGACTCACCCATCCCTGCCTGTTAACACCACCTCCTACCTGCCACATCCAAGGTTTCCTTCTCCTGGCTCATCCTACATGATTTCTTTATGGAGCCTGAGTCTGCTACTTCCCCCTTCTTGAAGCCTCCTCTACCCTTGACGTTCGGGTTACTACGCTTGGTGAATCACTTGTTCTCCTTCTCATTTATTTTCTTCTCACCAAGCCCCCTGTCTCAGTTCCCGGCTTCTCGTCTTCATGGGCTGCTGTTCTCCAGGGTCCCATCCTCCGTCCTCAAAGCATTATTGACACCACTGCTCTAGTACTCTCTCATCTATCTTAAGGCTTCCATGTGTGTTTGCAATCTATACTTTCCAGCTTATGTCCACCAAGCCTTCCTTCTCTCTACTCTTCTTCTTCTACCACCAGGGCTAAATTATGCCACCCCACAACCCTCAGCTATCCTAAGAATATCACAAAATTTCATCTTTACACCCTCTGCCTGTAATTACATTTTCCTTTTGCCTGAGATGTCCTTTCCTTGCCTTTGCTTGATGAACTCCTATTTATACTTTAAAGAAAACTTCTCTGGGGCGTTGAGTAGCAGGGCCTTTTCTCTGCTATTAAAGAAATAATGTATTATCTGTGTTCTCTGCGCTTCCACATCCTCTGTTTTTATTAGTAGTATAACACTCATATTGTATTATAATTCATTATAAGAGAGTATTTTTCTGTACTGGAATTTTAGTTTCTTCATGATAAGGATTGTGTTTTAATCATTTTTTCTCCCTAGGAGCTAGAAGAGTGCCAAAAGTATGGTGGCTTTCTCAAAATATATATGTGCCTGTATATTCCATGTGTGTTGGAAATAAACACATTAATTTTTGCATATTATGTCTCCTAGATACAGAAGAAATTGCATAAATGAAATTTCTGGTGTTAGTCTACGTTGGATGGGTTTAATTCAATTCCACAAACATTTACTGTGTAGTAGCATTTAATTAGTAAGATTTCATTTATATTAGCTTTAAAAATAGAAATTTGAGGAAGACAAATAAGATTTGCTTATGGAAAGATAAATACATTGCAAGAATGGAGAGACTGGATTCATAGGCTATTTCTATGTTTCAAGTTCATTAAATTACAAATTTTATTAGATAATAAACAGCTCCTTAGAGTTCTGACACTTTAATAAAAAATGTCTAGATATTGTAATAACTTATATTTTCATGAGTATCTTGTCTTTCATTAAAGTATAACAAAAGCTTCTTTCTATATGTCATGCTTCTTTAAAAATAGTGTGCATATATATGTGTATAAATACATACATATATATGAATATGTCACAAAATTTTTCCACCACTAACTTATTCTTCAAAACATCACTTGATTTACATCCTCATTACTGAAATTATTGAAATTATTCTCATAATTAAATGTACAAATAAAAAATACAGAAATCATAAGTTTATAGCCTGATGAAATATCATAAAATAAGCACACCTACATAACTTGCGTTTAGGTTAAGAAATGGACCATTACCAGCACCACAGAAACCACTCTCATGACCCTTCCTAACCACTAATGTTTTTCCGTTTCCCAAAGATAACCACCATCATGATAACTCATACCAGAGGGTAGTTTTGAAATTTGTGTAATTTAAACCTTACAGGGTGAAAATCATGGAGATGTACTGCTTAAATGCCACTTCCAGAAAGGACTCCCTGCCAGCTGCGAGAAATGGAGTTAGCTGCCAGCTTCTACTTGTGAGCTTCTGCATGGCCTGTTTCCACTTTTGAGCCAAGGCCACACTATTTTTAGCAATCCCCAGTCAATGACTAATTCAAGTGGCAGTAACTTAAGGACATACTCTTCTTGGAGTATCCCCCAGGCAATTACTGAACAAGCTGGTGGTACAAGGGTCCAGTTATTTCTACCCAAAGCAGGACTGTACTAATGGTCAGTCTTCACTCCAGAGCTCCTCACTGCGCTGGGCTGGTCGAAACTGTCAGATTTGCATCATCCTCTGAGGACTTCCTTTGCTCAATGCTGCTTTCTCTCTTTTCCTTTCTAGGGCTTACCCCCATAAGCCATTTGCTGCTACACAGAAACTATATTTTGTCTTTCTTATTTTGTTCAATATTATATTAGCAATATTTGTATCACTGATGTTGAGCATGTGGGTTGTTTACATTTTTTACTATCATAAATAAAGATGAATATGTATAAGATTTTTCTGCGTGTGTATTTCCAGTTCTTTGAGTGAAAATTGTTAGGTCAAACAGATCTCCAATAAGCAATATATGAGAGTTCTGGTTGCTTCATATCCTGACAAACATTTTGTGTTGTCAGTCTTTTTAATTTTCTTTCTTGAAGATATAAAGAGATACCTTATGATGGTCTTATTTTACATTTTTGTTCTGACTAGTAATGCTCAATATCTTTAAATATGCTCATTTTTCATGCTTAATCTTCTGTTCATATATTTTATCTATTTTTATTATATTGTTTTTAGAGTGGAAAAATTATTTATATATTCTGGGCATAACTCCTTTGTCGAATATATTGCATTGTGAATATTTTCACCAGTCTATGTTGCTTATTAATTTTCTAATGATTTTTTAATATGTAGTTTAAATTTTGATGGAGTCCAAATTATCAATTTTTTATTGTTGGTATTTTTGTGTGCTCTGTCTAAAAAATCTGTGAGAATCTTGTAATGAAAATACTCTGGTTTCTTTAGTTGATATAAGTCTTTAGCCTTTTACTAAGATAATAAAGATAGTCTTCTAGATTTTCTTGAAGAGCCTTATTAGCTTTAGCTATCATCTTTAGACATATCATCTATCTCAAATTAATAATTTATGTGTGGAATAAGGAGTTAAAATCTTATTTTTAAAGAAAAATCTATGTGGATATCAAACTTTTCCAGCACTGTATGTTGGAAAAAAATTTCACCAGGCTGGGAAGTATATTTACCCTCAGAGGGAGTTCTGGAAAAACAAATACTATAAACTCCAACACATGAAGGAGAACAAAAACTGAGGACACCACCGCCATCTTTCATAGCTTCTCTGTTCCCTATCTCAGATTTTATTAGTGGGTCCACTGTTATCCTAGGTTTCAAACTCAGAATTTCAAAGGTATATTTTTCCTTGTCGTCTACCCATTGCCCCATTTGATATTTACTTTGAAATATTTCTCATGCCCTTTCCATACTCACTCTTTCTACCATGGATCAGGCTCTTGTCATCTCATGTCTAGATCATTATGGCATTCCTCTATCTGGATTCTTAGCCTCTAAATGTTTCCTCTTCAAACATCTTGCACTTATACTCTTAAATCCAAAGCCTTAAAGTGCTAAATTGAGAAAGTCACTCTTTTAATCATGTAGCTTCCTCTTGCTTACCTTATCAAGTTTATAATTCTTTGCCTAACAATCAAAGAATATCATACCCTGCCGAACCTAACTTAATAGCCACTACACATGTAGATACAATATATTTCGCTATTTAAAAATAATCCATATTTTTAAAACTCTCTCACTTTTCTCCAGGCTGCTAATGTCATTTCGTTCTACCTGGTGTAATTCCTCACCAATCTATTTGTTATCTTCAAGACTCTAATATTTGCACCATTGCTTTTTCCCTGAAGACTGCAACGCATTTAACTCCCAAGGTATTTTATAGAACTCATATAACATTTTTTACACGTTGCCTGGCATTGTAGTTTTTTCTTGTAATTCTAATTTCCCTTAAGTAATTAATTGTATACTATTTTGGCACACTTAAGAAATCATTCAATTTGTAATGGCTTCTGCAATGTTTTGTGCAAACTGTATATTGAGTGAATTATAAAATTAAAATTTATGGTTGTCAGAACTTCTTGAAATAGAGAATAAAAATTATACCTAACTTTATGTAAGGGGTAAAACTGAGTTGAGAGGTAGAGAGAACATTCAGTAAATGAGACAATTACACACAAATACACCTTCACACACTCACCTCTATTATACACACATTGAGAAAAATAAATAAATTAATGGGCTATGAGGCAAAATGTAGTCTCATCTATAGTCAGCTGACTGAAGAAATGAATTCAATGATGAGAATAAAGGATACATGGAAAAAACAAGAGGGGAATATAACAGAATAAGCTAGTTCAATCCAGGATTCAAACAAAATGAGAGGAAAGACAAAGAGAAAAAAGGCATTGAAGATATCACCTTTTAAGACATAGTAGTGAGTTTCAAAGATCTTATTTATTTTTAAGATAAAAACATAGTGTCAGGCTTACAAGTGAGTAAAGGATCCGCAAATAGGGGCTCAGACATTGCTATCTAAAAGGGAAGGAATTATTTTTGATTTAAAGATTCAAAGATTAATTTAAAAAATCAGGGCCTATTTATCTTGGATTTGTGCATTCAGGAATTTTTAACTTTTCACATAAAAGTAGCTTATTTATTTTCAGATTAGAGCATTAAGAAAAGTCTTAAGTTCTGTCCTCTCACCTTTCTACTCCAAAATTCCCCTTTAGAGATCAAAGAAAGAATAGTGCATTTCCTGCCTTTGATGAAAAACATGCTATTGCTTTGTCATCACATAGACAAAGAACATTAGATCAAAATGGTTGGGAGCAAATCCCTCTGGACAGCTGCCATTTCAAACCTGATGTACTTTGGGTTTGATGAAAGAGACAGAAAAAGAAAGGGGGAGAGAGAGAGAGGAGAGAAGGAGAAAAACAGAGGAAATCAAGTAAAAATTAGTCATCATCACTAAAAATTCTATGTATTTAGAGCTATTCTATAGCTAAATAATGATTGATTATTATGAAGCAAAAATTTACAAAATTAGTTTTTATAATTTGTGAATGTGTAATGAAAACATTTCAAAATATTTCAAAAGAAATCATACATGCAGTTTTCTCTGGAAAGATAGGAGGATATTATTATAGAATCATGCTATATGCAAATTTATAGTATCATGAATCTTACATATTCGATCAACAAATCAGTTCTTTTTGGTAGCATGTTGTCTGACAGTGCAAAGTAAGGATACAATGTATATTGATGTCATTACACATCAGTGTAGTATGTGGATCCTTGGCTTCAAACACATTTGTTTTTTAGCTTCTTTAACAAAGCTGGGAAAAAATAATTTAAAAACTAAAAGCGACTGAGTTAGTTGGGCTAGCTTGTACGTACGTAACCTTTACTGTTTAATTTAATTCTCTTTGAAGTGAATTTATTTTCTAAGTCTGAGCTTCAGAGACCAGCAAGGGAAGTGCTGGGAGACAGTGTTGGAAGGAGAGCAATAAAATGTGTATACTAAAAAAAGTTTTTTTCAGAATTGATGAAAATTCACTTTATAATTTTCTACATGTGCAAACATCACTTTGTAATTTGTTGTTTTTTCGCCTTTTTTTTTTCTGCTTTTTCCTGCAAGAAGATCAAATTAAGACCAAAAAAACACCCTACACTTACTTTATATTTTAAGGCTAAAATCACAACCCGAGAAGAAAAGGCCTCTGGTGCAAAGATGTGGGGATTTAGGGTGCAGGGAATTAGCAGGACAAGTACTGTGAAGTGGGATAATTAGGGTAAGCTGGTAATTAAAGGCTTCTGAGGACTGCAGGGAAGAGAAATGCAGGCTGGTAATGGGTGCTTGACTTCTCCGCAGCCACAAGGCGCAGCACAGCAAGGAAGGGCTTACCTGACAGCTGAAAGTCAGAGACTTACTGGTCCTAAGAAAACATTCTTGTAAATAGTGCTTGGAACATAGTTATAGGTGCAAAAATAAAATGCTTTGTTAAAATCAAGTTTACATATTGTAGAAAACCTTTTGACATTTATCGCAAAGTTTATATAAGCAAATAGATTCCTTAAAATATATTTTCTAATGTATATCTTTATTATTATTTTAATTCCTGTATCCCTAATATTTATCATATCACTTTAGAGGATGTGAAGCATAAATAGAGTGCTACTCTTTCAATTTATTCATAATATGTGAAGCCTAACTGTCATCAGTGTACCTTGACTCACAGTATGCCACTCAATTTGCAGGTCTAGAGCTTGGAGGAAAAAGAGCCAGGCTTGCAGATGCAAACTTGTTAACTGTTGGCATTCATCAAGAGTAACTCAGGAAATATTTGGAGAAGTTAATAAAAGAAGTTTGAAATACTGATGATATTAGCAAGAGAACTTATTGTCAGTTGCATTTATTTGTTCAACAAATATTTACTGAGAACATTTAATGTGCCAGAAAGTGTTCAACTCTGTAGGTACAGCACTGAAGGAAAGAAGACCAAACCCCTACCCTCAGGGAGCTTCCATTCTACATGATAAAAGCGGACTTTGAACTTAATTCTGAACTTCAGAAGAGGAGGCCAGGCAGAACTGGAAGAGTAGGGAAGGTTTTAGAAGGTAAAGGAGAAAGCATTTAAGCAAGGAAGGAACTCCAGATAGGCGAGGTGATTAAGAAACAGTGCAAGCTGGGAATGAGTGATTACCAGGGTCAGGTATAAAAGGGAGGCAGATGGGGAAGTGACTGAAGATCAAGCCGAAGGGTTGCAACCCTGCTGGAAAATACACCATAGCAGGATTTGGGGATTAATTTCACACAATTATAAAATACTAGAATTTATATCATTTTTAAAAAAAAACACTTAGAATGAATGACATTGATCATAATGGTGAAACTAAATATTAATATATTTTAAACAGAAAATAAACATATCCTGAACATTAAGTAAATGAGTACATTTATAGGAAACTTAGTGTTAAGTTTGCGTTATCATTTTAATACAAATTATCAAATAGTATTAATTGGTCTCGGTCAAAATTAAAAGTAATATTATATAAAAATGGATAATTTAAATAAACATGAAAAATGGAGAATGAAATATTTCTTTTTCTTTGTCAGAAAGTATCTAAAAAAACAAAGTAAATTAGTGGTATCTTTGTTTTGAGTTTTGTGTATTTGGCTGGCTGCTTTAGAAAGTCCTTTTTGACCTTAAAGTGGTCAGAGAAATAGAGAGAAGATGGTTATAAGGCAAGTCCAGATAGTTTTCTTTGACTCTTTATTCTTCAAATAATTGTATCTTTTTTTTTTTTTTTTTTTTGCCAACTTTGAGCAGATATTTTCTGAATAACCATCTCCCCTGGCTATATTCTTACTAAACACCAAACTTAGATTTAGTTTTAATGAAAGCATTATTACTTTTCTTCATGTTTAGTTTCATCATGCACGAAAGCAGATACTTGTGTACGATAACTATATCAGTTTCAAAACTGTCATATTTGTATTTCTCCTCTTTGGAAAATCTTCGAAAAAAATAAGAATTACTCTTACAATAGACATACTGCCTTATCAACTGCCATTTTTTTCTTTCCTTTAAAATTCATAGCAAAATCACTTGGATAAATTGAGGTAAAAAAAAAACAAGAAAAAAGAAATAAAACAAATTTCATAGATAAAAACAAATATTTTCTAAGTTGGTTTACTTTTACTCAATTCCAAATTTTAAGACAGTTAACTTTGGAGTATGTCTCAAGATGAAAACAGTTCATGTTTTTAAAATGCCAAGTTTTCTGTATTTAAACTTAACATGGTAACAGGAGGGCCAACAATGATTAATGAAATTATTAGCCTTGCTGAGGTTTTGGAATTTGGAGCTATTGGAAATAGAGTGGAACTGAAAATAATGTGATTAGGGAAGTAATAAAATCCTTTTATTAAGTGTTTGAAGACAATAATACTGCAGTAGCATTTTAGGCGAATTGTAGCAAGGATAGGAAAACCTATCAGAAAAACCAGTCTGACTATAAACATGGGTGGTGATCTACACAATGTGTACATATAGTAATAAATGTGCTTCCAATTGAGCTTAGTTGTCGTGAGTGATGTTGAAGGCTTCTGGCAATCCCTTTGGTAAGTGTATAAGTATGACCAACACAATTTTGATGTTTAATTAGCCTTAAGCCATTATAAGATTCAATGTAGAAAAACTCTCAGGTCAAAGGTAACATGTTGTATACTGTGGTCATTACATTTTTATAATCATTCTTTTAGGTAGTTGTCTAATAAGAATTATAAATGAGGATGAGAGATATGTACATATCTTTAATCTCGGTAGGCAATTGCTGCTTTCCATTTCCATGGTGCTATATAATCCACATAATGCTTCTATTCACCAGCAGTTTTCACTTACCCTGTGTCAGTCACTGTGCTAAATCACTGGGTAAATAAGAGATAACAAGCAGATTGGTCCTGGTCCACTCAGGAGACATAGATAAATATAAATACACAACCGAATTAGTGTATAGCCATACATTGTGGTAAGGGTGATCAAGGCAATGATAGGGTCTTAACGAAAGAGAATGATCAGAGAGATTTTTTCAGGAAGTGAATATTGAGCTGAAATCAGAAGATTGAATAGGAGCTAGCAAGGCGGGGAGTGGGAGGGGGTGCTGAATGCAAGAGATTTACAAGCCAAGGGAACAGTGTATGGGGAGGCCCAGAGGTCTATTACTTATTTGAGCTGAAAAAAACCCAGCCTGCCTGGAACATGCTTAGGAGAAGGATGGTCAAGGTGGAAGTTGAAGAGGTGGCCAGGCCAAATGAATCAGGTTCTTTAGACCATAGTAAAGAATGTAGGATTTATTAGAAGTTATAAAAATGTTTTCAATGGAAGAGTGATTTCCAATTTGTGACTTCCCTTACTGTGAAAAGATTGGGCTGGTGGATGAAAACATTAGATGTGGGAAGACTGCTGAGTAGGCTATTACAGTGCTAGCTTTTAAATATTTAGTAAAATTGCTACAAACTGTTTACAAATAAAAATTATGTTAAGAATTGAATTATGCCTAAAATACCACATTTTCAAATAATTATTTTTTGTGGGCCTTAAAACATATGAAGCAAAGCGATCTCCTCATTTTTGGAAGTTTTAAACATTATCTTAATTTAATTCCTGAGGAATATTTTCAGTAAGCAAAATATTTTTTGTATTATTACTTTTTTTGTGTTGTCAAAGCAATTTACACATTTCTCATGTTCATAATTAAGGGTTAAAATATTGGATTTCTGAATAAATTGATCTTCAACGTGTAAACAGAATGTCTTAGCAGAAAATTTACTCAGGTGTGAAACACATTAATTACAGTATTTGGTAAATTTTACACGTAAGAGCTAGAGACGAAAGTTCAGGGCTTATCTCTATGAACTGTGGGCTTGGGCTTTTGTATGTGTCTTCTGTATTATTTCAGCCTTTGCCTGCAAAACACAGAACACCTGGAAAACTGGCAATTAACTCGTTATATTACTTGATGTAGGAAAACTCGATGTGCAGTCCCTAAATCTACTTTGATGATTTGTATTATTTGGATAGTTTATATGCAGATATTAAGCAAGATGTTATCTCTGGTAGTGATCGTCGAACTTTATTTTTGCTTGGGCATAGCCTAATAGAATTGTGAAAATATCTGTATTTCTTTGCACTCTTTTAAGTTGATCTCTGAAATGTATTCTATTTAAAAAAATACAAAGGATGTGATTTAAAGTATATTATAAATATTGAGATTTTCATTCATATAAAACTGTTAAAGCTCTATTTATAAATGTACACAATGGAATTCAAGAACTATAATACTTTGGTATTCAACATCTATTTTAAAAATACGTGAAATCTCTTCCTCAGCAGCTGAAAGATTTACATTAGTCCTTTGTTCCCTTGAAGTCATATTTATGTTACAGTTCCCTAGACTTTTGTATTAATGTAATAGATATGTTTATCATTGAAAATCTTTTATTCATCAGCTATAGAGTTCTCTGCAACTAAAATAGTGTATGTATTTTGAAATTTTAAAATAGTTTATTTCTTATGATAAGGCTCACTTTTTTCATGATTGAATTATAATTATTAGCAGTATATAATATTTTGCTTTTTATTAAAAACAAAAAGCAGTATTATTGGAAATATCTCTCTAAATTAAACTGATTGGAAAAGGTTTGTGTTACTTTGATTAAATAAAGCTTTGCTGATACCATTATTCAATTTTTCTCTTTATTTTATGACCTGGAGGTTTTTATAACTTTGGGGGATGTCACATAGTGAGATGGGTAGGAAGTGTACATCTCCTCTCTGTTATAAAGTGAAACAAACGGCCATTATCAGCAGTGAGTTGGGAAAGAAGACCAGTGGCAGGAAGATCAAGCCTCAGGTAGACCAGTTTTAGTAAAGTTCACTAATGGAAGTTGGGTGCTGTGAACCAGACTCCTTAATCCCTCCTTTCCATTAGGAAGTCTCCTGTCTACAGAGTACCTCACCCTTAGCTATTGATTGAATTAACCATTTAATTTTCACATTTCCTTTTTTTCCTATGGTGGTTAGTCACAGGGAAGTGATTTGCAAAGCTGCAATTCCTATGACATTACAGAGAAAGAATAATACCTATTTTAAAATGCAGTGATTTTCATTCAACACTTCTGTTCATATTTTAGGGTTTAAAATGGATTAATATTTTTCTTACATATGGCCATAGAAATACATTTGTTTTAGTAGAAAATCTAAACATTTATTAAGCCATCTGCAATTTTGCATGTAGAATTATTATGCTATTTTTTCTATTTAATGTTAGAATTTTTTATATAGTATACAGCTGAGTAGCTGTGGCTATGGTTCTTGGCTCTTTATATGATATTTTTGTTACTCACCTCATTTCACTGGCCTGTATCACCCCTTATTCCTCTATCTTATTTTCCCATTGCTATAACAGCATTAATAATCTCTACTCATCTTGCAGAAACACTGTGAAGTCATTGATTTTTCTAAGTCCCTAAAACAATTTCAAAGTCTTGGAAAGAGATTTTATTTAAATGTAGCTTGTTTTTCCTACTCAAGCCTTTTCCCAAAGTTCAACCTGATCAATGTGCCTCTTGAATCTCTGCAGATTTCCAATGTGTTGGTTGAAATGTTAAAGAGAATTTGCACACTAGTTATTGCTGATGGGGGAAATACATAGAAATTCCAGTGGCTTTGAAATGTGTACAAGTATAGAAACAGCTAATGTTTCTGAAATTAGTGCTTTTTAGAAGATAGAATATAGAAAAGTTAAATTCCAACTAATTTAGTGTACAGTGAATTTAACTTTAAAATATTTCTTTCCTTTTATATGGCTTTTGCTTTATCCCATTCCTCCCAATATCCTAATGTAAAAGTCTATTATTAAGCAGGTAATAAAGTAGATAAAAGCTTCTTTACTTAACTGGCAATGCTTCTTACTTTTTCTTGGCTTTATTACTTTTCTGGGCTAGAATGAAACAAGTTTCATCAAATACAACTTGATTTTACTTCTTTTAAAGAATATCTGTATTTGCAAATTTGCATGTGGGCATTCGTGCATATGGTAGTTCTTTGAAATTTAAACTTAACTCTTACTTTTGAATATGTGTACATCATTGCATGTTTATGTATAGGGAAAAAATGATAATTTCCTATAGAACCCTTACTAAAGGAGAAGGAAGACAACCACAAAGATAAAAATCAAGGGTAATTCACTATATTATTTTCAGGGCAGTGTTTCAATGTGTCATTTAAAAGACAGTCAAGATACGAGGTCATAAAGAGGAAAATTTAATCAAGTTGACAACATTAAACCCAAATAAGACAAAAAGAGAGAAGTAGCCCAGTATTAAGCAGCTATTAGGGCAATATGGAAACATTTTTTACAGAGAGATTTCCAGTCATTAAAACCACTGCACAAATAAGTCTGCAGATGAAAGAACGAGATAAGCAGTAATAAGAGATGACAAGTTTTACATATTTTGTTATTAGCTAGTCAACAATGACTGTTTTTCACCTTCTTTATCCCATCTTTTTAACTAGCTGATGCATTTTGTTTCTGTCTCCACTGAGAAGGATAAACGTTTATTATGTTGAGGAAAGATTTTTACTTTTGCTGTATTTTTAGCTCTGATCACTACCAATGGGACCAGAAGCCTGCTGTGACAAATCCTGATATAATATGTTGGGTGCCATGGCTTCTTGTTTTCCTACAAAGGAAAAAGTCATGAGTGCTAATCATAACCAAACCCTGAGGTATTCTTTGAAGTCTTTGAGATGGAAATGCATAGATTACAAATATGGCTTGTCTGTGACAATCCTGGTTATGCCTGTTGGACATGCATAATAATTAATAGGTCCCCCTTCCACTCTCAGAGGTATCCTAATTTGGGCACTAAATGATATAATAATCCTACTTATAGTTGCTAAGAGGAATGATACCTGCTCCAATAAAATTCAAATTGTTTAGAAATAAATTTTTTATATATTATAAAATATGTGCATTAGTTGAGCAATAAAAAAGATACTAGCTATTTTCTTATTTGTTACAGTCTACTCTAATAATTTGCATAAATAGTTTTTATTTATTATGTATGTAATAAATAAATATGTATATAAACCCTAAATGGTTGTTTATCTCAGATCATGAAGCAAGCCACCATGGATTATGAAACAAAATATTGTTATGTGTAGAGTAGAAAATTTCCCATTCTTTACATTCAAGAAAAGTAATAACCAAGAAATTTATTGTCTTTGACAGCTTTTCAAGATGTATAAATTTACATGTCTTGTCTTCTAAATAGCACCAAGCTCAGAAATGATAAACATGTTCATCTGTTAAAAGGAATTTTTATTATTTATATCTTTGTTCTACAATGCTTTTCCTCCTAGGATATTATGCATTTTGTTGCATACTTGAGAAAGTAGGGATTGAGTAGATCTTGTTTACCATTTTATGTTTTCTTCATAGAACAGTACCTGACACAGAGATGTTCAATAAATGTTATTTAAATGAAGATTGAAGAAAAGTATCATAAATGTCTTATTCACATTGACCCTGGAGTATAATAAATCTCTATTACCTCTGTAGATCAGAAGCTCTCAGGGACATTGAACTTTTATTTTTCCTGCATTGCACTTTGAATAAGCCCACAGGGTCTTGGTAGTGTCAGCCTGGTTTAAAATCTTGGTTGTCTCACTTCCTAGAGGTGTGGCCTTTGGCAAATTGTCCTCTTTAAGCCTTGATTTTCCTATCTTTAAAGCAGAGTAGTTTGGAGGCTTACATACCGAAATGCATGTAAAAAGCTAAGCATTGTATCTGGCACATTGTAAATTTTTAATGGTGCCTGTCTTCTTATAAATCTTTTTTTATGCTCTGATTTGATTCTAGTGGGAGTATCTCACATCCTCACTATGAAATAGCTGAGTTGTTTTTAGTGCTTGTTCCTCTTAATTCCCAAGGGGTGAGCTAACATTAGGAGCTTTTCAGAAGTAGAACTGCCATATTTAGCAATAAAAGTAGAAATACCAAATTTAATTTGAATTTAAGATAAACAAGAAATAGTTTTTTTGGTATAAATATGTCCTGTATTTTATCTGGCTACTGTTTTCTAAAGGCTACTTCAATATGCCATAAAATCCTTTAGTTATAATCTCTATGAGGACTTGGAAATTGGGAGAGGGGAGTAGAGTGTTTATTTAATCTCATACTATGTTATATATAAAAATAAATGATGTTCTTATTTAAGTATTAAGATATAATCATTGGCCGGCGCGGTGGCTCATGCCTGTAATCCTAGCACTCTGGGAGGCCGAGGCGGGCGGATTGTTTGAGCTCAGGAGTTCGAGACCAGCCTGAGCAAGAGCGAGACCCTGTCTCTACTAAAAATAGAAAGAAATTATCTGGACAGCTAAAAATATATAGAAAAAATTAGCCCTGGATGGTGGCGCATGCCTGTAGTCCCAGCTACTCGGAAGGCTGAGGCAGGAGGATTGCTTGAGCCCAGGAGTTTGAGGTTGCTGTGAGCTAGGCTGATGCCACGGCACTCACTCTAGCCCGGGCAACAGAGTGAGAGTCTGTCTCAAAAAAAAAAAAAAAAACTGAATTAATGAAGCTATAAAGAATGACAAAGCTAAAATCTTCCTATCACCTAAAGATGGGAGTAAATTCACAATGACCCAAAATATCAATTTGGCTTTTATTGGCTTCGTATTCTGGTCACATAATACGATAATAATGGATGTTTTATTCTCTAGTTTGGCTTTAATCAGTATTGCAGCTTGGTGGTAAAAATAAATACAAATAGATTCTCACTATTTAATCTATATTGTCCTAGTAGGACATTTACAAACACTTAATCTTGTTTAGAAAATAATAAGATAGCATAAAAATGTATACCAAGTTGTTTCAAAGATGTTGAAAATAAAAATCCTAATGAATCAATAATTTAATGCTCTTTTCTAAGGTTATAAACAACCAATATTTCTTCATATTCCAAAGAATGTAAGGGGGACAATCTCACTAGTTGGTGTGACAACAGTAATAGTCTTTGTCTCCAAGAAATACTTCTTGGATGAGATTTATTGTTATCTATATTGAAAACACAAAATGCTTTTGATGAAAGAAAAGAAGTATGAACATTGGTCTTGTAATTTGGTTATACAATAAGGCCTTGGGTTTATCCACAGTTATTCTTAGAACTGACATAGCACCACATGGATAGATTTTTCCTCTTGTAATCTTAAAAAAAAAGGAGGGAGGGAAAGAAGGGGAGGTAGAAGGGGAATGAGATCTTACAAGGGGAGTAACTTCAGTAAATGATTATAATACAAAAGATTATTTCTATTTTTGAGTTGCATGGCAGACCATCTATGAGGTAATTAAAAGAAATGAAAACAACATATACTACTAGGAAATCTCAGCAGTTGTGAAAAACAGCATCAAGTTAGAATATAATACAAGGCCTGAACGTCAACATTTCTGTCCAACAGCTGTGTGACCTTGGGCACATTACTTAATTTTTTTAAATTTGAGTTTTGTTCATCCACAAAATGGGATAATAACAATACTGACTTACTGGATTGTTGTGGTAATTAAATGAGATAATGCATGCAAGTACAAAGTAGAGGCTCAATAAATCTCAGCTCTAATGGTGATGATGATAACATTTGTATTATGTTATGTCTTAAACTCACAAATAAAGATTAATATTAATACTTGCCCTTCCTACCCCACAACCTAGTTAGGATAATAATACATGAGATTATTTGTGTATGTACTCTCTCTGTCTACCAGATTAGGTACTATTATTGCAATTTTATAAAAGTGAGAGTTTTAAAAGTAACAATGGTTCTGGGAACAGAATAATTTAAATTTTCAGATGAAATTTTGTGAACGCTTAACTACCATTTTCCACAACATGGGAAGGCCAATACTTATTTCTCAATTAATTAATATCCTGAAATGTTTGGACAAAAGTAGCTGTGAAAATGAACTTTACAAATAAATACTAGTGGGAATCATTCTGTCTTTTCTTCATTTGGATTTCCGTCTACACTTTGAAACACTACAAGTTCTTTCTTTAAATATAGTCCATTTACTAATCCTTAGATTGTGTGAAATAAGCCTGCCTGAAGTTGGGTCAGTCTTTCGGAGTAGGTAAGATCCTCCTTCCCCATCCTCCCTTCTCCGTGCTGCTCCCATTCCTGGAGACAAACACACAGAGAAATGTTACTGTGCTTCTTGTTTCACAAACAAAAACTCCAAATTCTTAGCACTAGTCCATTTATCATTCTGTGCTGTGCCAGCATGTATACCTATCTTGCTCTCTGCAGAAATAAATCCCTGGGATCTACTTTATTCAATCAAAAATATTTATTGCATGTCCACTATATACCTATAATTTGCATTAGATGCTACAGATAACATGGTTAGATGTTATATGGAGTTCCTGGCTATAAAGAATTTGCAATATAGTAGGTGGATAATACAGCCAAATATGATAATGTGAACACAAGGGGTTGTAGAAGGATGCAGAAGGAAAGCCTAACTTAAACATGGGAAGGAAGACAGTAGTCATTGAAACATTTCAGAATGTAGTATCTGAGCTTATATTTGAAGAATGACTCAACATGACTCAGATGCGATGTGGTATGTGTTTTAAGGACATTGGAGTTTGTGGTAGGAAGAGTTCTGGCCCAGAAAAATAGCATGCTTAGGGACTCAGCATTGAGAGAACATAATGTGTTCAAGGAACCAAAAGAACTAGTTCAGCTGGAGCAGAGAAATACAGAGGGGAAGAAAGGATAAGGAAAAGAAATGAGGATGAAGAGGACCAGTGTCAAATCATGAAAGACCTTGTGTGCCATGTAAAGCACTTGGGAATTTATCCCACAAACAAGAGGGATTGCCGTTGCAAGATTTTATGTACTGGAATGAAATGATCAGACTTGTGTATTAGGATTTTCTGGTTGCAGAGTGGAAAAATTAACTGCAGTGGGTCACCACTGAGGCAGGAGGACATGTGAGGAAATGATAGTAGCAATTTGTCTAGGTTCAAGTAGTGCCCTGACTTAGGGCAAATGCTATGCGGTGGGGGGAATGAATGAGCTGGGTGTGAGAGAGAAAGAATCGATTAGATTTGGTAATTAAGTAGGTCTAGTAGATTGGGAAAGGGAGGCCTTAAATTCTAGCATTAGTTTGATATAACACAATGCTTTATGAGTAGGTATGTTGTTAGCATTCAGTCAGTACCTTTCTTATTCTTAAAAGTCTGTCAATGCAGGCAAATAGACTTGCAAGTTCTAGTTTGTCCTGACATTTTTGAGTTAGCCCTGGTGCAGTCACCAAATGTTTACTGAGAGCCTACTAGGTAGATAGATAAAGTCAGAATGATTGAGATCCCTTTCTAGGAAGTTAATAGTCTTCCGGGAGACTGATGAGAGTTAGCAACAGAACAGGGTAAGTACTACAAAGGAGATATTCATGGAATTTTCGATAGGCACTTATTTGCACATGTAAGAAAGAGAGCCTTGCCCCAGCTATCTCAAGCAATTGCCATTCACTGTCAAACCCCTCTCCTGGAGGTGGAATTGAATTGGCTGCCTCCTCCACCTCCGTCTCTCCAGCATGAGCTACGTGTAATCTTAACCTGCTTTTGCGTCTTTCTGTCCATCTGCTTCGCTCTCATCTGTATTTTCAAATAAGCTTCTCCTTATTCCTGTCTGTTCAAACCTTTGCCTTATCACGGCCCCTCAAGGCCCTTTTGGCCTTTTTTTCAAAACATAATGTACCACTTGAGCCAGCTTTTCGAATCACCTCACCTCTCTGCACTTCTTTTATTTCAAACTGTGAACAAGAGCCTGATAGTCCCAGCTAACATTTTACATGGGGAGCATGAAAGATCCTTACGAGCCTATGCTTTGGCTTCCCTGAGGTGTCTGCTCAGCCCTGGCCTAATTATATGCCTTGAAGAAAAGCATATTATGGCCACGTGGTCCAGAATTTGACCACGAAGGACAAGGGTCTATGTGTGAGTGGGGCTGTAGATGAAGGTGTGTGCAGCAGGCTTTCTCAGGGGCAGCTTAGTCAGTATATAACTTGTGGCATTGGAGCTGAGCAGGGGGACATTCCTTTGACTTCTCATATAAATCATACAGAATAATTGTGTTCGTATTTAAAAAATATCCCGCTATGATAGTGATAGGAATTGCATGTATCTTCCGGAGGGGAATGTGTCTTTATTTTGTTGAGTCTTCCAATACATGGACATGGCTTTATCTCCATTTATTTACATTTTCCTTGTTTTATTTCACTGCTATTTTATAGTTTTCAGCATACAAGTCCTACCCATGCTTTGATAAATTTATACCTAATTATTTTCTTATTTTTAAGCAATTATAAATGGTGTTGTATTTTTAGTTTTGATTTTTACGTGTTCACTGCTAATGTATAAAAATAAAACTAATTTTTATATGTTTATCTTATTAAAAAAAAGCATGTGCATGTGCAGCGTGTGTATGTGTGGGGGTTGTGGGTAATGGGAGTTATGGAGGAGAGGGGTTGGAAGAAGGAAAAATGTCCCAGAGTAGAAAATACTTGTGTTGATTCTTGAACAAAAAGAAGGAGGTAGAGTGGTGAGAGGGAAGGATGCAACCTTAATAGTAGTAATTTTAATTGTAAGAACATGAAGGAGCCAGAAACATGGCAACTTCAAGAAACAACAAAGTCAAAATATCTGATCGTTCTTCATTGCAGCCAGCTAAGGAAATTTAGACAGTTGATCATCACAGCATTTCTCAAACGGGAGTCTGTGACTCTCCAGGGAGTGTGATTCAGTTGTCGCAATGGAGCCACAGAGACTAGCAAGTTATAATCTCCTTTTCTGTTTCCAAGTGAACAGAAAATAGAGGAGATACAGTCTTTCCCCTTTTGTATTTGCTTTCCTATTGTATGTCTATTGATTTCCTCTGGGCTACAGACATGTTTTTGTTTTGATGACTGCAACAGGATTTAAAGCAGCCAGATGGCCTGATGATGTGCCTTATGTAGACTACCCTATTTTATTGGAAACAGCTCTACCAACCAGGTCATTCATATGAGAAACATGAATGAAACCATGAGAGCAACATAACTGCACTGTGTCAAGTGGAAGGAGAACATTTGTAAACACGGAGTGTGAGAGCGCTCCTTAGCAGCATATTGCCTTGGAACCTCCAGCCCTCTGACATAGCTGCTGACAGCAAGGCTACAAATGTAACACAAACCACAGCAGCATGTAGCTATAAGAAGAGAAGTAGCTCAAGTCCAAATGTGGTCTCCAATTAAAACAAAGACACTCCAAGAAACATAAGTTTCAGAAGCACAGTCACAGAAGTCACGGACCTTATAAAGCAGTTTCTGCAAAATACTCTCTTAGCCTAGCACAGAGTGCTTAAGAGGGAAGCCCAGGGCTTGACCCTATCTGAATTTTCAGGAAGTTTTTACCACCAAAGTAGTAGATCTTTGGCATTAAGAGTTTTCCCTGTGAGGGCTCCTCACAAAGCAAGTCCCAGAATAAATATCAAATTAAATGACAATAATCCTTGTTGACATGCAAAGTGTGCCAGCCTTACATCTGGCACTCAGTAACACAACATAAATTCTCATATCTGTGAAGGGGATTATTCTGTGTTTCCAATTCATAAAGATGATTTTAGTCGACATGTTGGCTTTCAGAAAAGAGTTTGCCTCAAAGACTTAGGCAACCTACTTCTGATAGAAAATCCTTCCCTAAAATAGAAGAGATGAAGACATTTCATTTCTAAATGTAGTTTTATATAAAACTTTCTTCTCATAGCCATGCAAATACAGGCTTTTCTTGAACAATTCTTAGTCTCATCAGTAGCATGTTACAGTTTTGCATTAGGATACATGCACTTCATTCTGGAAAGAAAGGGGTTTAGTTGAATGTGTAATAGCCTTCACAAACTTAACATTTCTAAAACTGAACGATTTCCTACAAATCGGTACCTTCCATAATCTTGCAAATTCATTCTTCCATTTTCTCAGGCCATTAACCTTTGGAGTCATCCTTGACTCCTCTCTTTCTATTAGAACTCCCATGTAATTCATCAACTCCTTTGAGTTCTCTGTTGTTTTTTTTTTTTCTTTTTGTTTTTGGAAAAATAAGCAAAATCTAGCACTAGCCACCCTGTTCTAAGTCATCATTATCCTCACCTAAACTATGGAAACATTTTAACTTATTTCTCTGCTCCTATACAAGCTCCCTATAGTCTTTTTGGTGCCTTGAAGGCAGAGTCATTTTACAACATGCCCCATCACGTTAGTCTTTTGTTCAAAATTGTTCAAAACATTCTATCTCAATCAAAGTAAAGTCCAAGTTCTTGCTGTGACCTACAGGGTCCTATGCGAGCCCACCATTGCCCCTTCCACCAGCTCTTCTCTGTTCTCATCATGCCATTCCCTCCCCTACTATACCCCACTTAACTCCATCCTTCAGTTTTCTTCCTATTGCTTGGACACACCAAGCACGTGCCTCTCTCCAGTCTTTTGCATTTTCACTGTTTGGGTGATTCCTTTCCAGACATACCTTGTGCTTCACTCCTTTCCTCCTTCAGTGTCTGTGCAAATGCCATCTCCTCTCAGGCCTTCACTGAATACCCTTAATGCATCTGCAATGCCTTCCCTTCCCTTTACATCTTCGTTTCCCTTACTCTGCTTTATTTTTCTTTGTGACATTTATTTTCAGTCTATGTTTTACATATGCATTCTCTTTGTTTGATTATTTTCCGTAGACTGGCTCGAATGTAAGCATTAGCATAGCAGGAACTTAATTTTGCTTATTGCTGTGTTTCATTCTTTAATGACCACGCTAGTACTTGGCACAGAGTGGAGACTCATGTTTGTTGAATAAATGAGTAAGTGAGTTATTGCTTAAATAAATAAATACCTAAAAGGGAATTCCATACATATGCTAAAATTTTACTAGAATATTTTTTCCTCTACTTTAATGCAATATCTAAAGATATACAGGGGATTAAAAAGGCAAGACTAACATAGGAATATTATAATGCTTACTGTGATATTTTCATTAGAAAATATCTGTGAATCTGTGAGTACAGTTCCAATAAGTCTAAGAAGCACATAGCCTAAATGCAACTTTGCAGATAAACATTTACATAATGTTCAAGGTAAATGAAAATTTGATTCTCAAAGGTTGAAAACAATGTTGTTTTTATTTGAATAATTTTATAACTGTGAAATATTTACCACATGGGAATGAAGTGCATGCGAAGTGCAGTCTGAAGCCACACACTCTTAGTATCTAATTGAATATAAAGTTTGAAATTGAACTTCCTAACATAATTTTCCTTGAAAATAGCATAAATATGGCTTTAAAAAACAATAGCTTAAATCAGATTTAGAAAAGAATAAATTTTAATCAAAGGCAAAACAAGTCCTTGTCTTCAGAAGATTTGTCACATTTGAGGTGACAAAATGTATAGCACATAAAGCAA
Source organism: Varecia variegata (assembly GCA_028533085.1). Classification (NCBI taxonomy): domain Eukaryota; kingdom Metazoa; phylum Chordata; class Mammalia; order Primates; family Lemuridae; genus Varecia; species Varecia variegata. The sequence continues at coordinate 114,884,556 of CM052440.1, forward strand.
TTGAGAAACAACGTATCTGAATATCATAATGAAAATATAATGGAGAATAAATAAATTCTAATGAGTCATCAAATAAAGAGGTTATCACATATATCAGGTATATTTTGAACAAGATACATATAGTAGAGCAGTCTGTGAGAATACAGAATAGGAGAAGAAAACAGTGGATCCATTGCTTCAATAAGCAATCACTGAGCACTTACTGTATACCAGACATTGTGTTAGGCACTGGGGCAAATTTTGGCAGTAGTAATATAAAAGTTAAGAAGGAAATACATATGATTAGCTTTATTAAAGCTAGTGTAGATAAAATCTAATGTTTATAAATTATTTTGATTAAAATTTATTTTTTTCTAAATCTGATTTAAGCTATTGTTTTTTAAAGCCATATTTTAAGCTATTTTCAAGGAAAATTATGTTAGGAAGTTCAATTTCAAACTTTACATTCAATTAGATCCTAAGAGAACCTGCCATTTTAACCTAGTATGGATAGAGAGTCATATTTAAAAGTTTGTTTTTATAAAAACTTGTACACTCTAACTTTTTTTTAGGGAACTGCTGTTCTTTAATCTGAACTAGGCTAGTTTAATAGAAAAACATTTTTCTAAGTTTTTGAAAACAAATTTATCCAATCTTGTAATAAAGAAGCTGCATTTCTGCCACATTTTATTTGATGTAAACTCATCTTTACAAATTAGTTTCAATTAAAATCTCAATTATCCAGTTTTGGTTTAAAAGTACAATAGAGTTTAAGTTAGTTTGGTTGAAAATTCGTATTTACATGCTTCATTTATGAAAACTCATGTATTCAATCTAGTTTTAATTATTCTGCTATGGTAAGAGTGTTTAGATTAAATCTCATAATTAAAAACCAGCTCTGATGAAAGTTTTAGAATTTTATTTATTTTAGAAAAACTGAAGTATTTAGTCCATTTTTATTACAATTTATGTTCACAGGCTACTTATATTAGAATGCATGTATCCAAGTATATTTGATGAAATTTGCTCTATTTAAAATGTATATTTAACAAAATTTGATAATGAGCAGATAGGGAAAGTAAAGGACAAGAAGTTAATTTGTGATTCTAAGTAAAATAGAATCTTATTAAAAATGTGATTCTTAGTGTCATAAATGAAACAGAGTCATAGTATCACGAAAACTTGGTTTGGGATGCTCCTTATGACTTTCATGACATGGAAAACTTTTCTAACTTATTTTCTATTTTATTTACACATTTCCTCCCTCCTATTTCCTTTTTAATGTGGATATTTCCTAAGTTTCAATCCTTATTTTTCTTCTCACTGTTGTCTATTCTCTTTCTATTAATGGCTGGGATTCATTTTGATGGAGTTGAGTATCCCTCTAAGGTTGGATCATAGTCAACAAATAAATATTTTCTTGACGTCCAGCTTCCTATTTTTAACTCTGCTGAAATGTTCATCAAAGCATCCGTACAGAACCCTGAGAATCCCTGAAATCAATGTGTCACAATTTTATCTCATTCTCCCAGAAAGCTCCTCTTTTTTTGAATTCTCTTCCTCCATCGCCACCACCTACATCATGTGGCCCCCAATAAGTTGCCAAGCCCCAAAGGCCTCTGTGATGTCTCTCATTTTTATCCCTTCCTTCACTGTCTCAGTAAATCAATATAGGCCATGGCCTCAGTACTCATAGGCAAGGCTCTACCTTCTTAATGCTTCTCAATTTCTTTCCTAAATTCATCCCACCAAATCTATTTGACTCACTGTAGCCACAGTGATCTCTATAAAGTCTGACTCTAACTAGTTGAGAAATTTTTTAATATCACTGTGCAGGTATGACAACCAATACACCAAACTGAACCCATTTATCTTTCTCCAACTTCTAGTTCTTCCTCTTGTATTCTCTACTTCAGGTGATGACACTACCAAGAGAATGTAAGCTACATGCCTGCTTTCTTCCTGGCTGTACCCTCACCTCCTAGAATATTTATCATCTAGTAGGCACTAAGGAAGTATTTCTTGAATGAATGAATGAATAAGTGAATAAGACACTCTTTCATCTCTAATTACAATCACTAAGTTTTATATATTTTATTCTACAAAATATTGTAGGCTATTTCTACTTTCTACTTTCTCCTCCCTATCCCTTCTACCCTTGTCTGTTCACCTCTCATCATTTCTTGCCTGGGGTATGTGTCAACAGCCTTCTCATTGATGGATGTTTTATCTAATAACCATGCCACTTCTCTGTTTAGAACCCATCATTGGTTCCCTATGATAAAGCCTTGGATTTTTAGTCTGTCATTAAAACTCTCTATGACCCAGCATGTGCTATTTTTGTAGCATCATATTTTGCCACTCTCTGCCTTAACTTTATATTCTGCCTTGTTAAACTTGGACTCTTCCCTGTGTCCAGCCTCTCCCCCAGAGTGAACAACTGTCTCAATTTGTCCAGGACTGAGGGGGTTCCCTGGACCCAGAATTTTCAGTGCTAAATTGCAAAAGTCTGGGGAAAACCAAGACCACCCTAAAACACTCTAGAGGGTTTCTAGCCTCTGTGCCTTTAGGCCATAAGTTACCTTTCCCTGAAATTTTATTTCTTCCTCTCTTCATCTGTCCAAGTCTTCCTAATATTTCAAAATTATGTCAGGCAGCACGTTTATATTAGTAAGTCCCCTGCATTGACCTTGCAACAGGATGGTCAGGCAATGATTTCCCAAAGCACAAAAACTATCATATTTATCTTTGAATTCCTAGAAACTCTTGAAATGCTTGATTTGTATTAAGCAATTAATAAATATGGATTAAATGAGTAACTTATCTTTCAACAGAATAAATTATGAAATCCATAGTTTGACTTTCAAGATCCTGCAGAAACAAGCACTACCCCTAACCATTAATTCATTTCAATTAGATTCAATGGAATTACATTCAATTCAACCAAGATTTATTGAGTGTCCACAAGTTTTAAGGCTTAATTCTCTTTTGTAATACTCTCTATTATTTACTCTTACTTGAATCATTTTTCAAATGTGCCACTTTTTTGTCTCTACCACAAGACCATCCACAACATACACTTACTTGCATCTCTACCTCTTTGAATCTATCACTTCTGCTAAGGCTCAGATTAACTGCAACATCCTCCATGAAGACTAATTTGATTATCAGTCCCAAGTAATATCTTTACCTGTCTACTGTAATAGTTCCTTGCTAGAGAGTTTCTTACATTCCTTGATACCTTTTCAGTTACACTTTATTATTTTCAGTCATTATCTTTTATTCATTACCAGACACAGACTTATCTCTGTATCTTATTCATTATCAAATTCAATGCCTTGTGCATTTATTGAACTGAATGTTAATCTGTGTTTTAAGTTAATAAATTAGGAATGTGACATGGTCTTTGAAATCCAAATGGGCAGTGAAAATGTCTATGCCCACTGAACATGAAATTATTGTGCTACAGACCATCTGGTGAGAAGTAGGTAGAATCAAAAGCATTTTACTTTTATTTCTTATAGGTATGAATTAGGAAATTTTTGCTTAGGCACTAAATGCAATGGCAGCAAGTTTTCCCTCATTTATTTCAAAGAATAATTCATACAGAAGAAAATATTTTTTATTATTCAGCAACTAAAAATCAAATATGCTTCCTTTCAACTTAAAGTTGTCTTTGCTTATTAAATTCCTGTATCCTCTTTCATAAATTGTTGCCATGGAAATGGTGTTTTAGATTTTTTTATCTTCCTCTAAATGTCACATCTGTTATCATGATATATATAACAGCATTACATACCCCCACAAAAAAGATGCAGACATCTTTACTGCTTATGAAAATCAAAGTTATTTTTTTATATTGTGAATACACTGTCCTTTATATCAGGGCTAATATTTGGAAAATAACTTGGAACAGTAAGACGTTTTCGATTTAAAATATTTAAGGGAGGTAACTTACAATAAGAAAAACTAAATTATTTTTGTTTCACAAAAATGTTATTTTCAAGCATTCAGCAAGTTGCCACATAGTTCTGTTATTTTGAAGTGTCTTGTGAACTTACACTTGTCTTTTAGATTTGCCCATGTAAATAATAGCTCCTTCAAGTAATGTCAGTTCTGTTAAGGGCCTTCACTCCTTCTTAAATTCCTAAGTTAGCCTTTGTACTTTTCACCCACAAAATGAGATGACGGAATCCATCCTTTTACCCCCATTCTGCCATATAATTATGTTCTTAATCCCTTTCATAAAGACATTGCCTTAGCTGTTTATTTTCCTTTCAGACAAAGAGTATGCCATCATCACCAGGTAAAATGCAATGAAGAAAGAGCCAAAGATTAGATGTGAAGATTCCTGACTAGGAGCGGTTATGTTGAAATGTGAGTTTTCACCATTCAAAGGAATCAGCAAAGATTAATACCGCAGGGCCTTTTCTTTAAAATCAATTATGTGACCAACAGCACAGATTCATATTTTCAACCTGGGTCAGCAAATCTGTTATTATTCAAAATCCTACTTCTTACCTGGTGTCTGCCCTGGAGTGAATCTTATGGAATGTGAATACTGCACCTTTTCCTCCAGCTAGTTCCTTTTGCAGGTCAGCATGGTGGTAAATACTTTAGAAAAGATTGTGTACGTAAACTAATTCAGAATTAATTATTCCTTCTATGAGTGGGTTTCTGGGTGAACAGAATTAATTTAATGATCAAATTCATTTACTTGGGTAACAAATATCATCTAAACACTTTCTGGGGAGAGAACTCTGTGTTAGGAAAACATGATATTGGACATAAAAAAGTTTTAGCATAGTAAAGTATGAAAGATGGAGCCAAACAGCATAGTAAATCAAAAGTTGATAAGCATCACAAAAATATTCAAAAAAATAACTGGGATTTCAGTGGCGTGTTTCTGACTGAGTCATCATAGAACAGCATGAGCAGAAACATCGAGGTAGGGTAATGCATAGCCTTGAGGGTTGAGAGGATATTGATGTCAATTACAGACATGCCATGCCAGGAGGAATTTATGGTTAAGAGGATATCCTTTTAGATGTCTTTTTAGACATGCTAAATTTGATCTGCTCATGAAGCATTCAGGGAGAGCTCTTCAGCCTGCAGCTATCAAAGCAAAACTGGAGCTCGGGAAAGAGAGCAGGAAAATATATAAAAATGTGATGGTCAACTGCACTGAAATGTGGTTGAAACATTAGAGACCACTAAATCATGAAAGAAGGTGGTATCAAGATCACTAAGAAGATAGTGCAACAGTTGTTAAGGAAACAGAATAACAAGCAGACAATAATAATAATATAAAAAAGAACAACTTTGAGAATGCTTATAGTAAAGAAAAGATGAAAAATTTAGAGTTAGAATGAAAACCATGAGAGTACAGTATAATAGAAGGCAACAAAAGGTATAGAAACGTATAGAAAGGAAAGAGTTTGTCTGCCCCATCAGTAGGAAGATAGGGATTAAGAGGTTACTAGTACATTTGGACATTTGGTGATGTTTTATGTATCAGGTTTACTAGAGTGCAGGGGAAAAAGGATTGTATAGAGCTACAGCTTATGTGAAGAAGCAAGTATACACTATCATTTAAAAAGTCTCAATGAAAAGAGCCAATTGTATCAATAATAGACTTGTGTGAGTAACAGAAATTGGAAGACCACAGCTTAAAGATTCATAGGCTTCAAGACAAAAATATAAGATGATAGTCTTATATTTTAAATTCTGGCTGCAGTGTATAAATATAGTTTAGTTTATGACTTTTTGGGGGGATATATGTGATTCTAGCGTGGTTATTCTTTTGGGAGGGGTACAGCTTACATGATCTCACATGATGGTGCATTCTTAGGAGAACCAGAGCAATTCTTAAAGCCAGACTAATGACTGCAAAGAGAGGCAAGGTCTCCAAGTATGCTTGATATAAACAGTTTTAATATAGCCTTAACTGGCTAAGAGTGTGATAGCACCCCCTGTACTTTACTGAATATTCATCCCTTCTGTATAGCTAAGTGTTTCTTTGATGAATGCTTAGAGGAAGAATTTATCCTCTTGTTTGAATTCATATATAAGAATATATATATATATATATATATATGTAAAAGTTCGAGATTTTTTTTAAATGAAAATCCAGCAAATTACTTTACTTTACCCAAACAGAGATTTTCTGTTTTAAGAAATCTATACAATGTAGGCATGAAACTCACATTCACAAAAGATAGCATATATAATAGTCATATTTTCCCCAATTTGCTCATAGAGCATACAAAGTTATGATGAAAATCAAGTAAAAAATGTTTTCCCAGGCTTCGCACACTGGAAAGAATCAGGAAAGTCTCAAGAACTTGGGCAAAAGATTTTTTAGAAGCTTACAAAATGGATTTATGAAGTGGGCTTGTCCTCTCTGCAACCTGAAAGCAGCTTCCTTCACTCTTTGAAGCCTCCACCAGGCCCACAGCCAGGTGTGACACAGACCTCATTCCTCCTGCAGAGATCGGCTCTCTTTGTGTTTGTGCTTCAGGGCATGTTTCAAAACTGATAGATCAAGTTCTTGGTTCAGCCTGTCTTTAAAAAAACAGGCAATTTATAAATGAGCTATCTCAGCCCTGAGAAAGAAATATTTGTTGGATCATTACTTACGGAATGTTCTGATCTTCAATTCTCTGCATAACATATTTTGTACAGTTCCTGAACCCTGAATTATTAACTGGATTTGATAAAGAAGGGAAAAGAATTAGCAATTAACTGAAATTTTTGCTTTGATTTATCCAGTCTGTCAAAGAAAGTATTGGAGACAAAAAAAAAAATCTTTCAGAGAAAGTGCTTCTAAAAGTGTGATTCAAAATCCATGCTGTAAACACATATCACATAAATTCTGACAGTCCTCTGTTTTGTGTGACTTGAGAGGAAAAGAGGCCATGATATAAAATATACTATGCTGTTGTTTTTCAATATATGAAAAAGAAGGTTTCAAGAAAGTGTTTAAAGGTTAAAATGTGCATGCATTGAAAATCAAGGGAAATAAAATGAGCTTTGAAAAAGTTTTAAATAATATTTTGTTTGAAGTAGTTTCTAAATTAGAAAAAACAGAGATCAGAACTTTTTTTTTATATTTAATAGGAATGAAATGACATGGAAATACGTTGGAGAATTTATAAGAAGTGGGTTAAATTAAAGGCTAAATACTACGGTCTTTTACTAAATCTCTTGAATTTTAGGAAACTAGAATAGCTTTAAAACTTTGTTTGCTTTGACCACTACAAGTGCCATAAGAGCTAGCGATTTGTTTGCTTCAACAGACTAATGTGCTCTTAAATTATTTTCAAATGTATTTTGTTATAATATTATCTATTATTTTGAAAATCTAAGTTTTATTTTTCCATGGGGGCAGGATCTTAAATGTAGTAGGTTAATTCTATGAGGCATCAATAATTATTTTTATGATAGCTTCTATAATACCTTGTTATCGTTGTTGTTGCGGAGGCAGAGTTGTTGCTTTTGACCAGTGGCCCTACAGGAGTCTGTTGTGAGTCATGTTCATATTACATCAAACATGTATTGTGAGGTAGAATCTTATCAACCCAGGATGAGCTATTAGGATGAGTTATTCACACCCAAATGTTGTTAAGGAAAACCAAAAACCATTTTTAAAATACGGCAAAGTTTAATAAAGGTGTCATCTATAAACTCTAACCACTACCCGATCTTCCTTATTCCCACTTCAGTGGCTTGATATTATAATTATCTAATATTTCCAACACCCTGAAGCTTCCAGAATTTTTGAACCGAAGCATGATATTTTGATTCTAGTCTCTGGAAACTTAGTCATGAATGTTAATTTAGGGAATGCATCTAAGATTAGTTATAAAGTCTTAAGAGTCTAAATAAATTCCTGACCCTGAACAGCACTGGTTTTCTTGGCAGCAAATCTAATTTAAGATCTATAAAAGGAAATAAGTAAAAGCAGAAATTGGTTGTCTGACTTTTGTATATTTTTTATTTTTAATCTCTCTCTTGGTAATATTGAAAAACAATCAGAGGCAGAAAATTTCCAGTAACATCTAGAAAAGGATTTTTCTCTTGCTTCTAAACTCTCTTTTGTCATGCATAGTTTCTGCCTTTTAGATATGTATACTTTTTTGTAGCATCTTTCAATTTATTTTATGTATATTTTTCTTTGATTCTTAACTATTCTTCATGTGACCTAAATTTATTGAGAAAGTTTACAGTGCTTGCTTAATTAAATGTATCACAGCTTTGTGATCCATAGTTCCTGAAACTAAATTCCAGCCTTGGATATCATAATTTGAGTGAATAAAGAGAAAGATTTGGAAATTCAACAAATATATACTGAATAACTACTGTGTTCAAAGTTCTTTGTTTAATGCCACAGGTGCGAATAGAAAAATAGTCACTCAGGAAGCTTATGATGCATGTAGCTGGGGCATTGTATCTGAAAAACAAGTCAGAATAAGCTAACTGCCATCACATAAGGGTTTTAAAATGATTGAGAGGATTAGAAAAGACAAATCTGAAGGAGGTGAAATTTGAACTGGTGGTCTTTAGAGATAAGCAGAACTTTGACATGATGTCTGGGAGGAAGAAAGAAGTAGCAGGAATTCCTGGGAGTGGATGAAGCATGAGTAATTTGTTAGAAGAGGAAAATGATGGGGACACATTGGTAGCTGAACATAAGTGGATTATCAGATATTCACTGGGGGGAAGTGGGATAAAAAGCTGGAAAGAGAGGTAAAGTCCACCTTGTGTAAGACTTTAATATGTGATTAGATGTACTCAAAGAGGTCCTTGTATAAGACTTTAATATGTGATTAGATGTACTCAAAGAGGTCATTGAGTGTCTTTAAAGACAGACCTGGTAACTTCAAAAAATATAACAATTGGGCACTGGTGTTTTCAGTGGATTAGAGCAGAAAGGCCTGCAGGCAAGAAGGCAATTGATGAGGATTTGCAATAAACATTGTAGTTTAAATGGGATTGAAAAGCACTGTGGACATAGACTCTCCAGAATTTTCAATCGTATGAAGATGGCCCACAATGGAAAAGTCATAAATGATAAAGTTTTATGCCGGGGTAAATGAGCAAATAGAGGCACCTTGGAAGGAAATACAGTGGTTAGAAGGAGGAGGTAGCTCTGAGGGAGAAAGTGGGAAGTTTTCTTTGGTCATGTCAGCTTGCAGCTGCAGTGGAGGCATCCAGGAGGCATTGTGTCACAGTCTGCTGAAATCACAGGTCTAGAGCCTGGGAAAGAGGACATGTGGACTGGACACATGGGTGAGGGAGTCATTCCCATAGATGAGACTGCTGAAGACCATGAGCATAGGCAAGAAAGCCAAGGGATAGAGTACGGAGGGAAAGACATGCCTACTGAGAGAGTAAACCTTGACAAATGTGTTTAAATGAGGGTGGTGTGAAAGAAAGTGGAGTTAAGCAGCAATCAAAAAAAAAAAAAAAAGCCAAAATTGCATGGGGAAAAAAAAAAATCAAATGATTCTATCATGGAGGCCAGGGAAAGATAAACTATAGAGAAAACAAGAATGAAAAGAGCTGGGTAAATCGTTATGGCATTAGAGATTAGGAGTCCATGGGTACATTAGTAAGATGAGCTTAGAGAAGGCAGATCACAGAAAGGTAATAGGAAGAATGGGTGGTGTGATGCCATGAGTATTGAGTGTAGATACCTTTCAAGTGATTTGATCATGGAGAAAATTGACTGAGTGACAGCTTGAAAAAACAGGATTGTATGAATCCATTTATATGATGAAGATATCTGAACAAGTAGGAAGACAATACATAAGAAATTCATAGAATTAGAAGATGTGGGAAAAAGTGTAACTGAATAACAAAGTTCTTACAGAGTGAGAGATTCAGAGTACAGACAGATGAACTATATATCAGCACCATTTTTGTTTCAGAAATAAAGTAACTATGAAGAGGTGTGTGTGTGTGTTGTTTATATGTAAACAATTTTTTTTTCTTTTCTTTGATTCTTAACTATTCTTCATGTGACTTAAATTTATTGAGAAAGTTTACAGTGCTTGCTTAATTAAATGTATCACAGCTTTGTGATCCATAGTTCCTGAAACTAAATTCCAGCCTTGGATATCATAATTTGAGTGAATAAAGAGAAAGATTTGGAAATTCTTTCCAACACCGATGGCATACGGTGCTGTTGAGATTGTTGGCATCCAGATAAGGTTGAGAATTTTTGGGGCAAAGTTTTTAAAGGTGAAATAAGAAGTATCAGTTTAGGGCTACACTGAAGATACATGTTTGTTCTTGACTTTGATCATTATTATTTTTCTACTTCACTAGTATTACATCCTTCTGATTGTGCCACAACATAGAAATAATCAAGTTAATTTTTTAGTGAATCTCATTAGTGAAAAAAAAGAGATTATATATATTTACTGATAAAACTCTTGATTTTTTTTTTCCTTTTGGTAGTTTTGGTCAAACTTCAAAAATATTTTTCTCTTCAGTTTGCTTTGTGCATATGTTCTTCATGTGCTTAATTCTTAGAATGGACAAAGTCACTTAACAACATTAAAACAATTAGCCATATAATATATTATGATTATCCATTTAAATATGTGGTCTATGTGTATGTATATCCATATGCTATATAACTTTGTACATACATAACCATGTAACAAATTATCAATTTACATTATGTATTGTATGTAAATTAAGTTTTCTTCCAAAATTAATTGCTATGATCAAAACTATCATGATTTATCATGTATTCATAAAAAATGCTATTATTAATAGATTTGTTAGATTTGAGAAATTTTACTAAGAAAGTTTTAAAATTTGGACATCTGAAATTACTACACATACAGACACACAAAAAAATCTTAAAATTTAATGAGAAGATATATTCAATCAGACCTGAAGATAGCTTTCTTTCTATACTTTTGAGTTGCAAATGCTTTGATACTCTTACACTTTCCGAAAACAACATTTAAGCTTAAATACTGATTGAACCATAATTTAAAGAATCAGCATAAATTATTTTTGTTAATGTTTACAAATATCCAGTTCTTTTCAACTTCTTAACTTCCAGTAATCTACATTCTCCAGTCTTTCTTGTAACTAAATGGAACAATGTGTATTAAGTGTTGGCCCATACAACATGGGGAAAAGTGACATACCCCTCCATTTCCATGCACAGCTATGAAACATTGCATGTAATCTTACATGCTTTCTCTCTAGTTGGGTGACTTGAAAACAAGGGATACTACGATGTTGGAGATGGAAGGACAGAAGGATACCAAATCTCTGACTCACCGTTTGGGGAAAAGCCACTGAAAAGAGACACTGGATGAAGCTTTTCAGCTTTGGATTTTGTGCTAACAAGAAGTAAACATTTGGCATGCTAATGCTTTTATTATATTTTTAAATGGTACAAAATACTCAAATATGACAAGATTCTTTTAAATAAACTGTATACAGTACAGACATATGATAAAATTTAAATTCAAACCAATAATAATAAGGCCCAAAGAAGCATGCTATAATCTAAAAGTGCAATGAACAGTCACAGCTGGCAACATCCATGCAAAGACCAGTCACATCTTTATGTGTTCCCTGCATTACTCAAAACATTTTTAGGATTGTTTTAAGCAATTTTATTTCTCAGTGTTTAGCTAGAAAATCAATCAAAGATAATAGAACCACAATTCTATTTTCAATACTGTGATTTTCCTGAACTTTCCTTTAGACAGCACAAAAATACCATCTCTATACTTAACCATGTGCCTTTGAATGTGGTCCACTGCCACATTCTGACACTTGTCTATGAGAAAAAAAATATTTAGCCAATTATAGGAGACAATTTCCTCGATTTCAGTACAGGTTATATGGAGTTCTAATGAAAACAGCTGAGAAATATGCACATTTATCTTGATATCTTCGTATTGTTGACTGACTCTTACCTAGAGAAGAAAAAAATCCTTTACCTTGTAAAATTCCTCCATGAGATAGATGTCCAATTGAAGATTCAGGGAAAAATAATATTTTAACTTAAAAATAATCCTCATCTTTTTTTTAAAAGATAACATGCTTCTTTTCTGTATTTTATAGGATTTTTCTAAGACTAGTTTTGTGAACTCTTTTCAAGTCTTCAAATATCTTTGAATCCATGAGTTAAAACTAATTCATAGTTTAAATCCATAATCCTGAAATTAAATACTCCCTAAACGTGGTAATACTTTGCCATGAGGTAAGGGGAGAAGCTATGCTAGGAGTGAAGGAGAGAGAAATTGTAAGAATACTAACCACAGGTAGCTAACTTGTACAGATATCACACAATAATAACTTCAATATCAATTGAAAATGCACAAATCTTCAAATAACAATAATAAATGCTTCAGGTGTGCCAGCAGACTTTGCAAAGAACACTGATCCAGAATCTGCCCACAGGCAGGACAAGGTCAGTACAAAGTCTTATTGTAATCAATGTTGTTATTTGCAGCTTTGCTTGATTGGAACTTGATGATGAGATAGCAATTTCTCATCATTTATACATTCACATCAAAAATTCACACATTTTCCACATAGTTAGCTTTAAAAAAAAGTCCCATTGCATTTTAAATACTAAAACCAAAGAGACAAACCAAGGACATGCTGGTCTCCTTAATCAAGCAGAGAGTTACTGTTAACCATTATGAATACCAATGCTAATGTCCAAATATTTTGTTTCTTCGGCTCCATCGTAAACCCCCCCCCCCCTTTTTTTTTTGTCCTGAAACCTAGTTAGACATTGTGCTGGAAAGATAGCAAGAGCAAGATAGGTATGGAGATAAAATTCTAATCATAATTAACAAAAGAAGTTAGTGGCATTCAGTCTAGAAATTAAATCTTAATCAAAAAAAAACACAACTCTTCCATGATTAAGAGAGTTGATGACTTAAATTTCACCAGCCTATAAAGTCAGAGAATTATAGAGTTGAATAGAAACTTAAGAGTATCCAATCTCCTAGTTATTAAATATCTCTGTAATGTTTCAACAAGTGGTCAGAGAGGCTCCTTCAAAAAAGCTAAAGCTTTCCTCCACAGGGAAAATACCTCTGACTGCTATCAGAGGCAATCTATTTTATTGGGGAACAACTGCATTTGTTAAAAAATTCTTTCTGTTGTTAAACCTGAATTTTGAATTACTTCTTTACCATGTAATGATTTAAAGTCTGACTTCAGGAACAATTGAGGAGAACCTAATTTATCTTTTAGGAATAATTGAAGAGAACAATCATTAGTATATCTGCAGACAGCTGTATGGTATATTGAAGTCTCCATTCTCCAGGTTAAATTGCCCGTTTCTTTGAACCTATTTCTTTTATAAGATGGCCCCTGTTATCTCATGACACCAGCAATGCTCTTGTGTATGATCTCCTACTTGCAAAGCACTTTTCAAATGGAAGTTTCTAGAATTTGATGCAACACTCCAAGGGTGGTTTCACTCGGGCAATGCTTTATTTAGTGCTTCTCTGGACAATGCTGCATCGTAGCACTCACTATCTTCCTTGGAAGATAAGTTAAATGGAGGAACATTGAGCTTCCAATCATCTTAAATCCATACTATTAAGCTATGTATTAGATCTTTATTCTAATACTTACTGGTTAAATTGTTGACTTGGAATGCACAATATTATATCTATTAAATTCCATTTTCAGAGATTTAGCCAATTGTACCAAACCATTGAATCTTTGTGTCCATCTTTGACAACTCATAAAAGGGTTAGCAAACTTTGCCCTGTGGGCCAAATCCAGTTCACTGCTTGTTCTGTAGTTGAAGTCTCATTGTAAGCCAACCATGCATATTTGTTTATTCATTGTCTATGGTTACATTTGTGCTAGAAAATCTGAGTTAAGTACTTATGGCAAAGACTGCATGATCCACAAAACATATTTCCTATATTGTCATTTATAGAAAAAGTTTCCCCAACTGATCTAGTACATCAGCTATCTCTCCATTTCCTGCAAATTCATCTATGTCCTCATGAATACTGTAGATTACAAAATTGGACTGAGTAGGATCACTAGAGGCAAGAATCAAATTGAACATTCATAAATAATATTTTTTGTGTTAATTTATTTCACCTGATGTGATCCCAAATAATTAAACTATCATCTGACCCATGTTTCTTGTTATTACGAAAAATATCTTGTTGAAATTCAGATTTACTCTCTCGGCTATCCTTCCAGGCATAATGATCAAGAAACTCTAAAACTGGAAGTGATTTAACTGAAATGACTTCTTAGTGAACCTATGTTTGCTCTTAGAAGTCATCGTTTTCCTTTCTAAGAGCTTGGCCAGCCTAGTATTTTCCTCCAAATGTAAAATAGTCCTTGCAGAACCTTGAGTAAAGGGTTCCAAAAGTCAAATAATTTGATAAAATGCTGCATTCTGCATTCTATATACTTTCTTTGGAGTTACAATACACACTAGCACAATAAAAAGTCTGAAGAATTTTATAGTAAATGTACTGGTTTATATGAATATAATATATTCCTTCCCCACCTTACTTAACCATAACAGCTCCCTTTTTTATAGTATTATTATCTGGAAATTTTGGTGGAAGAAACTTTAGAAAAATTTGTAAAAACCTATGAGAAAAAGTGTTAACACGGTCTCAGATGTTGAAAAACTATTTCTTGTGGGTTTTAGAAGTGTGTGGAAAATAAGCAGGAATAGTTTGAATTATGAAAATATATCAGAACTTAAAAATATATAGTTCCATTTTAAAAATGAATGTTGTTTTTGCTCTGTGTTCTCTGAATTTACTAAGCTGAATTGACATTTATAGTACTGATCCAAGACTGAATACCTCCCTATTTTATAAGAGTAGCTACTTATTAATAATCAGTAGGCATAAACAGAAGGAAAGGGTGTTAAAAATATGAAACTTTTCATATGGGCTAGAGCTATTTTTGACTTATTTGTATCCATAAAACGCATTGCCTTGCAAATAGTTGGTACTCACTAAATTGTTGTTGAATAAATTAACAAATGAGTAAAGGCATACATTTTATATGGTCATGGTCCTACCCATTTTCCATATAATAAACATGCTTCTACATTACTGGTAAAGTAGAAGAATTTCAGTTTTTTTCTATTGAAGAATGTAAGTGAAAATCAGGAATCGCCAAATTAAAAAAAAATGAGAGAAATGTAATGAGTCTTGCCCATTCTGTAAAAACGAAGTCCCCGTTGATACAATCAAAGCAGTTATGTTCAGTGTTTCCATATTCATAACCTCTGGGGGCAGGACGTGAGGATCAATAACTACCAAGCTGTAGATTTTTTTAGGCTGAAATGTAACATATGTATAAATATGGAGCATAACTTTAGAAACAAACATGCAAATGTGTTAGGTGAGGACCTGCAGATGTCCTCTAAAGCTGCCTTGGAAAATGTAATTTTAATACTTTACTTTTAGTTCAACATTTGAGTACACTATATTAAAATGCATATTTAAACTTAATGTTAAAAAATATGTATTAGTCACCATTATATCTTTTAAGAAACCACTATAATAAGAAAACCCATCAAATCTTTCTTCTAAAGAATATTCTGACTTCTTGGGGTTCTTTATGAAATGACAACTTTCCAAACCACCTATGTATATTTTAAGTGTCGTGCTCGAATTTTAATGGGGATGCATTTACTTATTTGCTTGAATCGAATTGTTCAGTGAGGGAATATTGTGGTCGACAGTTTTGTTTGTTTGTTTCTGTTTTAGATACTGTCCTAGATACTGCTTTGAGAGGGCTATCCCTTCTGACTGGTTGTGACATCTGAAACTCCACTGGTCCTTAAAGTTAATTTGACTAGCAGGCTTAGTTAAATTAAAATACATGTTATTTATATCACATAATCCTGTTATGACAAATTTCCCTAAAATAACCCATGTTGGCTTTTAGATATCACCATTTCTGTAAAAATTATTAGGTAATTCTTATTTTACTCTTTTCCCCTATATATTACAATATTTGCCCCACAGTATTAAGCTTTGTTATTTTACTATAGCAAAGTTTTCATCTCCACATTAAATTTTATTTTAAACTCATTTCCAAAATAGGCACATTTTCAATCAATTGATTAAAGTATGTAATACAGCAGTTTGTATGTTTGTTTTTCCACTAGATTATAATCTCCTCCAGCTCTGGCCACATACTTTATTAATCTTTATCTCAGTATTTTTCACAGTATCTTACAAATAGCAGTTTTCAAAAATATTTTTTAATGAGTAAGGAATGACATATAATCATAAAATCTCTTAAGATGGAACCTAGCATGCAATAGGCACTCAATAAATATTTGGTGGGGAAAACATTACTACCCCAGGCTTTAGACAAATCACTAGTTGCTGCTTCTGAAACTGGGTACTTTTCAGTCACGGTTGTGCACGGCTGTGCTTGGGAGCATGCGCGCTGGAGTCTGACCACGTGAGTTTACATCTGATCTCTTCTTAGTCACTGTGCTAGCTTTGGCAAGTTATCGAACCTATCTCACCTAAATATCCTAATCTACAAAATGACTTTCATAAGGTTTTTGTCAGGATTAAATGGTTATGAAGCCCAGTGCATACAGAAATGGGTTTTAGAAAGCTATTCTACTTTATCATACAAACTCATAATTTTTAATCATGTTTATATTCTAGGAAGATAGATCATTAAAATACTATTAGTGATAACATTTTCTAGGCATGTTATGATTTCTTAAAATCCTAGTTGCCTATGAAAACAGCCTATTGTGTTATGGATTCTGCACCCAAAAGTCCCCAGACCCATCATTGGGAAGCTCCAGTGGGAAGTATTTCTTTTTCTCTTCTTTGCTTTTATTTTGTTTTAATCATCAAACTTTTGACGTTGTTCCTTTCCATATACTCCTCAGCGCTTATAACAAACATCTACATTCTTACATCCAAGAATAAGCACTTATCAATATTTTGCCACACTGTTTTACAGATATTGCTAAAGGGTATTTAACACAGCATCCTTAGCCCCATCCTCCCACAGAATAACACCTGTCCTAAATTAGTGCATATTCTTCCATTCTGATTTATGTGTGTGCATGTGTGTATTCCACAGAAATGAATAGCAGTGTTTTGACTTTGACTTTTGGGTTACATGAATGGTTCATATTGTATACATTTACCTTGTGCTTGCTATACCCTCCACCCCCATATTATGTCTTAGAGGAAAAGTTTCCCCATGGGCTCCATGACTATTATTAAAATGTTGACAGTTATATGGATAGTGTAGCTATGACCACTAGTGCCAATACCACAACATTATCATGCCAGTATCACACCCAGTATCATACCATTGCACTGCTTTATGATGTTTCATATTATTAATAAACACCATTTTATATAAAACTTCCTTTTATTTATGGACCATTAGGTTGTTTACAGTTTTATAATTTTAATAATATTGTAATAATACAATTGCTTCTGGCACACATGTATGACAGTTTTTTCAGGTCCAGAATCTTGAATATATATCCAAATAGAATATCTGGACTTACAATATTCCTATTGTTGACTTTACAAGATGATTATCTTATTTCTTATTAACTATAGCACTGTGGTCTAGTTTGCTTTACTAGATTTTAGTCAACCTAAAGCCAAGACTAAGTTCTCATTTTTGTGTCTTCTATAGGACAATATGTGGCATAGCATAGGCTCCATTCAATCAATTTTCTTTTTAATTTCTTGGATATTAATGGAAGAATTCAGGGGATACATGCGTTGCATGGGAAAAATTATATCTAACCTGTAAATGAAATTGATTATTTGTTAGATCATAAATATGGGCTAAAATCTTTCCAAGCTGTATTAGTAGTACCTGTGATTTTTGTCACCAACAAAACTCACAAATACTTTCGTAACACATTATAGTTGTCTCAGATGCCTCAAAATATCTCTTATATTTGCTACTTCTTGAAAATTATGGTAGTTGTTAGAGCTGCCCTATATTTTATTATTTAATGTCTTAATAAAGACACACATATTAGAACATCACAATTTAAAAAATATATTTTGATAACTATATTTCAATGTACTTGAATTCTTTTGTAATCCTCTGCATTTTTATGCATTATGCTGATAAGAAGATCATAGGATTCACCACAGGCTTATGGAACTAAAAAGGTTCAGAACTTCATTAAATGTTAGTTCTTAATCCTTCTCTCCTTTTTGCTTTTTTCCCTCCCTGGCAGGCCTTACTTGAACCTCTTAATGTACTTAGGAATGTCAAGTCTGCAGGGACAATTTGTTAATTGAAAATGAAGCAATGCCACTTCGCTGTTAGCCTGATGCTTAATGATCTGTTTTTGCTTAAGCCCAGATCTCCTTAGGGATCACACTTCTATGTGAGTAGCACAGTCACTTAATTCAAAGGACCACATTATAGCTCTCAAATATAAGTAGAAATAGAAGGAAAACACAAAGGATTTAGAGTGATACATAGTTCAATTTCCTTATTAACAGCCCATTTGACAAAACTGTCTCTCATTTTAATCTGTTTCCCCGCTTAATGTCTTTAATTCTTTCCTAATCTGATTATTTCAGGTGGATATTATTATGTTCCTGAATTCTTCAGTAAATTAAGATACACGTGTGCTTCTAATTGCAGTGATTCTATTTTAAAGGGTATATATTCTCTCCCATAGGCATAGAAAATCCATAGTAAATCCCTCTTTATAGATCCCTGTAGTAAAGAATTTAACCTTACTCAAAGAGGTCTGGCTTTTGCGTTTACTTCCTTGGAAGTGATCTCTAAGCACTTGAAATGTACTGTCAGATTAAAATGTCTTCATTTCCATGGGGACATTGGACCATGCTAGATAGTGTAACAACTTGATGTATAGTGGGGTTTGGGGTCATGTCGTTTCAGCTAGGCCTCCAGAGAGCATGGAGTCTGAGATCAGTCACATGGGCAGTCAATGGTATCTACATGATGGAGCCCCAATAAAGACTATGGCTCAGGTGAGCTTCTGTGGTTGGCAATACTTGGTGCATATCATTACACATGAATACTGGGAGAAGTGAACGCTGACTATGACTCCACTGGGAGAGAACATCTGGAAGCTCCATATTTGGAGCTTTCTTGGATTCCACCCCATGTATCACTTCCCTTGGCTTACTTTAAGCTCTATTCCTTTGCTGTAATAAATCACAGTTGTGAGTATAACAGCTTTCAGTGTGTTCTGTGAGTCCTTCCAGCAAATTATCAAAACTGAGTTTAGTCTAGGGGACCCCTAACCATTAAATTGGGGTCAGAAGTGAGGGCAATCATGTTGACTCTTCCATAACCTCACAGTGAGATGAAGGACTATATTAGAAATCAAAGCACAGTAAACAGTATGAGTTTCAAGGAAGTGTCAGTTCCCGCTATTCCCCCAGTCCCATGCGGACATTGTGGATGGGGCGCAGGAGGATGCTGCACACAGAGTGTGCTTGCAGCATAGCTGGGGAACATGAATCTTTCACACTGGATAATAACCCAGAAGACACTACCTTTATCTTCCAACGCTATACAAAAACCTGCCATTTGCTCTGGAAGGAATCACAATCTCGGTGGTGTATGTATCTTCCAATGTTATTTGCTGTAGAAGGATCCTTGAAAAGGTAGTTTTGAAAAAAAGCACAGTTAATGCTTCTCTTGCATGATCTTTAGAAACAGGAGAACCCCAGGGAGAACTGTCTTCCAAAAATTGCATGCTTCAATCACCAAACTACCTACACTTGTTTCGAAGTACTTTCTGGATCATGTAACTGTGTTGTGTTTATTTTCCCCTCTCTGTCTAAAAATACATTAATTATTGTGAACAATATTATTCATCTTTCAGGACTCTTTTCGAGGGTATCATACCCCAAAAATCATTTTTAAATTTCCCTTTACACCTGTTCCCCCCACATCAGTAACTGCCCTGACCCTCTTTGTGCCTTAGAATACCCTCTTCAAACTTCTAGCACAAGAATGACATAATTTGACAGCCCCTCCTTTCTTAAATCACCTTTTCTTTCTATTAAAACATACAGGGACTACTTCTGACTTGTCCTTTTATGCCCTTGGTAGCACTGTGCCTGCCACATAGTAGCTACTGGGAAATTGGTTAAAATAATAATAATAATAAAACTATCCCACATTCTGATGGTAAGGAATTTCTATTTGATTCAGAATGTTTAAAAATTAGGAGAGAGCACAAATGAAGTTAGTTTTGATTTTTCTGACTATATTCATGCTGTTCTAGAAAAATAGAATTAATAACTCAAGGTTCCATTTTGTATTTTTTAGGGTACTCTTTATGGTGCCCAAAGAACAAAATTCTCATAATTTGTTCCCATAACCACTTATTTTCTAGAATTTAGTCATTTCTCACCATCTTCACACCGGCTCCACTTACCAGCCTCTGGCTTATCATTGTTTTCCCCATCTTTCCCCTGTAGAGTCTCATTACAGCAGCCAGAATGATTGTTAAAAACTATAAATCAGACCACGTCCCTCTCTGGCTCAAAACTCTGCAATGACTTCCTCTTTTCCCCATAGTAAAAACCAAATTTTTCACAATGACCTTCTTAGGGTGTTTTCACTGGATGTTTCTTCTGCCTGAAATGCTCTTCCACAGGTTACTCCACAGAAACCTTATTCAAGTCATTCATCAAATTTCACCTACTTAATGGTACCTGCTTAACAAAACTATCCTAAAGACGCTATTTGGAATTACCAACTGTGCTCCTATTGCCAACGCTCTTGATCTCTCTTACGTTTGACTTTTGTTTTTTTTTTTTCAGTAACAGTTATAACTTTCTAACTTACTCTGTAATCTACCCGTTTCACTTGCTTATTGTTTGTTGCAGGTCTCCTTCAGAATATAAGCTCCATGAGGACAGGACCTTTGTCCTGGCTTCGCACATAATAGGTGGTCAATAAATATTTTTTGTGAATAAATTAATGAATGACTCAGAGAACTTTGTGCAATTGTTAACTGCTGCTCTGTTACTTTATGTTGCTGCCAACTGGAAGAGGGGACAGTGAGGATGGAGTGACAATAATGGTGGTTAAGAATGCATTGGGAAGGTTGAATTTAAGGTGCATTCTGGACAATGTGAAATTACAGGCACTCAGTATCTTGACCCACTTAATTGCCTCTGAAGAGAAGATGGTGGTGTATGTTAGCATGGTGTTAACTCTGTAAGCATGCATGAACTGGTCTGTATCAGATATGGGTATCTGTTTCTAAAATAGGAGAATTGGTGCAAAGAAGAAAACAATTTTTAACTACATTAAGTATGCTGTTAATTTAATGTTCTAATGTTACCAGTGTCT
The DNA here is from genome assembly GCA_028533085.1 of Varecia variegata. Classification (NCBI taxonomy): domain Eukaryota; kingdom Metazoa; phylum Chordata; class Mammalia; order Primates; family Lemuridae; genus Varecia; species Varecia variegata. The sequence continues at coordinate 114,905,892 of CM052440.1, forward strand.
TTATCACTTAATTATATATATATTATAAAATTTTATATTTATTTTCCTATAAACCAAGTCATCTATTTCCCACAGTATTCAAATCTGTCACTTTTCTTTCATTGGAAATCACGTAGTCTGGTTCTTATCTTTGCTGTGATAACTGTAGCAGAAACCAGAACAGAAATCTGTCTCAAGTGAATAGCATCAGCACATAAAACAGGGTGTGGTTTCTACTGTACTAGATAATTGAGCCTCTGGGTATTACAAAACAGGAAGCATGACTCTGAGATCTTGATTTGTGTGTGTTATGTGGTTTTCCATGGATAACACATTGGAAAGATGTAGGTATTTGGTAGTGAGGGCGGCATATATCACTGAATCTTTCTTTAGAAATTTTATTTCAATAGGTAACAATGAATCATTGAGACAAAGTGTACATAATGTTTTAACAGATTTTATAATAGTGAGATTCATGAATAGTTCCTTTGTGAGATTGAGCCAATTAATTTATCAGTTTTTTTCCTTACTCTTTCTTCCAGCAATAAATCAGATTAAGTTTTAACTATTTTAGGCATGTTCTAAAGGCAAAATTCTTCTTTTCTTTTATAAAGTGCAACTGTAATATATTTTAATGTTACTTTTAGTTTCATCAATGCAAGTTTTATCTATTTTCCCACATCACACTGAGAGTTTATAATAAAAAATTAAATGAACTGTTGAATTTTTGTCTATAGTTTTTCTATGTGTTCTTAAAAGACAAGTTTCCAAGTTCAATTGCACTGTAGTAATATATTGAGTTAATATCTATGAGGGATGAGCTGAAAGATAATATTGTAAGCAATACCTGAAATGAGACGAAACAGAGATAATATTCAGCCATGTTAGGCACAAGTTTGTGCATGAACATGTTCTGCAAACAACTTGGTATTTAGACCTAATGAATATTTCCTACTTTGGAACTAAATTCCTGAATATGCTTCCTGGCAATGTCTTCCTAGTGCCAGAATCTATCATGTTTTCTCTTTGAAAGATTTTTCATAAAGAGATAGGTGCCTTCAAATCAATTTGAGATAATCCTTACATGTCGGGTTCTGGTATTGTACACTAGAGAAAAATAAATACTAAATATCATATCTTTATTAAAATGAGCCCCTTCAAGTTCTCTTTTGTGAAATACTTTTTCTGCTTTTTCCTTCCCTCCCTCCCTTTCTTCCTTCCTTTCTTCCTTCCTTCCTCCCTCTCTCTCTTTCTTTTCTTTCTCTTTATCTCGCTCTCTGGGTTTAAAAGAGTCAAAAAAAACCCTCACCTTGCTCTGTTACTCCTATAAATTTTTTTTGTATTTTTGTACACATTTTTTTCATTCAACACCTACTTTTATTTATTTATTTATTTATTTTTATTTCATAATATTATGGGTGTGCAAACGTTTTGGTTGCATAAATTGCTTTTGTACCATTTAAGTCAAAGTTAAAGGTGTGACCATCCCCCAGATAGTGTGCATTGTACCCTTTAGGTGTGAATTTACTCATCCCCACCTCCCCCTCGACCTGTTTAATTTCCAATGAATGTTATTTCCAGATTAGTTTCTAATTTAACGATGAGTACATGTGGTGTTTGTTTTTCCATTCTTGTGATACTTCACTTAGAAGAATTGTCTCCAGTTCCATCCAGGTTAATACAAAAGGTATTAGTTCAGCATTTTTTTTAATAGCTGAGTAGTACTCCATGGTATACATATACCACATTTTATTAATCCACTTGTGGATTGATGGGCACTTGGGTTGTTTCCACATCTTTGCAATTGTGAATTGTGCTGCTATAAACATTCGAGTGCAGGTGTCTTTTTTGTAGAATGTCTTTTTTTCTTTGGGTAAATACCCAGTAGTGGGATTCGTGGATCAGATGGTAGTTCTACTTTTACTTCTTCGAGGTATCTCCATATTACTTTCCATAGAGGTTGCACTAGTTTGCAATCCCACCAGCAGTGTATGAGTGTTCCTATCTCTCTGCATCAACATCAACATTTGTAGTTTTGAGACTTTTTTGTTTTATTTTGTTTAGGGACTTTTTGATAAAAGCCATTTTCGCTGGAGATAAGTGATATCTCATTGTGGTTTTGATTTGCATTTCCCTGATGATTAGAGATGTTGAGCATTTTTTCATATATTTTTTGATCGTTAGTCTATCTTCTTTTAAAAAGTTTCTGTTCATGTCTTTTGCCTACTTTTTAATGGGTTTTTTTTATTTTTTCTTGCTGATTTGCTTGAGTTCTTTATAGATTCTGGTTATCAGCCCTTTGTCAGATGTATAGCATGCAATATTTTCTCCCATTCTGTAGGTTGTCTATTTGCTCTAATGATAGTTTCCTTGGCTGT
>CM052440.1:114908748-114933812 GCA_028533085.1 Varecia variegata
GTTAGTCTATCTTCTTTTAAAAAGTTTCTGTTCATGTCTTTTGCCTACTTTTTAATGGGTTTTTTTTATTTTTTCTTGCTGATTTGCTTGAGTTCTTTATAGATTCTGGTTATCAGCCCTTTGTCAGATGTATAGCATGCAATATTTTCTCCCATTCTGTAGGTTGTCTATTTGCTCTAATGATAGTTTCCTTGGCTGTGGAGAAGCTTTTTAATTTGATCAGGCCCCATTTATTTATTTTTATTGTTCTTCTTTATAAATTCTTTGCTTAGGCTGATGTCTACCTCTCACCACTCACAAAAATCAACTCATGATGAATAACAGACTTAAACTTAAGGCATGAAACCACAGGAATTCTAGAAGAAACTGTTGGAAAAGCTCCCATAATTTTTAAAGACAGGATAATATTTACATACAGGTAAAAATTCCTACCCCACTAAAGTAGTGTGCTGTGCTTAATAGTGCCAATTTGTGTTGGAGGTAGTACCTATATTAACTCAAAATAATAAGGGCATTGAGGTAAATATAATGATAAACATTCTGTCACCTTATTATTTTCATTAGTTGCATAAGTTAACATATTGATTTAGAAACAGGGAATGAGAGTTAAACAGACTTCTAGGGGTTGAAAGAGAATCTCTCAATATATGCCCTGTGAATTCATTTCTAAGGAGAGCATGAGGCATGATTTTGTTGTTATTCTTTTATTGTCATATTTCTATGGTAGCTTAAACACTCAAAATGTTTTATGTTCATAACAATTATTTTAAAATGATATATTTGATAAAGTGCTGAGTGACTAACACTAAAAATTGCAAATTGCTAAGTGCCGTATAAATATCCTTGCTGTTTTGCATGTGCAACCTCAAGTGATCATCACAATAACCTAATGAGAACAAGCATGTGATTTGCCCCAGATAAAATAATTAGGCAATGGCAGAACTGAAGCTCTCTCCTGTGTCATCTGACCAAGACTCAGGAGATGTCCTTGCTAGATCTAGTACTGGTATAAACACATACACATACACACATATATATACATACTAGTACTCATAAGATTGTATTGCACCTTCTACATCAACAATCTGTGCCTGGCATTGCAAATTTTCATGTAAATAAAAAATGGTAGGTTTCTAAACTATTACAACTCTCCAAACTAATTTTTCTCAATTAAAATAATTTGTTTCTCAATTTAAAGTCATATATCAAGACAAAGAAAGTTCATGTGCAGAATCATAACCTAGAATATGATGTTTTATTCATTTACTCAGTAAAGATTTGATTGCCTACACCTTAAGACACTGCTAGGATTGGGGTGACCAGGACAAATAACAAGTGGCTCCTGCAGAATAAAATGGAGATATTTGTTTACTATGACATTGAAAAGCAATGTAGCAATATGTATTGGGTCTTTATAATATTTCACATCTTCTCCTCTTATGAGAGTTTCTCCTTTCCCTGTATTGAATGGCCAGCAGTTAGTTTAATTTGTTTGTTCACTATTAGATAATTTTTAGAAGACCTCCTGTCTCTTTAGCTCTCAAAGAACTTTTTCAATGAATTTCATTCAAAATTTTCTCCTCCTCCCCCATCCCAGCTCAGCCCGTAATAGTTTCCTTTTTGAAGTAGGAAAGGTAGATGCAATTGGTTTCTGTCTTTGTTCTGCCAGCTCCTTCCCCCAGCTTGCTAGCTCCAGCTCCAGCCCCTGCATGTTTGAGGTCAGGGAGGAAAAAGCCATATCAGACAGTTTTCAAGCTGAGCTTGCTTTTTTTGGTTGTGGCACATTTTTAAAATGGACTGTTCTACACACTTGGAGATTCCTCCATCACTGAACATCTCTCCTCTGTAATTTGTCTGGATACAAGTAAAAGCTTCTTCTCCAGCTGGGCCTTCCATTTCTGCTCTCATCCCACTGGCTCCGTCACGGACGTCTCTTTTGGTGCTGTCTCCTTGCCTTTTTAGGGATCTGCGGCTCTCCGTGAAATTGCAGTTAACATCCCAGCTCCAACCCTTATTCTGCTGGTGTCATTGCTTTAAACATCTTCTTTACACTTTAGTTTTCCACAATGCTTCCCAAATTCCAGGAGACATATTAAGTTCTCTGAGTGACCCCATTGGCATTCTCTCAGTGGACCCTCTGCTCTTCCTACTCCCAGGCTAATAATTCTCTCTATAAATTTCTATTTTTCAACTTTGTGGCTGAATCCTTAGTCTTTGTTGTACAACTTGAAGATACATATTAGGCAAAGTTCACAGTACTAGTTTGACATCTGTATTTCAATCCTGATGGGTAGTTTAGGACTTCCTTTGTAATGCTGCAAGGGTTGGCACTTATTTTCTTGGGTCTTTAATTGAAAAGTAAACAGAAAAAAATCTTACTTTTACATTATAAAGCAAAAATAAGAAACGAAAATTGACAGTGATCTATATATACATCTGGTCAAGCTATAGTCTAACATTTATAGGATGAATGGCACTTTATTATAAATGTAATATGATATGGAAATATACCTGTAATATTACATTGTGATATGTTATAAATTTTGAAAAACCAGTTACAGGAAATTCATGAATTTCTTTTTTTTTTTTTTTATTTCAGCTTATTATGGGGGTACAAAAGTTCTGCATAGATATATTGCCCATGTCCCTCCCAATCCCCCGAGTCCGAGCCTCAAGCGTGTCCATTCCCCAAACAGTGCACATCGCACTCCTCCTGTAGGTATACACCCATCCCCGCCCCCACCCCCGTCCCCCCATGAATTTCAATTTAGTCATTTCATGTTGGAGCAATTTCACTTCTGTATATTTGCTTCTGGTAATAATACTGCCATGTAGTTACATTTCCATGCCTCTGATTTTATTTTCTGTTTTATCATAATCCACTTTAAATCTTTTATATATAGCAGAAGGATAGACTTAAATAAAATAGTTTAATGGAAGCAGGTAATCATCTAGAACTGGTTACTCATTAAGTACTGAATGATTATTGCCTGAGAAAGTCATACATCTTATTGTCTCTATTTTTTAATGAGACCTGAGTTTGTTTGAATCCATGCTGCAAAAGATCCGCTGATTTGATCTTGTTGGTTACTTATCACCCTCACTGGTAAACATTAGTGTCTGGCACATGGTGGATACTCAAGAAGTGTTGGTTCTTGCTTCCAAAGGCTGTCCTTTGCTGTAAGAGAAGGGGATTATCCTTACCAACATATTCTAAAAGCCGTTACACAATCTATAATGTTTTCCTCTAATTTTGTGATATTTTGCTTCGTTTTTGTAAAGATTAAAAAGAAATTCTTTAAATCTAGTGTCATCTGTTTGAGCACTAAGAAATGTTATTTAACATTTCCTTTACATTTTGCCTAGCAATTAGAGCTATTGTTAATGAAGGATATTCTGGAATAGAAGGGAAAAAGACATAGCTAGTTAGGACTCTCTGAAGATGAGTTCTATTCAAGCTTTTGTGCAGCTAAGGCCCTGGAATTTACTTTGTAACTTGAACTTGGAGGCCTTAATTTCTCTTCATCATAGAATATTAAAAAATTGTAGCTCTAGGAATAATACTGTAGGAAATAAGGGAGAAGAGGAGAGGGCAGGGAAGAGGAAGAGGAACAAAAAAGATACTCAGAGGGCTTAAACACTACATTTGGTGTTGTAGTCAGTGAAAAGTCCCCAATGGTAAGGGGGCCAAATGACTTTTTGCAAGAGGAACAACTAAGTTTCAAGTAGTTTGCATTGTTGCTGTCTAACTCACCTTTTCCTCTTTAAATTTAATAATATCTTCTATTCATGCATAAACTTCATGTATATATGTATTTGTATATCCAAGAAAAGATCTGAATTCTATATTTAAGTTTCCTTGGTATAGAAAGGGTCAGTTTTAATGTTATCTAAGTAACCCAAGTTGTAGTGATATCTGAAACAGAAGTTCTGGTGTCAGATATCATCACCACACTTGAGTCTCTGGGGGTGGGACATCCCACAAACCACGGTAGAGATTCAATCCATTATGTCAATGGAATCTTGCTTTTCAAGGAGAGTTATGGCTCAGCTGACATTTGGCTGGTACTGAGAAATCATGTTAGATATTCAAAAATAAGTGTATTCCAGCAATCCACAGTCACTTGGAAGCCTTTAGGGAATACTCATTAGTGTCCTAACACTGTGTTAGGATCCTTAGTGGTCCTAAAGCTCCTCGACTTTAAAGACCACAGGAAGCAGTTTGGGGTGATATTAATGATTCAGAAGAAGCAATTAGAGGATAATTAAGTGCTAAACTATTGCTGTGCTTTGAATGCTTTTGTCCCCTTGAAAAATTCATGTTGGAACTTAACCCAAAATGTAACAGTTTTAGGAGGTGTTGTTTTTAGAAGGTGATCGAGCCATGAAGGCTGCTCCTTTGTCCATGGGATTAGGTGCCTTTATAAAAGAATTTGATGGAAGGAGTTTGCCCCTTTTTGCCCTTATGCCATTGCCATGTGTTCCTCAGCTCTGGAGGATGCAGCATGAAACATACCGTCTTGGAAGCAGCAATCAGATTCTCACCAGACACTGAAACTGCTGGCTGCTTGATCTTGGACTTCCCAGCCTCCAGAGCTGTGAGAAATAAAAACCTGTTCTTTATATGTCACCCAGTGTGTGGTATTCTGTTATAGCAGCATGAAATGTACTAAGAAAACTGTGTTATGTGACTGAAAGTACAAAGGAATCCGGGTGTTCTTAACACCTCTCACAAAATTTGACTTCATTATCTACCCTTTATCTCAAATATTTGGCCAAAGATTTTAATTTGATGGCCAGAGTGAGACACTTTACATGGGAATATGTTTATAACATCTCCTGCATTTCATAGTCTTTTTATAGATGTTGAAGTGGACAAAAGAGGTTGTGAGGCAATGAAAAATAAGAACATATTAAAAAATGCAAACAGAAATTGAATATTAGATGCTTTTGAATCTGAAAATCTGGCTGATTTAAAGTCTTATATAGTAGCTGTTGTTAAAAGAATCGAAGATAATCAGTTTATGATACCAGTACCCAATGAATTTTCTAACTGACGATCTCCAGGCATCACCAACACTTGGGCAATGAAAGAAAACTAAAATGTGTGGGTGATGAGGAAGACAATATTTTTTGAAATAGCCCTGACACAAGAAAACTAGTAGTATTTGAAGAGATGGCCAGGAAAAACATAACTGAGTCAGTTTAGGTCAGCCAGATCCACGGTTTTGAAATTAAGGCACTGTAGGATCATTTTTGAACCATTCATTGTGGGTTCCAGCAAAGTTTCCATCAAATTCATGGCAACAAGTTTGGCTCTATGAATAGCCTTTTTTGATCTTGTAAAAAAATACATTTGTGGATTTCAAAATTTCACTAGTATTCAATAAACTAAAATTTAACAAGTGTGGCAGTGATGGGGAAAGTTTGTTCAGAATAATATCACGTAAGGAGGACATGCACTCAGATGATCAGAACATTCACTGGGCTCAGGGACCAAAGCAAAGTTGTCTTTCTCCTTTTATAACTCTCTTCTTTCTTCATTTACCACAGATATTGGTAAACAAAAGTGTAAATAACAACTCATGAATGATAAAAATGGTAAAAGAAAAAAAATAAAAAAGAAGAAGAAGAAAAAGAAGAAGAGTATCCTATATTTCCTGCAATAGAAGGGTGAGATTGGAAACAGCAGGTAGTAAAAATAAATGTCCAAGGTTTCTGGGTAAAGTGATGTGAGATAAAGACCTCTCACAATCAATAATGATAAAGATTACTAATTATTATTTCCTTGCCAAATTACTATAAAGTAGAAATTAAAATGTGCTACACAACCTCAAGAAAGTTATGTTTTACTTAGGGTATTAATTTTAACACATTTAAAAATAAATTAAAAATGAATGTTAGAAAATTCCATATTTATATGGATTTCTTACTATTTTTGTGCTAATGACAGGTTGGGTTAGTGCAGAAGTCTTTTTTATTTTCTTTCTTGATGAGGGTCTGTAGCATTTTCACAGGTAGAGTCCTCAGGGCAAATTACATGTTTATTTACTCGCTTCCTGTTGTGACAAGGTGGGATCACATGGAATTTCAACAGACTGTGAGCAAAATTGGACATGACTGTGCTACAAAAACCTCAATTTTTCTCCACTTTCCAGATGCCAGTCAAAATAGGAAAAGAAACACCATTTCCAATAAATGCCTTTTGTTTTCGAGGCAGAGTTGTGCCACCAGAAAGAGAATAAAAGGTTAGGTCTTCCTGTATATCTTATTTTGTATTTGTGAACAGGAATCATATGTCTTATGTTAGTCCATACATAATAAAATGCTTCATGCCCAAAAGAAGTATGAATGTTAACTTTTAGCCACATTCAAAAACACTAATTAGTAGATTAGTGTTATCAAAACTGCTGCTGCTGTACCCACACATTTAGCAAGGATAGTGTAGACTGGACAGATATCTAAGTCTTCTCTTCAGAACCCTTTACAGCCAACCATCCTATATTCTAATTGTCTTCAAATTCTTGCTACATTAAAAATGTTGAGGGAAGGTTAACAGATAGCATATGGAAATTGTTGCCTTAAATGCAACAATGATACTGCACTTCCAGACTTAAAAGATATTTACTACTTTTTAATGCACGTCTTGCTTTTATTTGTGCAAGTGAATAGCAGGTCCTAGGTGGCATTAAAGAAATGCAAACATATGTATGGGTTATTATGTCATCAAAGGGAGTTCCTTACAAATGAGGCACGTAGGGGAATGGTGCGGAGCTGAAAAGCATTTTAAAGTAAGTTGCCTCTTCAGAGGAAAGCCAATTAAGAATATTGTCTGTCAAACTGTATGAAAGTGGAAAATGTTGCTCAAAGCCACTGTTTGATGACTGTCCCAGAACACACTGTGGCTACAAGAGAAAACATAATTTTAAAAGAGTAAATTCAATAGTGGTGAAGTTATAAACTTGTACTAAAAAGACATCTGCCTGCCAGAGCACAAAACACTAACTGGGAAACACAGTGGTTTATTTGTAAAGAAAAAAACTAAGTTCATCTTCTCTAAATTATGCATTGAATACAAACAAATATCTTACAGAAGAAATGCTTTGTTTTCTATTAGGGGTTGTTGCTTTTTAAAATATATTGATTGTGTCATAGCATCTTTTAGATATGTGAATCTATGTAGATCATTTTTAAAATTTTGTTTTCCTTAAAATTTTCCTAGGAAAAAGCAAACTTGTATGTGAGAATTATATTTAAGAAGTTTGTGATTCCTAACTTTAGGAGGGACAAATATTCTAAAACATTGTGTTCATGAGGAAGGTTGAAAGATATAGCTATTTAATCTAGTTCATTTTCTGATACAGGGTTTTTGGAAAATAAAATACATATAGGCACACACGCACACACACACACACACACACACCCTTCTTTCCTGATGATAGACTGTGAACTTAAAACCTCTTTGAAAATGGGGACATTTTTATATATCTTCGCATTTCTCTTACCATCTATCACAGGGCTAGCTTTTTAATAAGCACCTATGTAATGAATAAATCACTTATATGATATATGGTTATATATAGCTATAGCTATAAAAGTCAAATGTAGCAACAAATCACATTGAGTAATTTTCTTTCATTCTGATTTTACTATGAACAGGAATTAAAATATCTCTGCTTTACTAATGTTCTTTACTTAGACAAAATGAAATTAATTTTGCTAAGCCTCAGCTTCTGTAAAATGAAAAATGTTTGGAGAGATAGGATACTTTCAAAGCTATAAATGCACAGATAATATAATTTAATGATTTTTTTTCTTCTTAGGTTTAGAATGGTTTGAGAAATGTATGACTTCTTTTATAAATGACCAATAAACGGAGAAATTAATTTCAAGGGTTTTATTGCATTGCATTTTGAGTGATTACCAGTAAAGTTATAGTCAAATTAACATGAAGACACTGAGTCAGAATTCCTCTGAAATGAGTTGAGAAAGCACTTGGCTGAAGAATGAGTGTTTGTCTCTTCAGTAGTTGAGCCATGGAATCTCTGTACGAATTTGCTTCCAACGATTCAGAATCAAACATTCATCTCAATAATAATGTTAAATGTGGAACATAATGTATTCTTGTAGCCTTGAGAAATCAGATGTGTGTGACTGCACCTTATAATATTGTGTAATCTGGGCTAGAATGGAAAATTACTGTTTTCACAGGTCATTTAGGTATTCATTCAGTGAAGATTGCTTTTTTCCAATATTTGGGTGTCTAATATTTGGATGTCTAGTATTTGAGTTTATATGTGCAGAAGATGAAATAAAGTGCTCCTTGGAATTAGTGACTGTCAAGAGTGCTCTTGGAAACCAACATCATCTATTCAAAAATTTCAATTTTAATGAACCTTTGTATATCTTTCCTACTAATATATGCAATGTCTTTGGAATATTTTGATGATAAGTTTGCTTTTGATCTCTATTAATTAGTTCTGAGAGTGACTTTAGAGACTTGCTGCCTTAACTCTGCATTTTTCATAGGGAATATGGACATGATTTTACTAACTGTGAGATTATTTCAATGACTGCTGGTAAATTATGACCACTAAAAAAGATAGTTCCTAGTATGATTTACCTTAAGGCTCTTTGACTGTAACTTTTAGGATACTATTCTCAGATTTCCACCATCCTCCTTGCTATACTGAATATTATTATCCTATGTTGCAGTGCCTTCGTTGCCAACAGTCTGATCTTTCCAAAAGGTAAATTTAATAATATAATCATAGTTTTTTTTCTTAAAGTCTGTAAGTGTATCTCTCATTAGAGTTAAAAATTCCAAATTTCTTAGGATATTACGTTAAAATCTTCCTAATCTGTACACAGATAACTTTGCATCTCATTTTCTGCTGTTTTCCTGAGATGCAATCTTCACAGTCTTTCTGAGCGACCTGCCATCCTTCAACACCCAATTGAATACATCAATGCATAAAAGCCCATGCATTTGTTACAAGCAAAAACATAAATAAAATGTACTTTGTCATTAACAGCTTCCCAACATACTATACTGAAGTTGCTTTTTTCTGTTTTGTGGAAATTAAAAAAAATATGTAAACACTAGCATGTGTTGAGTGCTTACTAATTTCTGTACATATGTTAACTAAATTAATCTTTATAATAACTCTATGATGTTGGTTAGTTTTAAATAATTCTCATTTTATAGATGAGAAAAAAGAAGCACAGAATCCTCCAGTGACTTTCTCAAGGACACAGAATGAGAGAGTGACTAAATTATAATTCAAAACCAGGCAGTCTGATTTGAGAATCTATGCTTTTTAAGGCCAAAAGAATATTGCAATTCATTCCTTAGAAACATTTTGCCTAGAGGCCTATATTTCTAAAAAGTAATATATAATAAATAACAATAATATAATAAAATAATACAGTAAAGCTTACCTTTCAAGCTTTATGTCTGTGTTAAATAAAGAAAATTAAAAAGTGAAATTTGGTTAATGAGCTATACTAATAACTAAGCTATCCAATTTGATTTCAAATTCTATCAAATAGTATCAGATTCTAATAATGGACTTTTAAAATGATTTATTCACTCTTTTGGAACTCCATTATTTTCAAAAGGATTAGAGGTAAAATAACACACCTGATACTTTAATAGTAAAGAGAAAAGTAAGGAATTTGGACTAGTCTAACTCAAGATAAGGTAAACAACTATGAAAAACAAAGTACTGTTTAGAATTTCCTAGAAAACAAAGTAGCAGGAGGGAAACCCAATGGGCCTATAAACCAGGGAGACCCACTCCTCGTGATTGCCCTGGGCATCATTATTGAGCTCATTCATCTTTAGGTGCCACTGTCTTCAGCTAACTTTAGTGTTATGACCATAGAGCCAAGGATGTGAGAGATGTGCAGAATCCAGTCCAATGACATGTATTGTCTATAAAATGTGTGGCCTGCCAGAAAAGGAAAATATGAAAAGAATACTAAATACAGATTTCTGACCACCCAAATCAGGTAATAAATTTGAGAGACTATGAGAGAATGAGATGTGTATGAAGGATACAGTTGAATAGAATTAAATTTTTAGAGCCAGAAAGGAAAACACTCAAATGAAGTCAAAGATTTGCAATATTCAAGCAAGCAGTAAAGCCTTTAGTTACCATTTCCATGTAGCTGCAGAACTCTTTAGCAAAAGGAAGAAAGACGCAGTAAGGTAAGAAAACGAACATGGTAATGGCATTTCGAACCATCTAAAGGTCATAGAGTCCCTGTTGTTATAGATCATGAAAAGGGGCTCCTATCTGATGGTGAATGTTCCAAACTGAATGAAATTTCAAGTACTTAGCAAACATCTCTAGTAGGTGAGCAATCTCAGTACAGTTACTTCCTTGGAGAATCTTTTAATACCATAAAAGGTTAGAATTATATATACAAAAAAGGAGAAGTTAATTAAACTTAAAAAAAACCTTTCTGTGTTAATTTTGGAAATCTCTTGGGTATGTGCTATGCCATTTCATGTGATGAATTATTTAAAAGAATTTAACATATTAGAGTTGCTAACTCTAATTTAAATTTCAAATGTTATTGAGGATTTGAATATAGACTTGACATAGTATGTTCAAAGATTAAGTATACTTTCATTAACTTATAAAAAGCATTAAATGTATATTATAATTTTGATTATACATATCTTTAATTTATTAGATTAATAGAAATAGTTTAAATATTTGAAAATTTTTGTTTCTTTGGAGTGGAATGTAACGGAGTTGAAATCATTAATTGAAGGCCCCATTAAAAGTGATGATTTTATTTATTAGATTTATAAAATATAAAAAACTTTATAGTTGAATTTAATGATTTAGAAAAACTGTTTTAATGGATTGAATATTAATGTTAAAACACCCTATTAAACATAAAGTTATCAAAATCACATAATTTTTGCACATAGTGCAGTACATCCTCCTTGACTGTTCATTGGTCAAAATCGGAAGGAGGTGATAGCAGGAGAGTACATGTAAGATTATGAATGTTCTTCCAAGCAATGATTTATTTAAAAGGTGTTAAACAATGTCATTGAGAGAAACTTTTTAGGCAGATATTTATGTCTGCAGAACTATGCAATAGTTATAAAGTCAAAGTCCTCAATAGCAATTTATAAAATTTTAAGACACAATTTTGTTATATATTGTTCTATGCTGGATGTCAAAACATAGTTATATTGTTCATTCTCAGCATTATATGGCAAATTAAAATAATAAATATATTTCACTCTAGTGATTCACAGATAATCTAAAAGAATAAAAAGTTTAAAATTTCTCCTATCTATACGGTAGCTGGATTTTGGAAGGTGCTTCCCAGCTACCCAGATACTGGAAGGTGCTTCCCAGTAAGTAACTAATACTAAAATCTCTAGCTATTGCTCAAAGTGTGGGATTTCTGCATTTAAGGAAGCAAAGTTGACATTTTCTTGAAAAATTGAGATGCTAAAATACATTATTGCCCCATTTAGCACTATTCAATCTTTCATGAAAGTGGGATAGGAACTTTCCTCTAGATAGGGTCATTAATTTTTTGTTAAATTAGTTTTGCATCTCTTCGAATTACCAAATAAGTGCTTGATATAGATCATAAATGTTTTCCATTTTAAAGCATTCAGTCCTTTATCAGATGCATAGCTTACAAATATTTTCTCCCATTCTGTAGGTTGTCTATTTGCTCCGTTAAATATTTTCTTGGGTGTGCAGAAGCTTTTTAATTTAATCAGGTCCCATTTATTTATTTATTTTTGTTGTTGCTGTGACTGCCATTGGGGTCTTCTTCATAAATTCTTTGCTTAGGCTGATATTTAGAAGAGTTTTTCTAACATTTTTTTCTGGAGTTCTTATGGTTTCATGCCTTACATTTAAGTATTTTATCCTTGTCAAACTAACTTTTGTGAATGGTGAGAGATAATGATCCTGTTTCATTCTTCTGCATGTGGCTATACAGTTGTCCCTGCACCATTTATTGAATAGGGATTCTTTTCCCCAGTGTATATTGTTGTCTGCTTTGTCAAAGATCAGTTGGTTGTATGTGGATGGTTTTATGTCTGGGTTTTCTCTTCTGTTCTGTTGCTCTGTCTCTATTTTTGTGCCAATATCATGCTGTTTTTGTCACTATAGCCTCATAGTATAGTTTGAAATCTGGTAATGTGATGTCTCCAGATTTGTTTCTTTTGCTTAAGATTTGTTTGGCTATTCAAGCTCTTTTCTGGTTTGAAATGATGCATAGAATTATTTTTTCTAGATCTGTGAAATATGATGTTGGTATTTTGATGGGGATTGCATTGAATTTTTAAAACACTTTGGGAAATATGGACATTTTAACAATGTTGATTCTACCAATCTGTGAGCATGATACCGAATTTATCTTCCTTTACCTGGAAGTGTTTAGATGACTTATTCTATCATTAAGCAGAAATGGGAAATCAACATTTTTTATGCATTGATTCAACAAATATTTTGAACACCTACCATGAATCAATAATTTTTCTAGGCACTGGGATAGAGTAGGGGAAAAAAAAAATAAAAACAAACAGTCATAGAACCAGAACTCAGCCTTTGATTCTAGGGTAGGAGGAGTCATAAAAATATACAAATGAATAGAGAATGTCAAGTGATATTAATTAAGAGCTGTGAGCAATAATAAATCCGGATAAAGGATAGATAGTAATGTGGTGCTATTTCACACAGGCTAAGTGAGGAAGAGTTTTTGTGGATTTAGTACTTCAGCAGAGACCAGAAGGAAGATAGGGGAAACACCCTGTGGATATTCAACAGAGAAGAATTCCAGATAAAGGAACAATAGGCGAACAGCCCCAAGTTAAGAGGTACATTTTTTTTATAACTTGAAAATAGTAAAACCTACATGTAGTTTAAAGAAATTTTCTTAATAAGGATAATATTGAATTAAATTTTGTTGTATGGTAAAATAGGGAATTTTAGAAAAGAGTTTGTTGGTTATGTAAAGAATTTTGCTTAAGTATACTGGAGTAATTGCTAACAAAACTCATACACAAACACAAACAACAAACAAATAAAAAACTCATGAATTCTAGACAACCAGAAAACATTGGGAAAAATATAGGCGGATCCTGTACTCATATACCTTAACATATATCTTAACTTTTCACCTAAAGAAAATGAAACCAGGAATAGCTAGTCATTCAATCAGAGGACTTATACCTGAATAATCAATGAATATTTATATTTTAACATAAAATACAACTTTAAGGGCATGTACATTACATCTTTTATTCACCTTCATTAACAGATGATTTTTTTTTTTTTTCCGAGACAGAGTCTCACTTTGTTGCCTGGGCTAGAGTGAGTGCCATGGCGTCAGCCTAGCTCACAGCAACCTCAAACTCCTGGGCTTAACCCATCCTACTGCCTCAGCCTCCCGAGTAGCTGGGACTACAGGCATGCACCACCATGCCTGGCTAATTTTTTTTTTCTGTATATATTTTTAGTTGGCCAGATAATTTCTTTCTATTTTTAGTAGAGACGGGGGTCTCGCTCTTGCTCAGGCTGGTCTCGAACTCCTGACCTCGAGCAATCCACCCGCCTCGGCCTCCCAGAGTGCTAGGATTACAGGTGAGAGCCACTGCGCCCGGCCAACAGATGATTTTTTTAAACTCATAAAATACTGGCAATATGTACAAAGAGAACTTAACCCAAGCATGGAGAAGGTAAGGTTTTAATCTTTCTCATTAGTTTTATACCTATATACCCCAATAAAGAGTACAAAATGCTTTCTGTCTCCTTAGCCATTCTGCTTTGATGGAAATTTCCTCTATGAGTTGATCCTAATGGTGAAGAAAATAATAACTGCACATAAGAAATAATGACAAAACAGCCAACACTACTTTTTAAGTTGCATTTTTTTTTACCTTTCAAAATGAAGTGTTTCAAGTATAAGAAAAAGAGTAAGGATCAAAACAACAAAAAAAGAGAGTGAATGATATTATATTCTAAATGTGTGGACGTGTTAGAGTTAAAACTTTAAATTCCTGAATTCTTTTTGAGACTGTTCAGCAATTATGTACATGTTCGTGGGAGTAAGACAGACTGGTGTATATGAACAACACATTGTACAGTCCACAGATTTTTCTATTAAGCTTACATCTAAGAAAATAAAAAGAAGTAACACAAAAGGAAATGAAATCAGTACTCTCAAAGCTAATT
Organism: Varecia variegata; assembly: GCA_028533085.1. NCBI lineage: Eukaryota > Metazoa > Chordata > Mammalia > Primates > Lemuridae > Varecia > Varecia variegata. The sequence continues at coordinate 114,922,974 of CM052440.1, forward strand.
ATATAGGAATGAAGAATTTTTATACTGGGTCAGACACAGTCTATCAAGCCTACATTTCTTAGCCAAAAGCAGCTTCATGGAATGTGTTCTTGAAGGCCTACTTATCCGATCCGAAATGGTTTTCAAGCTTTACCGGATTCTAGTGTATTTCAGAAGTTATTCAAGAACCTGTTCAAACTCCTTTCACTCCCTTTATATTTTATATCAGTAGCAATCTCTTAGGATAGTGAGTTCATCTTTTTAAAAAAAAACCTTTTTTATTGCTTAGCTATCTCAAATAACTTGTTTACCTTAAGTGGCATTTTGAGACTTATGCAAAAATTTTCTGAGTATTTATGTGCACCATTTTTTTTTACTGTACAGATTTTTGTCATTGCTTCTTGACCTTCACTGTTCAGCTATTAAAAAAACCCTTCTATTTAAATATCTTTATATCTTTATATATTAATCTCTCCTATCCCCCTTGCTTTTTCATTCCCTTCCTCAGCTCTTACATAGTTTAACATAGGAGTGTGTGTGTGTGTAGTGTTGAAAATACAGTTATACACAGAACATACTGGAACGTTAAACAAATGGAGGACAGTTGCTCTGGAGAAATATATAGATCTAAAGTAGATTATATGAAGCAAAAAACAATCCCACTGAGGTTTTTGGGACTATTTCTTACACAGCATAACCTAGCATCTCCTGGCTGATACAGACATATTAATATTATGAAGTAGATAATATCCTACTCACTAAAAAGTTTTAATAGCTTAAATACTATATATTATAATCATATATCAGCTTGAGGAATATGGTTAAACCATACTCTCACAAAATGTAATTCAGAACATTATTGAGAGCTAAAATACAAATATATATTTGCTAAAATCAAAGGCTATGGAGCAAGTTAGATTCCAGTGGCATCATATTCTGTATGTGTATAATGAATATGTACTCTGCAAGGTTGTTGTAAGAATTACAGAATACCTGTTATCATGGAGTTGATTACAAAGGAAATCAATTAACGTTAGCCAAAAAATTAACTCACTCACTAACCAAATCTTAGGATTTGGTTCTTCAATTTTTTATAGTGGAAGCACATTCTTGAGTGGAAAAAAATACCATATATGATTTTCTTAAAATCCAGTAAAATAAATTTCAATCAAAAAGATCGCTATTAAGAAAATAGTTTTTTTTTAAATTCCAGAGTTCTAAAGTATATAATATTTTAAATACGACATTGTTTCAATCAAATACAGTATGCTTGGTAACCTAATGTTCTGTGTTTGAAAATATGTCCAACCTAACATTACAGGCAAACTCAACAGCAGCTGCATCATTTTAAGTACTAATCTACTAGACCTTTTCAAATATATCTCCTGAAACTCCCTATAATTATGGCTTTGCAACATGTCATTTTTCTGTTTTATTAGGAACACAACAGTATAGTTAAGTTGCATATAATTCTTTTCTCTGAAACTGTTTTTAAAGCATGTTACTGTAAATGAATGCATAAAAGATGAAAGGATCCAACAATTTCCTGAAATAGAATATTCAAGTGTGAGTGTCTTTGTGTATTAAAAATGAAACACACACTTTTCAAAACAGAATATTTTAATATTTTCCCCTTGACTTTCAAAAAGTCTCATGTATGTTCAAATGAACTAAACTTACACTACATACATCAATCTTTTGAAGAGTAATATGAGGGTTATTTTACATTTATGGAACATATTTTGGCAATATAACCCAAATTTGATAATACTTAAAAAATCTTTACTCTTAGATAATGTTTAATAAGGAAAACCCAAAATGAAAAAGTACATCTTCAAAACAAAGGTGCTAATTTCATTTGATACATAATGGGAAAGCACAAAGCATTAAGAGTTGTCCTTTTGTAGCAAGTCTATTTCCATCTATTAGTTACCCTTAAATAGGTAAAAAATAGTGGTTAAAATAATATAAGCAATGAAGAATAATATGAGGATTTCTTCCTGATCAGCTTTTTTTTATATTGAATTAAATATAGTGATATTAAAAAAACTGAAAATATCTTGAACATTGTCATTCCATTAGCTTCTTATTGCTGTTGTAACAAATGACTGTAGATCTAGAGACTTAAAACAACACACGTTTATTTATTATCATAGTGTTCTGGAAGTCAGAATCCCCAAAATGGGAAATATGGGCTAAAATCAAGGTGCTGGGAGAGCTGCATTCTTTCTGGAGGCTCTAGGGAAGAATCATTTCTTCTCCTTTTCCAGTCTGGAAGCTGCCTGCATTCCTTAGCTCACAGCCCCATCCACCATCTTCAAGTTCATCAGTGTAGCATCTTCCAGTTTCTCTTGCTTTAACACTGCTTTGATTACCCATTGCCTTTCCTAACTCTACTGCCTCCCTCTTATAAGTACCCCTGTGAGTACATTGGACCCAGGATAATTACTATCCATAATAATATCCCCATCTCAAGATGCTTTACTTAATCAAATTTGGAAACTATCTTTTGTCATTTAAGGTAGCACGTTTGCAAATTCCAGCGTTAGGAGATGGAACTCTTTAGTGGGTCATTATTCAGCCTACCACATTGTTGCTTGATTTTTTGGAAATACCTAGATACAGGAAGAAGCAGGGTCTTTATCAAGTAATATGATTTCATTTTAAAACTCAAAAAATCAAAATCAGTATGATTATAATTTAAAACTATTATTGTAAATTTACCAAAAAGTTCCAAGTGAGATATATATATATATATTTTTTTCTTTTTTTTAACTTGATACTCATGGTGCCTATAACTTTTCCATTCTTTTCTGATTAACTCCGCATTCCACTGATGGGAGTCCCCTCAGTCTCAAAGCTGTCCTGGGCAACTCGCTTAAAGGCAATCAATCCATTAGAAGGCCAACAGCTTATAAGTTAACTTAAAAACTTCTTTGTCCAAATTGAGATAGTCTAGGATAATATTATTCTTTACTTTGGAATGAGATGGACAAATATGGGGTGAATTAGGCAGCTTATAATGACAAGGGAAACTGAAATAGAAAGTTGCCACAAAAAGTGCAGAATATCCAATTAAATTTGAATTTCAGATAAATAACATATAATTTCATAGTATAACATGTCCCAAATATTGCCCAGGACATACTGGTACTAAAAAATTGTGTATTGTTTATCTCAAGTTCAAGTTTACTTGGCTGTCCTATAATTTTATTTGCTAAATCCTAAAACCCTATAGAGATGATAATAGAAGTAAGTTGCCATGAAGTAGCTGAAGTTATAAGGAAATTGAATATTTTGAAAAAACAGAAGCTATGAGGTGGAGTACAGTGTGAAGGTAAGCAGAGGTCCTGAACTTGTTCTTATTAAACCAACAGGAAAATGAGTTGCAATAAATAAATAAATAAAATGACTATAGCTCTTATAAATCTTTCAGAAAAAGTCAAACACTACAGTAGCACTGGACAAATAGACAATTTGTTAAAAAGCTATAAAGATAGCTAATAAATTTATGTAAATATGCTCAACTGCTCTGTAATTGAAGAGCTGTCATAATGATGAGATTTTTTTCACCAAGTTTTATAAATCAAGATAAAAAGATTGACAATGGTCAAAGTTATCAAGAATATGGGAAAATTAGGACTCCCATTCATTTTTTTCAAAAATCTAAGTTGGGTTGATATAATAATTTTTTAGAGGAGTAGGTGGTGATATATATCTAAACATATGCATAAGTGATTGAGATACCAGATATAAGTCAGAATATCTCCTTCTACCTTCCTTAGGGTGGTATTGAAGGGCTTAGGCCCTTGAGCCAACTTCTTTTCTAGAATAGAGTTTCACCAGCCATGAAGGAGATGAAATCAAAGATTTATTCTCTGATGATTAGAGATGTTGAACATTTTTTCCTATGTTTGTTGGCCATTAGTCTATCTTCTTTTAAAAGTTTCTGTTCATGTCTTTTGCCCACTTTTTAATGGGGTTGTTTGGTTTTTTTCTTGATGATTTTCTTGAGTTCTCTATAGATTCTAGTTACCAGCCCTTTATCAGGTGTATAGCATGCAAATATTTTCTACCATTCTGTAGGTTGTTTATTCACTTTATTGATTGTTTCCTTGGCTGTGCAGAAGCTTTTTAATTTGATCAGGTCCCATTTATTTATTTTTATTATTGCTTTGATTGCTTTTGGGGTCTTATTCATAAATTCTTAGCCTAAGCTGATGTCTCTAATCATCAGGGAAATACAAATCAAAAACACAATGAGATATCACTTAACTCCAGTGAAAATGGCTTTTATCAAAAAGTCCCAAAACAACAGATGCTGGTGTTGATGCGGAGAGATAGGAACACTCATACACTGCTGGTGGGATTGCAAACTCTTACAACCTCTATGGAAAGTAGTGTGGAGATACCTCAAAGAAGTAAAAGTATTTGATCAGCAAAACCACTGGGTATTTACTCAAAGGAAAAAAACACATTCTATAAAAAGACACATGCATGCAAATATTTATAGCAGCAAAATTCACAATTGTAAAGATGTGGAAACAACCCAAGTGTCCATCAGTCCATGAGTGGATTAATAAAATGTGGTATATATATACCATGGAGTACTACTCAGCCATAAAAAGGTGAACTAATACCTCTCGTATTAATCTGGATGGAACTGGAGACCATTTTTCTAAGTTAAGTATCACAAGAATAGAAAAACAAACACCCTGTGTACTCACCATTAAATTGGAACTGATCAATCAACACTTATGTACACATATGGAAATGATGTTCATCAGAGATCAAGCAGGTGGGAAGGGAGAGGAGGGAATGGGTAAACTTAGACCTACTGTGTACAGTGCATACTATCTGGGCATACTATCTGGATGGGCACACTTATAACTTTGACTCAATGGTACAAGAGCAATTTATGTAACCAAAACGTTTATACCCCTGTAATATTCTGAAATAATAATAGTAATATAAAGATCTATTCTCTTAGTCTGAGACAGTGTTACAAGAGAAAATAAGATAAAAGAAAAACAAAAAAAAAAACAAAACAAACAAAAAAAAAGATCTATTCTCACATGGAATGGTTAGGTAGAAAAGGAATATTTTTCTATATGTCCCAAGTCCATCTTCGTCTATTTTTAACTATTTTTTTTTAAATCCAAGCTCTCAACCTCTAGCTCTTAACTAGTTTCCCTAGAACCACCTTGGTCCACCAAAATTCTTTGTGGACCCTAAATTCAGAATAATCTTCCTCAAAATACAAAGCATGAAATATTCACCTCTTCCCCCTCCCTGATACTTGTACTTGCTTAGAAACTTTTATCTGCTGCTTCTTGCTCTTATGATAAAGATCAAAATCTTTGGCATAGCTTATTGATACCACCTAACACTTGTACCACATCATCTTCATTGTCTGTACAATTGCAACCTGAACTTCCTCAGTTACTAGAAGTCATGGTCCTGTCCTCCCAACAGGGCTTCAGACCTGGCCTCTTTCTGTTCTCTATTTGATTCGTTAACTATTACTCATTGATCACACCCTAGCTCTTCCCTGGCTAAGTCAGGAAATTCTTCTCTGATCTCCATGACTAGGTAAAATCCCCAATTAAATGAACATTTGTAGCACTGTGATGCATTTCTTTTTCTTCGTACTAAGCACATCAGAACATTATGTTTTACTTATGTAGTGATATGATTCATGCCTCTCTCACCCACTGGAGACTAAGTTGCATGAGTGCAAGAATCATGTCTGGTTTTCTCTCCATTGTGGCTTCATATCTCAAAAAGGCTCACTGAATGAGTGAATAAAACACTGTTCTGTTTTCTACACATGGTAACAAGCTGTGTAGCAATGTAAGTAGGCATGAGGGAGTTTCCATCTCAAGTTTCTGATAGAGGCTTAAGTCTCCCCCAGTGACCAGTGACTGAAGATGGGAGACTCAAAGTGTCAGGTTAATATAACCTCTTATTAACTCCAATATGTCACTGTTTTAATGATCACAGGGAACTTTCCAAGATATTTTCACTCTGTTTCCCCCCAGCTACCCTTTCTTCAGATGATTGAGTTGCAGCTAATGAGGGAAAAGACAAGGTGAACCAAGATGGTGCCAAGTTTACTCTGATTTGGGTGAGACTGTAGTTTCATAGTCTCTGTTATTTTTAGGCTGAAAAGTTTTTCAAAATCGGTGTAAATTAGCTACATAAACCATGTATGGGTTTTTCTTGAATCATGGACTGATTCAACATAGTCTATTAATTTGATGAAATAAATGGAAATAACTTTTTAAAGCAAAAATGCTTTTATAAGTATAGCTATCAGTCAACTTTAGTGTTTTTTCTTATAACTCTATCTGAATATAAGACAGAAGTATGTATTGTATAGTTTTCTCACTATCTTCCCAAGGCAAGCAATTTAATTCAATTCAGTAAGGTTGAGTTGACTCTAGAAATTTTAATCTGGGGTCTTCACACTTTCATTCTAAAGATAATTAAAACATTCTAAAACAGAGCTAGGAAAATATCTAATGATGTAGTTTGCACAGTATAATAAGTATTACATTTAGCTCAGAATCAGGAGCTTTCATTATTTATTCGACATGCTGAACATGATATGGTGCTTAGTCGGTATCTGCTGCCAGAGTATTGCTTCTAGACAGGCTAATCTCTACTCCTAGAATGACACCCTGTGGCTGGATCTATCAATAGCACAATGCTTGCTTGTCATTCTCCTCTTCGTCTTTTTGAAAAGACAGTCATTTTAAAATCCAATTTATGTACAGTTTACGGACAAAATCACTTTAATGTTTGAAATGGATTGAATAGAGTTAGCATGAACAAAGAAAATATTTCAATATTTATAGCTCAATCTATGAGCTATCGATGAGCTGTGTCAGTGTATACTTTAACACACATGGCAACAATTCATTACACAAGCGGGTAGGAATGTTTCCTTTAAGAACAGTTCGTAACATTTCATTGCGTTTGCAACTTGAGGTGCATGCTCATCTCTAACTGGAGCCTTAAGACAACACTGAGTAACCTCTAGCAGTCATGTTAGTATTTGTATTTTACAATTATGGAAACTAAAGGTCTGTGAGGATTACAAGAATTTTCTAAGTCCTCTGACTAGTAAAATGTTTGGAATAAGCTCTGCGTGGAGGCTTTTGGGATTTAAAATATAGTGCTTTCCTCGGGGAACCCTCCTATAATAAAATAGACCAGTAATTACAAATTCAGGCCTTGAAGACTTGATCATTTGAAATATCTTTACTATTAAAAAACAAAAGAAAACGTTTTGCTACCAAAGAGATAGGATGTTGCCTTACTAGCATGCTCTTCCCCTCTTATCTGTCTCCTATATAAACATACCAACCTTCAGGAGTGATCAACACATACCTCCCTTGTACCTTCATTCATTGTAAACACCTGTGAACCTCTGACTCTCTTAACATTTATTGAATTACTCTCTATGTATTAGTTGGCAGTGAATCATTGTGATGTCTAGCAATATCATGTTTTTCTTGAACTCACTTAAATACTTCTTGTATTTAAATTTCCACCTGTTCATCTTCCCAGATTAACGCTGAGAATGAGAATCACATTGTTTGCTTTTGCTAGTCTATGCAGGGCTCTGAACAACTGTCAGTGAATAGGAGGTGCTTTTGTTAATTCGATCCTAAATTATCCTGAAAGGAGGACTAAAATAATTATAATGTGGTTGTTTACACATGCTGTCACATTTTAACACCTATATATTTAACATACAAATTCCTTTTGATTCTGAGTGATTTCCTCATAGCTTAATGTATACTTACATTGCAATATTATATCAGAGTAAAATTTTTATGTTACAAATGTATATAATGTAGTTTACCAAGTTTTATGGATGTTACAGAAAAAATATACATGTAATTAAACACATTTTAATAAATTAAACTAAAAAGAAGAAAACATCTTCTTTAAAAAAATTACTCTTTATTTTCCCATGCTTTCTATCCCTGCATTCTTTTTAATTTGATAAAAGAAAGCCCATATTTACTTTCATTTCTTATGGATCCTGAGTGTTTACCATGGGTCAGGATGAGGCAGCCTCTGATAGAAGGATGTGTATATAACTTCCTCTGCCCTGCTGTGCCTGAATTTGCTGCTGGCTTGGAGTGGCTCAGAGCACAAAGGGAAAATAGGGTGGGAGAGATTGGAAGAGCAAAGGTGATCAGATGGGTAAGGGAGTTGTATGCCTCTGAAACTTTAACTCTAAGCAAGCTCTGTCTTCCTAATTATCTTGAGTTCTTTGTGCAATCAAAGCTAGAACTTCACCATTTCCCCTATAAAATAAACATTTTAAATCCCGTCCCTAGGTTATATGATCCAGACTTTAAAAAGTCATGCATAACTTTATTTAAAATTAAACATATTTCTCTCTAATTAAACTTTAAATGCAAATTGTTAGTTTAAAGGGCTTTCATAGCCTGACCGGCTTCGTAGTTGGATAAATGTTTAATTTTTACAACTAATATACCTTGTCCACAGTACAGATAAGGCTTTTGAAAAAAATGATAAAACTACCAGCAATACCACAAAAAAAGTCATTGTAAAGGAAGAAAAAAACAAGACGATAGGATATCTAAGTTATGTGGTTACCCCAATTAGTGCTCGTGTTTTCACTGGGTATTTTGCTCTCTCCTTTTAGTTCACAAAAGTGAAACACATAATAAAGTGGTCCATATGGAAACTATAAAAATAAATTTAGCTACAGTCAATGATTCACAGAATTCAGGGTTTCAATCTGTACATTAAGATCATCAGTGTCCCCTAAATTTACGCAAATAACCTAACATTCAAAGTAGTCTCACAATCAATTTTAAAAAGTTTCCCAAATATAAAGCCCAGCAAAATAGAAAGCATAATCTCCTACAGTCTCAAGTTTAAAACTGAAGGCTACCAAGGATGAACAAAGCTATGAAACTGGGAGTATGCACATAGCTAATCCCTGGGAGACAGAGCAGCCAGACCAAAGATAGCACCATTCGGTGGAGGAGAGATTTTTTAAAAACTTGATCATATAAGCTGCTGACAACCACTGGAGCTCAATTAGGTTTGGTATTTCACTTCGGAATGGCTAGTGTTTAAATTGTCATCTACTCCTGACTCACACGTATACTTATTTTATGAATCCCAATTATGGCCCAATTGCTATAGTGGCGAAAGCCACATACCTGGTTATGAAACAAGGTATGAAATATGTTTTATAACCATGGGGAAAATAGTCTTGTCAACCACAAGATTTAATTCACTGTAGTCTCATCATCTATAATATATGATGACATCCAGGCTCAGCTGCCAACCACTGATATTAATTATTGAGACTTGATTGGGGTTAACTGCTTTTGCTTAAGGTTTCAGCATTCTCTAATTTCAGCTGTCTTCATGATTCAGTGCTCTAAGTACTTATTAGAAATGACGGGATGTGCTAAATATGACTCTAGAAAAACCCAAGGAATTTTATTGGATAGGATCTTCTTTTCTAGTATATCTACATATGGGATTCTCTTAAACTGAAATACTTCCTCTTAAGTGTATCCAATATTATGTCTGAGTTTACATAAAGGCAATAGGGTTCCTTTTCCTGTATTTTTGAAACTATATTATTATCTATTATAGGTTATAATGTATTGACTTCCTCTGCATTCTGATGGGTATTCCAGATATGATGACATCATTATTATTAAAAAGGAATTATCATGATGATATTTAATACAGCTCTTAAATGACATCACATGACAAATATCTTAAATATTCATAAATGTAGTATGGATCAGTACATTCACTTTTTTCACCATCACTATACATCATAAGATTTATTTTTAGAAAAAAATACATGCTTGTGGTCTGTAATTAGTCAAGTTAAGCTAGGTTCAGAGAAAAGCAAAAATAAAATAAAAGATAAAAGTTATAAACTACTTAATGAAAATTACCCCATTACATAAAGAAGGCATAATGTAGTTTTAAATTGTATTGAGTTGGCCTTTTTTTAAGTATAAACTTATACATGTATTAATTATACATCCAAAACTAGAAGTGCTTTGATTGCATGTTAGACTAATCTTATTTACAAATAGTCTTATTAAAGAGCAATTGAAGACTGCACTAATTTAAGAACAATTTTCAAAACGAATCATACGTTGACCCATTTCCACAGTCTCCAGACTTGTCTTCTAAATATATTTCAAAAATCTCAAAATGATGACAAAAAATAATTGCATCAATACAATCAAGCAAATAAAACAAACCCTGAGGCCATAATGACATACAAATCACACACCATCATGAACAGGGAACATTTTTATATCACAAAAAACATATTTATGTTTTCCAAAGATAACTAACATATTTGCTTCCTTGGAAAATAACATCGCTTTTCTAAGAAAACACCTAAATAATTGTTTTCCTAAGGTGCTGAATTCCTTTAATTGATTTATATTCCTGCTCTCTCTGATTAAAGTGAGCATGCCTTGTGACATATTTTTTACATGAATGGGGTAATAACATCCCCTTATATATTGTCCTAAGTTGTTTATTCTTCACAGGAAGATGGGACCTATTAGTTAAAAAATTCTCTGGTGCCAAATTCAAAACTTTAAACATCCGAATGTTTTAAATATAGCCCAATCAAGATAATTTTAGCCATTAGAGCCTGATACTTTGTGTACCCCACAAAACCATCCTATCATCCGCTAGTCAGAGATAAGATAAACCGCAGAGCTATGATGACCCCAATCTGCTGATGTCCTGAACACTCCCCCATCTCGCTGGGGAGCAACATCATCCCAACATGTAAACCCTGTCTCTGAGCCTCCAACA
>CM052440.1:114933912-114981245 GCA_028533085.1 Varecia variegata
TGCAAAATCACTTGAACTCACTACAATACTTTCAGATAAGAAAGAAACTGACAATTAACATTACTGCATACAAATTGAGAATCTCACTTCCTATATGATCTATATAACATTACATTTCGATTATTTTCTTTTTTTTCTCCTTTTTGTTCTTATTTCATGGCAGAAATAAATTATTAACTAGGCTCCAGTGATCTGAAAAAGTATACCAACATGTGTATTTCCTCCATGGATCCTGTTTTTTTTCCCCCTAACCAGCCTTTCCCCCAAAGTTTTGATGAGAAAGGCAAACTTTTATTTTTCTCTGCGTAATTCTTCCCCATCGTCTTTCAGCAATATCTCAGATAATATCATATACTTGAATATCATGCAGAGATAAAACAATTCAGGAAAGTTATATTGTGTTTCTTACTAAGCTTAAGTAATTTCATATAGAATTTCAATTTTTATCCCAAAAGGCAAATTTGGAACTTTTTTGTTATTGTAGTAAAAGCATAAAATTTACCATCTTAACTGTTTTTAATTTTGCAGTCCAGTAGTGTTAACCATATGCACGTTATTGTGGAACAGCTCTGTGGATCTTTTCATCTTGCATAACTGAAACTCTATACTCATTGAACAATAATGCCATTTTTCTCCTTCATCCCTGACAATCACCATTCATCTCTCCGTTTCTAAGAGTTTGCCTACTTTAGATGCCTAATATAAGTGGAATCATTCAATGTAAGCCATTGTGACTGGCTTATTTCACTTAGCATTATGTCCTTAAAGTTCATTAATGTTGTAGAATATGACAAAATTTCCTCTTTTAAGCTAAATAACATTCCATTGTGTATATATACCACATTTTGTTTATCCATTCGTCTGCCAATGGACATGTAGGTTACTTTTCACTCTTAGCTATTGTGAATAACACAATAAATATACATGTGCAAATATCTCTTTGAGATCCTTTGAGTTCCATATGTTTTACATATATATCCATGAGTAGGATTGCTTGATCATTAACTATATTTTATTTTGGGGGGGGGAAACTTCATACTGTTTTACATAGAGGCTGCATCATTTTACATTTTCATCAACACTTCACAAGGGTTTTAATTTCTCCACATCCTCTCCAACACTTGTCATTCTCTGTTTTTTAAATAGTAGCCATTGAGTATGAGATGATATATTGTTGTGGTTTTGATTTGCAGTTCCTTGATGAATAGTGATGTTAAGCATCTTTTTATAATAACTCTGAGCCATTTATGTATCTCCTTTGGAGAAATATCTATTCTAGTCCTTTGTCCACTTTTAAATTTGCTGTTGTTAAGATGTAGTTTTCTAAAATATATACTGAATATTAACCTTTCATCAGATATATGGCTTACAAATATTTTTTCCCATTTCACAGGTTGCCTTTTCACTCTGTTGATTGTTTCCTTTGCTGTACAGCAGTTTTTAAGTTTGATGTAGTACCACTTCACTATTTTTGCTTTTGTTGCCTGTGATTTTGCTGTCATATTTTTAAAAAGTTGCCAGATCCAATGTCATGAACCTTTTCCCCTGTGTTTTCTTCTGGCAGTTTTATAGTTTCAGGTTTTACGTTTAAGTGTTTAATTCATTGTGAGTTGATTTTTGTATATGGTACAAGGTAAGGGTCCAACTTTATTCTTTTGCATGAGGATATCAAGTTTTTCTAATTCTATTTGTTGAAGAAACTATACTGTCTCAATTATGTAGCTTTGACAGTCTTGCTGGAGATCATTTGACCATGCATATGAAATTTTATTTCTGGGCTCTCTATTCTGTTCCATTGGTCTATATGTTTCTCATTATGCCAGTACCATACTGTCTAAATTACTATAACTTTGTAATTTTTTTTGAAATCAAGATGTGTGAGGCCTTCAGCTTTATTTTTTTTTTCCTCAAGATTGTTTTGGCTATTTGGGGTACTTTGAGATTCCATACGAATTTTAGAATGATTATTTTTCTATTTCTGCAAAAATGCTGTGGGAATGTGATAGGGATTGCACTGACTTTTTTAACTTGCTTTGGGTAAAATATTCATTTTAATAATATGTCTTCCAATTTGTAAACTTTCATCTTTTTGGTTAAGTTTATTCCTAAATCTTTTATTCTTATTGATGTTATTATAAATGGGATTGCTTTCTTAATTGCATTTTCTGATTATTCATTGTTAGTGTATAGAAACACAAATGATTTTTTTGTATGTTAATTTTGAATCCTGCAATTTTACTGAATTTGTTTATTTGTTTTAATGGGTTTGTTTTGGCGAAATCCTTAGGATTTTCTGCACATTAGATTATGTCATCTGCACAGTAGTTTTACTTCTTCCTTTCTAATTTGGATGATTTTTATTTCCTTTTCTTGCCTAACTGCTCTGGCTGGAATTTCTAGTACAAATTTAGAGCTTTCAGGAGTAGATGATACTGTTCTTTCATTACAGAATGATTATACTGCTTTCACCTGTTGGTAGATGTGAGCTTTAAATTACTTTTCCATTTTGGGAGATTCATAGTCAATGATTGACACATCAACCTGGTTCTTTTAGTACTAATGATAACAATATTACTAATTTACTGTTTTTATTTTACCAATGACCACTCCCTATGTAATTTCACTTTATTCAGTGACATATCTTTTCAAAATAGAGGTATTATTTTATTCCTATAACTGTCTGAAAGTAATTACCTGAAAAATTAACAATGTTCATGTTTTCATTAAAATATGTTAATAATAAATGTTATAAAATATAAACCTTAGTTATCTTCTGTGAAAATAAAAGCAAAAGTCTATGAGATTCACTGTATTGGATCTCTGAGACTTATTTATAAGCAATTCAGTTTTGAAAAGATCTTTTTTTTAGTCTTATTTCAATTTAACCATAAAGTCCATGAATATCTCACTGCTTTCACATTCAGTGTGCATCTGTCATCTAGTGATTAATCATATAATGACCCTGTTGAATGTTAGAGTGACCTTATTAGAAGGCCCGGTAAAGAGAAATATAGTTTTTGTTACTGGAAAAATGATCCACTTTTTCATCATAGTTCATCAGATCTGACTTAACAGATAATAAAACTTTTTATAGGTCTGTTTTGTCTTTTCTCCATATAGACCTGTCTTCACTTAAGATTTAAAAATGCCTACTTTGTGCATAATACCATACAAGCTAAATAAAATTATCCCTCTTTATTATATTGGCATATCTCATCTTTAACCATTTTCACAACGTTACTCTGGCTATTGATTTATTCATTCAAACAGGGTTGATTGAACACTTTGGAAAAAGAGCACTGGGCTCAGTACTGGGCTGGAAAACATAAATAAATGTGAATGCAAAGACCTCATAACCAAGTCAGGTAACAGATACCAACCCTTGAGTAAAATACATTATAAAAATATATATAATAAGAGGCCTAAAGTCTTCATTTTCTCTCACTGTCTTTGACTTCACACATCCTCTTTCAACTCTCTGAAGTGTTCTTTACCATCATTCATTATTAGACTCATTCTAGCATCCTTCAAAACTGCTCAGATAAAACCTCCATTAGGAAGCTTTTATTTTTTTTTTTTCAAAGTCAGTGTGGAAGTCAGAGGGTACTCCACCTTCTTGTTGTTACACATCAGAGCACTAATCAAATTAATTTTATCATGCATTTATCTCTTCCCACTGGAATAAATTTTTTAGTGAGGAGTTTTAATAGTTCCTTGTGTATCCTCAACTAAACCTGACCATGGAAAGTGCTAGAAGGTGGTTAGGTGTCTAAATGAAACCATGGGTCCTAGAGTGTGAGACAATACAAAAGTCAGAACATATAATTGTGCTGCTATTGAAGGTGGGGTAGGGAGTAGTCAGGAAAGCATGATGGAATTGATGACTTTTGGGGTAGAACTTTTTGAGGAAAAAAAGGAAAAGGGCATGTTGGGGAAAAAAACATTCTGTGTTCATTACACAGATTATAAATTAAAGCGTTTTAGAAATCTCTCTACTTTTTTTTGGATAATCATGTTCTCTTATTTTAACTTTTCCCTAAAATCTCCTTTATACCTTTGGACATACTTACATATTGTATTTTCCAAATCTGCTACATAATTTGACCAAAAAAAACTTCCTTCCTTTTCTCTCCCACACTCTGTATGTTTTAGAATGATCACAATGAAATAAAACTAGAAATCAATAACAGAACAAATGTTGGGAACTGAACAAATTCATGGACATTAAACAAATGCTCAAATGTCAGATGCTCCTGAACAATGAATGGGTCAATGAAGAAATTAAAAAGGCAATTAAAAAATACCTTGAGACAAAATGAAAATGGAAACACAACATACCAATACCTGTCACCTCCAGCTCCTAGGCTCAAGTGTATTACCCGTCTTAGCCAAATCATTTACCTACTCATCTAAATCATCCGGATATCATCTTTGACTCTTCCTTCTCCCTCAAACCACATATTAATAATTTATTTCCACATCTCCATGACTCTATCCTGAAGCTATGTGGAGGAGTGACACAGAGCAGGGAGTGATTAGAGATAATCTTAAAACCTGTTAAGCATTCCTTGTGCATTTTGGAAACTTTAAGGGGGGAAAAAATCCAACAAAACTTATGGCTTTCTCACAAAGAATCAGGCTTAAACTTGAGTTAGATATTAAAGATAAAGTTGGAGATGGGAGACCATGTCCTGTTGAGGTCACACATGCTTGCCATTGGGCCACCATCCACTCCTGTTTCTCTCTCAACAGTTCTCATGTCACCAGACTAGTGTAGTGGCCCAGTAAGTCTAAAGTAAGAATAGGTGCAAAGGCCATCAGTTATCTGCCTCAGCATGGACTATGTTTTCTGCAACCTCTAGAAAACCAGTGATTTTAAAATGTGTTACCACCAGATTAGAGCCTTCCACTACCAGTTGGAAGTCACTAGTAGGGTTCTGAGGATTTGGTTGGTCATCTTGACTTCCAAGTGTATTTTGTCATCTACTTACATTTCTCCTCTAACCTCTTCTATACTTTCCCTCTATCACTTTTTGCCAATGATCACAAAGAATACATTTTTCTCTACTCTTTCTGTTCTTTTTTCCCCTTCCCTTTCTGCTACTGCCTTTATTCTGTTGCCTCTTTTTTCTCATATTCTGTTTTACCCATGTCTTCATTTCATTTATTAACTAAAAAAGCATAATTAATAAGCATAAGGGTATTGATTGTTAATTATTTGCTTGCATTGAAAATGGAACTATTATACTTTGAAATGAAATTTGGACATTCACATTAACACACACACACACACATACAGACTCATTGGGTTTTGATATCACAGTGCTTATTTGTTTAACTGGAGACAATGCACAAACAATGAAGCCTTGTTTGACCCTAAAATTACAGCTTCATGCTCAGTTGTTCTTCGTCAGCTTCATCTTATTACCACTACATTCAAGCCTCTTACTCTACTTTTCTCAACAACATTCCTGGTAGACAACTTGATTTCTACTTCAGAATAGCCTACCACTCTGTTTATCGTTTGCTCTGTAGCTCTACCAGCATCTTCTTTAGGAAGCCTTCTTCAAACTCCTCACTTCCACTTAGTCCTCAACTGGGTTAGGTGCTCCTCTTATGCACTTGTGCAAATGATTTACCACACTGCATAATAATGATCAATTTATGTGTCCTTGTCTTGTACTACACGATAAGAGACTTGAGGGGCAGGGATGCTATCTTACTCTTACATTGGCATTCTTAGCACTTTGAATAGACCTTCATATATTACACTGGTAATAGCTTATAATCAGACAGTACTCCCCGTGGGCCAGATCTTGTTCTAGTCACTTTATATACTGACATACGTAATTCTCACAACATAGTTTTGAGGTTAGTACTATTAGCTAATTTTATAAATGACCCAGAAATGTATGACCTTTCCTAGTTCTGCTGCTTTCAAAATGCATGACCTTGAAATCCACTAGGATTTCAATCTTGGTGATTTTTCTTTAGAGCCTATGCTCTTAACCTCCCCATTGCATTACTTCAGTACAGATGATAGGCCCTGCTATTTTATGGATACCTTCCATGTTATCAGATTTGAGGATACAAACCTGTGATAATGGTTGTTTTTACTGATATAAGGATATAAATGAATCCTGATGGGTTGAAATATTTTGTCTAGGTATGGAAGTCCAGCTACCTTCTAAAATACGGCTATTACAAGAAACTGTTGAATTGAACACAACAAACTTTTCTAATGGAACTTATTTTCTGCTGATGGCTCCCAAATTAGAAAATAAAATGGCATGATATAATAATAGATGTAATATAAATAAAAATAAATACTCTAGTTTGAAATGAACTGTCACATAGGGATGTGAGTCACATGGCAATACAAGCACTAAAGAGACTGAATAACTATCAGTTAGGAATTCTATAGAAAGAATATTTGTTCTCAGGACCTAGTATTTATTAATAATAGCAAGTAGAATTTTTTGAGTGCTTACCAAGTACCATATTTGTTCTAAGTACTTTATAAACATATCATTTCCCCCATTTTGCATATAAGGTAACTGATGCTCAGAGGAGTTGAAGTAACCTGCTCAAGATCACAGAACTAAATGCAACAACTATTTATTGAATAAATAAATGCCTCAGACACTTGGCAGACCAACAAAAACCTCTAAAATATTCCAATTCTTAGATTCTAACCTGGATTGATAATTGTTAATATTATATTTGTGATAGCACACGATGTTTTGAGTAGCTTTTGTGTACTTAGAAAAATTGATACTTTATGTGAAGAAAGCCTCCTCAATTTAGATGGTACAACTCATATTTTTTTCATGTCTCTTTTCAGTTATAGAATATTCTCCACTAATTTTGTCCATATGAGATTTGGATTATGAAATGAACAATGTAAGGGAAAAAAAGGTTTTCATGGCATTTTCTTTTTTTTTTGTTGGCAACGGGCAGCAGATATATTTGGATTCCAGGGGTGACAAGTCAAGTTCCTGGTACAGAAGTGGTAATGATCCTGGCAGGTGCGATAAAGTCAAGGTCCTGGCATGGAGCATTGAGAGTCACCGGCGTCAATCTTGTCGTCAGATTGTTCGTTGGCCTGGTTTGGGTGTTGTTCCTGGAACCTAACCTTTAAGTTCATCTCTGCATCCCTTCCCAAGATTCTGTGAGTCACCTAATAGGTTCTGAGAAAACTTTATTCTGTTTAAAGTGATCAGAAAGACTTTTGTGTTTCTAACAAAGAGTCTTCCCAATACACATACTTTAAAAAATAAACTCAGTCCCTCTGAACCAAAGAGGATGTGCTAATATTTTTGCATGCATATTGGAGTTGTTTTTATTTTTATTTTTTAGCAGATATAGGCACTGGCTTTTTCTTCACCTTTTTAGATTAAACTTACTATTTTGTAAATCATTGTTGAAAAGTAGCCCTCTCATCCCATTGACGATTTGAGTTTTCCTACTCTGGAAAAATTCTGAGCCATGTTCCCCATTTTGTAGAGGCAGATGGACGCACCTAATGCAGGGATAATGTAATGTCTGCTGGTATTTGCTTCTATTTCCACATGCATTTCCAAATATATATTTATTCTCTTACTTGTTTTTATAAAAATGACTAAATATTTCTTCCAATTCCATGGAGAATAATTAATATTACTGACTGGTACACTCTCAAAGAAAGACTATTAGTAAAATAACACTTCAATTGCTGAGTGCAAAACCCTTGAAAAGAAATGTACTGACAGTCACCAAGCTGATGATATAACTGGGTAGCAACAAATCTTCTCTGACCTCCTTAAATATGCTTTGACAATATCACCAATTGGACCACTAGATTGGGCTCTTTGTTATGGAAGAAAGTGCCACAAAAATACAAAAATAAATTTAAGTGTTAGGATCTATTTTCAGATACAGATCTGTGATATAATCTTGGGATGCAAAAACAAAGCTTATAATCAACAACTAAAATAATAATAATTATTATAATACAATTTTAAATTATTTTTATTCTTTAGAGACAGGGTCTCACTCTCCCAGGCTGGAGTGTAGTGGTCAGATCATGGCTGACCATAACCTCAAATTCCTGGGCTCAAGTGATCCTCCTACTTTAGTCTCCTGAGCAGCTGGGTTTCCAGGCACATGGCCACTATGTCCAGCTAATTTTTCTTATATTTTTAGAGACAGGGTATTGCTATGTTGCCAGGCTGATTTCCAACTCCTGGCCTCAACTGATCCTCCTACCTTGATCTCCCAAATTGCTAGTATTACAGGGGTGAGCCAATTATAATAAATTTATCCAGAAAAAAATTCTTACTTAATTTTGTTGGGAAGACTTTTATTTTATAATAGCAATGAGTCCCATGTGTGATTTTTCAGCTACTTTCTTGAAAAATTGAAATTATTTTGTTTTGAGTTGGAAGAAATAAGAAAGGACAGGGTCTTAGTCCATTTGTTCTACAATGACAAAATACCACAGAGTGAGTAATTTATAAACAATAGGAATTTATTTTTCATGGTTCTGGAGGCTGAGAAGTCCAAGCTCATGGTGCTGGCAGAAATGGTGTCTGGGAAGAGTTCAATCTCTTGTTTCCAAAATGGCACATTGTTGCTGTGTCCTCCAGAGATGACAAATGCTGTGTCCTCATATGGCAGAAGGGATGGAAAAGCAAGAGAGCACTCTCTATAACTTTGAGCCCTTTTATGGGTTCTAATCCCATAAAACACTTTCCAAAGGCCACACCTTTTAATACTATTGCATTGGGGAGAAAGTTCAACAACAATTTTGGAAAGGACATCCTTATTCAAACTACAACACAGAGCAAATAAAAAATAACTATCACAATTTATTTTGCTTTGGGAAAAGTAAGTACCTTTAATTATTAAAAAAATTACCTAATAAAATTTGACATTTACCACATTTTTGATGCTTCATTTGTACAGTACTGGATAATAAGCAGTAATAGTTCTTGTTAGTAAGTCTATTGGCATGTTAGAAATAAAATGATTTTATCTTAAGAGAGAAAATGTTTTGTAAAAATTATATCTATAAATGATTTTTTAGATAAATAAGGCAGTGTGATGACTAGGACATCACTATTACGTCTTAAGCTTGATAAACAAAATGAAATATTGTTTGTTTCAAAGAGTAAAAAGAGATATGTTAGGAATTTATCATGACACAAGTTGCAAATAATTCTCTTGGAACAGCTCTCTCTTAAATGCTTTTCTTGAAAAATCTGATTTTAAATCCTTTTTGGAAGCTATATAGAGCAAATCATAAAACTTGCTCATGATGATGAAATATAGTGTGTCCTGTGAAGTAATGATCAAAAAAAGGTTTTTTTGAAATATCACTGTAAGACACTCTAAGCTTACATGCATGGACTGAGACCATTTAGAAGAGATCAAACAGGTCCTCACATCTTTGAGACCCTGTATTAGCGCCCTAAGACTGAAGTAACCAAGTACCATGAACTGGGTGACTTAAAACACCAGACATTTATTTTTTTACAGTTCTGTCACCTAGAAATGTAATATCAAGGTGCCAGCACCATCCTTCCTTGGCTCTTCCTGGCTCCTGGTGGTGGCTGTTAATCCTTGGGCTTCCTCACCTCATAGGCAGCATCACTCCAATCTCTGCCTTTTTTCACCTTTGACTTTCTCACTGCGTACCTTTGTCTTCGCATGGAATTTCCCTCTTCTTATGAAGATATTTTGTTTTAACTTGATAAAATCTGCCAGGGTCCTATTTTCAAAGAGAGTCACATTCATAGGTATCAGGGTTTAGGACTTCAACTTATGTTTTGGTGGCACAATTCAATCTATAAGAGACCATTAAAGCATCACAATATTACATTACAAAATAATCGTTGGCTTCGTGTAATGTTGGCATATTAAAGCTTGAAGAAACCTTATGAAATATGTATCCCAATCGTCACAATTTGCAGAGAGAAATTCTGTGTCGGGGGGAGGAATGACTGGACCGAAGTAACATGATGAATTAATGGCAGAGTGTGACTCAACCCCACGTTTACATTTATTTTATTAGCTAATTCTACCCTGAAATATAGATGTCATAAGGTTGTTATGCTCAGCAACTTATTTAAGGAGAAGGTAGATGCATACCAATACTTTAGAAATGTTTTCATAGAAAGCAATACTGAATATACACTTGATATGCTAAGTATTTTAAATGTATTTTTCTGAACTCTTACAATAACCCAATAAGATATATTGCCATCTTTTGAAGGGTGATGAAATTAAATGTCAAAATATTTAAGTAATCTGCTTAAGATTACTTAGCTAGTAAATGTCTAAACTTGGATCACAAGCCCCATTTACCTTTTACCAAAGTTCATGCAATTTTCAGCACAACATGAGGCCACTTTATAAAATAAAAACTTAAAAATGTGTTTGGAACACTTAACACCATAAGCTTTAATTATTAAGACAATAAATTTATATGGAAAATTTATTTTCCTAGCAATGTTGCTGTTTGACACTAGGTAAATCTTTTAAATATTCTTTGAGTAGTTTCTGTACTATACCAAATAATTTTGGTAGTTGAAACACAGAATTTATGAGATATTTTAATTTGTATAATGTTAAAAATACATAACATATTATAATTCTCAAATATGATATATTTACTTATCCAGAATACTCCATTTCCTGTCTATATAAAATAAGAAAATATTCTATTTTTTCTTTTAAATAAGTTCCAGAGAACTATATAAAAATATTACCAGTTACATACTACACCCAGAAATTCCTTAAATGATAGTAGTGAATATTCCCATGCATGTGTGTGTGCAGGCAGGTGCACACATAAACACATATACAAGGAAAAAAATAAGAAAAAGAAATCCTTAATTGCTAAGTTAAAATCTATTATTGATTTTCCTCCTTATTTTTATAAGGCTGAAATTATTTACTAAGAGTCTTGCAAAATATTTTCTCTATTTATTCAACTGAATAATTAATCTAAACCTTATTGGATAAGTGACCATGTATACAGAGCTTTATTAGGCCCTCTGGTATCTTTAGTTTAGTCTAGATTATTAGTTCATTGAGCAAAGAAACTATTTTAATTATTTTTGAATTCTTAAACCCCAACAGTGGTTTGGCACAAAAGTAGATACTCAATAAACATTTGTTGAACGAATGAATGAACTAATGAATGAGAAGCAGAAATCCCCCATAGTGATAAGCCATACAAGCACAAAGTATTAAAAAAAGATCAAATAAAGTCATATGAAGCACTAATATTTTGTGTTGGTTGCTATTTATTTCCTTTCATTCATTCCTGGGACTGGAGATAGAACAGTGAACAAGACAAATAAGACCCTTGATCTTATAAAGCTACATTTTCTAGTACAGTCAAGCAACAAAAAATAAACAAATAAGCAAAGAAACCAAGAAATGCTAAACAAATAAAGAAATAAGATATTACACACTAGGAATGCAGTGAAGAAAATAGGCCAGGGCAAAATAATAGAAATTTACTTGGCAATGGGAAAGGCGATGCTGATGAGGTGACTGTTGAGTTGAAACCTGAGTGATGAGAGGGACCATGCCATGTGACAGTTAGGGTGGAAAGTTATTGATGCAGAGAGAAGAGAACGTTCAGGGATCCTGAGCTGGGACCCAGCTCTTAAGGAAGCCTGCTTGGCTAAAGCAAGAGACATGAGAAAGAATCAAGTAAGATGAGATCAGTGTGACTCTAGTCTAAGTGCAATGGTAAGACTTAATGTTTGTGTCCATCCCTCCTCCTGAAATTCATATGTTAAATCCTAACAGCCAATGTAATGACATTTGGAAGTGGAGCTTTAGGAAGTGATTAGATTATGAGAGTGGAGCCCTCATGAATGGGATTAGGGCCCTTATAAAAAGTATCACAGAGAACACGTACCCTCCAGCCATATGAGGACACAGAGGGAAAAACAGCTCTTTGAACCAAGAAGCTGGCCCACACTAGACACTGAATCTGCCAGCACCTTGATTATGGACTTTCCAGCTTCCAGAATTTGGGAAACAAGTTCCTGTGGCTTCGAAGATACCAGGTTTATGGTATTTTGTTACAATAGCCTGAATGAATTAAGCTAGGAAGACAGTATAATATAATGCCAACTATTAATTGGAAGTGATTAGATGGTTTTAAATAATGGAGAGAGTGTTCTGACTAAACTTTAAAAAGTTATTTTGGCTTCTAATGGTCAAATGGATTGTTGAGAGACAATTGTGGAAAGAAGAGAGACTTCTGTCATAGTCCATCACAGGTAATAGTAAATTAAAGTGGCGATTGCAGTTGATGTGAAGAAAAATGAAGAGTTAACATTATATTTGGTAGAAGATGTTCCCAGAGTCACTGTTGGATTGGATGCTGGGTAAAATGAGGGAAACAGAGGCATCAGCTGCTTCTCTCTTTGGGGATCTTATTGCCAAGTACCAAGATAGGTAACATAGCAGGAGGATCAGGCATTGACATTTTGTGGAATGATGAATATTATTTTGGATACCATAGGTGTGAGATGTCTGTGAATTGTACAAATGTAGATGAACAGACATTTTTCAAAAGAAGATATACAAATGGCCAACAGACATATAAAAAAATGCTCAACATCATTAATCATCACAAATGCAAATTAAAACCACAATGAAATACCACCTTACCCCTGTCAGAATGACCATTATATAAAAAGTCAAAAAACAATAGATGTTGGAAAGGCACCTTGATCATGAACTTTCCAGCTTTTGGTGAAAAGGGAATGCTTATATACTGTTGGTGGTAATGTAAATTAGTAGAACCTCCATGGAAAACAATATGGAGATTCCTCAAAGAACTAAAAGTAGAGCTATCATTCAATTCAGCAATCCTAATACTGGTATCTACCCAAAGGAAAATATAAGTCATTACATCAAAAAAACACCTGCACCCAGATGTTTATCACAGCACAATTCACAATTGCAAAATATGGAATCAACTCTAAATGCATCAAGTGATGAGTGGATAAAGGAAATGTGATGGACATATATATATATATATAACCACATTTATATAACATGGAGTACTACTCGGCCACAAAACAGAATGAAATAATGTCTTTTCCAGCAACTTGGATGGAAATGGAGACCATTATCCTAAGTGAAGTATCTCAGGAAAGAAAAAACAAATACTACATGCACTCACTTTTAAGTAGGGGCTAAATGATGGTATACATGATCACACAGATAATGTATAATCAGCTCAGTAGTATTAAACTATCCCTCACCATTAAAAAAAGGGGTGAGGGACATAAAGTAAAATTTTTTGTAAGTGTGGAACCCAGAGAAGGGATAGAAAATGAATTTGGAGTTCTTAGAGTATTGACATAGTAAATAGATATGAGATGTTCTAGGTTGAATCCAGGACATCAGATACATAGAGGTGAGTTAAAGGAGGAAGAAGCGGTAAAGGAGAGTCAGGTGGAGCATTAGAGAAGGGGAGGAAATGAGAGTCTGTATGTTCCTGGGAGTTTGAGGAACCAACTGTATTGAATGCTGCTGAGATGCTGAGACAGGTGATAATGGACGGGGACCATTGGGATTGGCAAGATGGAGGCTGTTGGGTGTTGGGAACCTTCATAAGGGAAGTTTTAGTGCTGGGAACAAGAGCCCAATTATAGTGAGACAAGGAAAAAATGGGATATGAGGAGCTGGGACAGCAATTGCCCAAAACTCTCAAGAAGTTTGGTTCTTTATGGAGGTAGTGATGTGATGGTTATCTTTTGGGAGGGGGAAGTGGGACTGTGTGTTTCCTAGGTCTGCTGTAAGAAATCACCACGCACTTCGTGGCTTAAAACCAGAGAAACTTGTTTTTTCACAACTGGGGATGCCAGAAGTATTAACTTAAGGTGCTTGCTATGCTCCTTCCAAATGCTCTAGAGGGAAATCCTCCCTTGCCTCTTGGCTTCTGATGGCTCCAGGCACACCTTAGCTTGTGGTCCAATATCTGCCTTCATGTCTATGTGCACATCTCTTCTGTGTGTCCCTACAGCATTATAACTCTAGTTAATAACATTATATTACATACTGAAAATTTGATAAAACAGTAGATTTCAGGTGCTCTCACCACAAAAATAACTAAAAAGTAACTATGTGAGGATTTGTTAGGGAAATAAACTTGGTTATGGGTTGCAGCATGCACAGTGCATGTGTCTGTGTGCAGTGCACACTGAGGCTGCGCATGCACCGTAAGGGGCTCAAAGCCTGATCTGTAATTGTAACCAGAGGACGTAAAGTTAGAAATTGGTTCAAGAAACAACTTAAAGGAAGAATCATCAAAATTTAGATACAGGAAAGTGGTATAAAAGTTTTTATTTAAATCAGAAACAAATGCATTTAGAAAAGAATGAAGTTAATTCAGAAAGAACATTTCTAAGAGAGTCCAAGTGTTAACAGCACTGCTTTACTACATAAAAAATATAGCACATGCCCACACTCACAAACACGCACACAATGGCCACGGTTTCTGATCTGACAGTTATTCTATTCTTGGGGGGAAATAGAAATTTTCTCAGATGATTATCGTATCATCACTGTAAAAACTGGTGATAAAGTTATTTGTTCTTAGGGAGTCAGTAACTGATAGGGAATATTTAAGAGGTCACTTGTTTTAGGGACTAAAGCCAGACAGACCGTTTTCTGTTCTTTTATTTATTCATCTCATTTATGTGTGTGTGCGTGTTTTGATTGTTTGCTGTGATAAACATGATTACCTAAAATGAGAGCATGGCTTTGCTTCCATAGATGTTAAACCAAATGCTCTACAGTAAAGTTTGTCAACTTTTCTGGATTTTTCTTTTCATTGTCATGGTTTTTAAAATAGAATTTGTGGCCAGCATTTAAATATGAGATTTAACAAAAACAAGAACAAATTGGCAGCACTATGAACACAACCCATATGACAACAATAGGATGATCTGTGCTGAGGAAGAGCTACTGCCTTTGCTGGGCTGCATATACCCTCAGGTTGCCAGTCAACGTTGCTTCTCATTGTCTTAATCCAGTAGGCTTTCTGTTTTCTGATGAGCAGTAGTAGATATTTAAATTTGCCACTCCTGCTCTACCATTCTCACCTTGAGTGACCTTGGACGACTAGCATAAATATGGAAGTCTGGAGAGAAAATTAGTTTGGATGTGATCATGCACTGTGGAAGGAGTGGAAGGAGGGAGGAAAGAGTATGAAATTTGTTTGAGGCCTGTTTTTGAGGGGTCACAGTGTGTCAGGTATGAGGGAGAAAGACGACAGCTGAACTTGAGAAAGAGGTTTGGACTTGACATATCACACCTGACTGGCATTTAAGTAATGGAAAAAATTAATGTCATGGGGATGACTCAGCTCTCTGAGAAAGTTGTATAGAGACAGAAGAGGAGAGGGCCTCAGATTTGACCTTGGAAATTATCACAGCTAGATGTTGAGCTGGTGGCTGGCTGCATATTATTGAAAGAAACAGGCAGAGAAAGAATGAGTCAATTTTCTAAGAAAAGAAGGAAAATGCATCACGACACATTATTTTTACTTTTTTGAAAGTATTTACAACACTGTTTCATGATAACTTTTGAGGAAGCACTTTTATATATTTTAAATGATTTGCTGTTTTAAAATGTCAAGCTGGCTTTGTCAAAATGACTGATGGAAATATACTGATTTCCTAAATGATAGATGATGTATAAGTGCAAGATTTTGCAGCTGCATTATTTGCTTCTATAAGGTTTTGATACATATGCACTAGTAGTTTCAGTACCAATTCAATAGCAATGTGCCTCATTAAATTACTATTCTATGACAAAATTTGGCATTTTCTTGGGCTTCCAAGAGATTCTGGCACATATTTTAATTTTACAAGGTATGATAAGCTTTCAATTGAATCATGCAACCAGAGAATGATAAATCTGAATCAGTCTAACCTCAGTTAAAAATGAATTCTTAATTTTATAGGCAATATGTGAAATCATTCCCCATATTAAACAAATAAAACTTTACAAATAAATGTAAATGCCAGTGTGATCACAATGCAAATCCTGATCATCTCCCACTTCCCTAGTGGTCAATCACTGTTATAAGTGTGTTGTATAACCTTCTAGAATTATCTTTACCATTTACGTATTTATGCATGTTGAGGTCTATCTATATGTTCTAAAAGAACAATAGTCAAAACCTAGTATTAAATGAAAAATACATTGCATACTAGTACATCTATTTTGATATTTTTTATATAAAAATAAACATATACATACAGAACAATACTACATATGTTCTGCAAGTTCCCATTACTACTGCTTCTTCCTTCTTTCCTTCCCTCCTCCTCCTCTTTCTCTTCTTTTTCTTAACTACCTTTAGAGTGATAGACCTTATCTATATTTTAGGTTTGGATCTTTCTTCTGCATTCCTGAGCCACATTTCTAAGTGATTAGTAGATATCTTAATCTAATGCTCTATAGACATCTTAAATGAAATATAAAAGCTGAATTTATTATCTTCCCACATTTACTTTCTCCTCCTTCTGTCTTCCCTATTTTGATTAATATGCTACAATCTACATAGTCAATGCACATTTCTCAGCCTCCCATTCCTCCAGTCATTTACCATCCTGTATCCCTAAATCATTTAACCTTAATGTCTATCAAATCTACTTATTTCTGTGTATTCATATTGTCACTTGTCTCAGATCAGGCTCTTGTGCTTTTCACTTGGACTATTGCAATATCTTTGCACTGCTCTTTCTATTTCTATTCTAG
The DNA here is from genome assembly GCA_028533085.1 of Varecia variegata. Classification (NCBI taxonomy): domain Eukaryota; kingdom Metazoa; phylum Chordata; class Mammalia; order Primates; family Lemuridae; genus Varecia; species Varecia variegata. Next base: position 114,950,698 of record CM052440.1, read on the forward strand.
TGGTTCACACACCTTATTGGGCATAAGAATTATCTGGGGGAAATAGTAAAACTATAGATACCCTCTACATTTTAATTGCCAAGAAAGCTAAGCTTTGGGAAGGTAATGTCTTACTCAAAGTCACAATATAGACTTAATTAATAAGTTTTCATTCTCTCAATTCAGATCTTTCCCATACTAGATCATATCAGTCCTGAGAATTTAGATGAGTTTAGTTTTCTATTCTATGGGGCACTGAAATTAGAATTATAGCTGTAAGTTTTTAAACATTACTGCCTTTGGGGTTTTCCAAAATTTAAATGATTTGCAGGCTGAGATTTCCAGGAATGCTAAAGGTCTATATGCAGTCTTCTCAATTAATGTGTGGCTTATTATTATATTTTGTTTTTGATATATAAATCTTTACATTATGACAAGAATAATTTTCTGATATTTTAGCTAATTCATGGGAGAATTTACGAGGAGGAATATGCCATTGCTTTGAAAGAAACTGATTATTGGTTTGGAAAATTCATGAAAGATTTGAAGATTTATAGTGCTCTGTTAGAATTATGATGATATGTGACTATTCAGGAGAAAAGACTTTTTCTAGTAGGCATATATATGCTAATAAAAGAGATTTATTTCATAAATAAGAAAACTATTCAAAAATGGTGCTATCTTTGTTGAGAATTCTTACTTTAAAAAGTTCCTTCTTTACAAATGTCTTCAAAGATTATTAATTATAAATAAGGAAATTGATATGATTAGTAATATTAATAGGATATTCTCCTTTATTCTATTACCTTTTATTCTAATTTTCCCTCCTCATTTCTACTTGATTTGATCAATTTTTCTGCCCATATCATCTATTTATTGCTGTTCAGTGATACCTGACGATCTTCAGAAATAAACTATCTTGGTGGTGGGGCTTGTGCAGGGCCACTAAAATTAAGAATTGAGAGGCTAATGCTGAGATCAGCAGGAGTAAATCTAATTGGTTTCAGTCCTTTGTAAGGGCTGCCTTGGAGTGTGCTATCAATTGAAATTATGTAGCTCCCTTGTAATTGTTAAATTATTAAATTAAATTTGAATATCTGTATTCATTTGGGTCCTCCAGAAAATAACCAACAGGAGATATTATTCATCTCTGACTCTGTATCTATGTCTGTATCTGTATCTATATATATGTATATATTTAGGGAGAATTAGCTCAAGAGATCGTGGGAGCTGGCAATCACAAATCTGTATTGTGGGCTAGAAATTCAGCCCTGTTGCATTCTCAAAAAGAATTCCTTCTTCTTCAGGAAACCTCAGTCTCTTTGTTGTCGTCTTCCCCCTCTCTCTCTGCTTCCCCATCTCCTTCTTCCTCTCTTCTTTCCTTTTTCTCTTTCTCCTTTCCTTCCTTCCTCCTTCTCTCACTCCCCTCCTTCTCTCCTTTCTCTGTTTAATCTTCTTCCTTCTTCCCTGATTTCTTTTTTAATGAACTTAGTCATCATTCATTCATTCGTTAACAAATGAATTGGGTATCTTTACTTCACATTAGGGTTCGTATTCTCTGGTTATCAAATCCAATGATATAATGTTAAGTCATTGGAAAAAGTTATTGTTGGAAGTGATGGCTGAAAATTCTCTGACAGTCTGAAATTTAGATTCTTGCTCTTGTATATTCTTGTAGCTTTGAATTTACATTTAATACAGTGTTACTAACTAGTGGTCTAGAATTTCAAACAAAACAAGCTTGTTATTAAAAAGTTACAAAGTGACTAACTTAGATAATGTTGTATTCATTTATGGGCTTAAGTCTACCATTTACAGAAAATTAAAAACACATATGACTAAATTACATTGAACATAAGTAGAAAGAAAATTTTTTTCTTGATACAAAAAAAAAGTACCTACCATTACATCTGATTTACAACTAGATACAGTAATTTGTAGTTTACAAATCAAAATGCACATTTCAGGAATAAAAAGAAACAATGATTTGGTCCTCCTAGAAAATGATATTTTTTGTTGAGTAGTGTTGAGATTTATGAGTTTTAAATTGTAAAATTGCAAATTAGTCTAGTTTAGAGACTGTTTAAAAATTAACCATTTTATATTTATAATTTAGATTTATAATAAATGTGTTTTTAATAACATGAAAGTCAAAAACTGAAGATAGAGAATAGAATGCACATGAAAAAATATCTTGCATCAAGAATATAATGATGGCAAATAAAAGTAGGATTTATTGCCAAACTACAAATAAAACAATGTGATTGATGTCTAATTATTATAATTGAAGAAAGAACAAAAAAGCTCTGTATTACCTAAACCCCTTAGTAGGAACTCAAGATGGAAAATCACATTGACTTATGTGACTTATGTTTTCTGCAGTATCCTAGACTTTTTAAGTTTCCTTCTCTTCGAATTGAAACATTTTCATTGTTGGTAGCTGTATGTAAGGTAGTATTTGGTAGTATTTGGCCTTGCCATGGAAGGGAATATAATCACAGGATCTGGGGATTAGGGCATGAACATTTTTTTGGCAGAGGTGATATTTTCCTGTCTACTACACAGAATAACACTTAATATTATATTTACTGTCTGATTTACTAGTATCAGTTCCTCTAAAAAGCCAATTCTCTGTTCTTGTATTCTTTATTGTGTTTTCCTTTTCAGTGGGCTGGGATATATTAAGTATAACTTTTTGAACCAAAAAAATCAGCTTTTTTGACCTAAGAAAGATTTCTATTATTTTTTTATCTCTACCATCTATACCATCTACTTTTTTACTACCTTGGATTCTCACCACTTTTAAGATTGGATTTTATCTGCCATCAATATTTCATGTAATAGTTCATCTTTTTTTTTTTTTTTTTTTAGTTTTCCTGTTTTAGATACTTAGAGAATTTCTTGATCTTATCCACAGGCTGGATATTTTCCATGTGCTTCCTCAGATCCACATGGAACCATCCTCATTTTATGTCTTTTCATTTTCACTCTACCTGGTGATGCTGAATGGTATGAAGTGCATGCAGGGGTTTTTTACTCTCTGGCTTCAGGAGATCTGTGGCAGGGAGCAGGGTGAAAGTCGGGTGCATATTGCCCTGGCTCCCTTTCTGAATGCACTCCTGAGCCAAGTGTGCAATTTCCTCCTTCCAGATTCAACCACCCAGTCCCTTCATGTGTCCCTTCAAGTTTAGTACTAGCGTAGTTGCTTCTAACCCCTGGGTTAATGCTCTATCCCTTGGGATTTCCCTATAACCACACATTTGTAAATAGTCCTTTGGAAAATATACCCTCCTTGAATTATTTCAAGAGAGCCATTTGTTTCCTGTTGGAAACGTTTCACATTTTCTATTCATTAATATCAGTTTTTGCAGTATCCAGTTTTCTGTTCACTGCTTCCACTGATGATTTTATTCATCAATCTTTTTTATCTTTTGTGTAGTCTAAATCTTAGATATTTTCATCTTACATAATAGTTTGAAACTACATTGACTTCTTAAATTGAAAAAATGAATTTAATTGTTTTCAAAATCTTTTTTTTGCAATAGACATTATTCTAATGTCCCAATGATAATTATCCTTTAAAAACAAAGTATCGTTTCACCTACCTGATGATTTTTCTATTTTCTCGTGCTCACAATGAAAAGTGCATGCTTTGTTCATATTGAATGCTTATTAAAATGGATTTTGACCCAAATTCCAAATCCATCAGGCTGAGATGAAGGTTTACTGAAGAAGTTTATGTTTGGCGTAAATTATCTTGACTATTTAATGGTTTCAGGGGCTTTCCTTGTGAGGAAGATGGAGACAGCCACACTTATAGTTAGCAATTTCTCCTCTTTGCCAAAGGGAAAAATTAAAAATGTTCGTATGAGAGGCAAAGACAGTCACAACAGTGTCCCCACTTTTTACCTGAAGTGACCTTTATTACAACAATGGGTTGAAAGTACCTATTTCCCCTATGTTCTCCCCACTGGTACAGATTCTATCTCAGGACACTTTCCAGCATTGTGCCAGGATGTGCTGTGGTCCCCAAGTGTCCCATGTGCCATGCCAGCCTCCAGCCCGTGTTTCTTGGCCTCGGGATTATTCTGGACTCAATTGGAGAGTATTTGATAATTTCAACATATATGTTTAATTTTTTATGATAATATTAATCGCCAGGATTACTGCATTATATTTGTGAAATGTGATATGGTAAAATTTGTTTTATTAATAAAATTAGTCAAGCATAACTGCTAACAATGAACAAACAAATATTTTCTGCAATCAGAAAATTTAAGTTTAATTTTTATCGCCTATTATCTATTCAAACCTCTTCTAATGTTTTGGGTTTTTTTTTTTTTTCCTCCCTGGATAAAATATAGGATAATGTATAAGAATTTTCTGGTCATTTTCAGGAAGTTAAATTTTTGAATTTTAGGTCTTCCCTAAAATCTCAGTTTAAGAATTAAACTGTTAATTCCAATATAATGGTTAAAACTTCCAAATTAATATAAAGATAAAGGTTCCCACTGTCAGTGGAGATATCAAAGCATATTCATAAGATCATTATTATCCTTTACTTGTCTAGAAGCACAGTCACACTCGCTGTAGCAGCTTACTCAGTGTGTCGTGTATGTTATAACCCAGGGTTCCAGAACTTTTAACACTATCATTAACAATTACTGAGCACCTTTAAGTATATTGCCAAAATCCATTATGTTGTATTCAAACTCTTTACATTGTTTTCTTTTGCTTATTTGGAAATGGAACTTCTTGAACCAAGCAGGCAACATGAGTTTTTAAAAATACATATTTATAATAATTTTCCCTTGGATTTATTAGGAAAATCCCATTAACATTATTATATATAGTCAGAGACAACCCACTATTTCCCTGGTGCACCCTTAGCTTTCTTCTGACACTTTGCCATAGTTCATCCCTCTCTTGATTTTCTCCTTAACTTTTCATCTTTGATTTAATTCCTCATGTCTGCATTTAGTTCTTCCATTGTCTCGATGCTTTCACTCTTTCCTTGAAGATTTTTTTAAAATAAAATAGAGGAAAGGGAATAAAAGCACTTAATTTTAATATACATATAATTTTCTTTTAAATCTCTCCTTTCTTTTAACCCTCCCTATGAAACTTGTCCTTTGAGGTTCATTGTACTTAATATTAAAAAAAAAAAAAAAGGCTTAGAAAACAGTCCAGATGTAAACATTTCTGTAAGGAGGAAGATTTAGGGACCTCACATAAAACTTACACAGCTACAGGAAGCTTCTCCCTACTACAGAATCCCTTCTTGCTTTATAGAGTGTGATTCTATTTACTTTACTCAAGACTTTAAGTTTGTTTTTAACTTGATTTGCCTATTGAGAGCAATGCAATATTTAATCAGCCTCTGTTTCCTGAGCTTTTTCCTCCCTTCCTTCTGAAGCTTCCCAGATGTATGCACGGCAGGGTCTCACATCCTGTTACAGACGTTAATATATTTCACCCTTGCAAGTTGTCCTTTATGACTGTTCTTCCATTCAGGTATTACAGAGTTCTCCATTATGCTGTAACCTTGGCTACTGTAAATTTAAGTTGGTTCAAATCATGTCTTTTTTTAGACAAAGTGCAGGCACCTTGTCTTCAACTTTCAAGGAGGCTGTCTTATAACACCAGAGGAAGCTGGCAACTTTATGTGAAACACATGGTGAGCCCGCAACATTCACCAGTTAATGACCAGAATGCAAAGCAGTTTAAACAAGGAGGGAAATATGCTCTAGCGTCTGAAGGAAAACAAAACAAAATAAAAGCAGTGAGAATAAAATTGTGAGAATTAAAGTCCAAAGGATAGTTCCTCACAGCTTAAACAAACGATTGACAAAAAACAATTTCACTTCCCGTGAAAGTAAGAGCCTCTGAAAGCTTAGGTCAAGAAATTTGGGAGTGGATTGTGGACTGCTGGGGGAAAAGGTCTTGCAACTGAGAGCATATACGGGGTACCAGAATCCGCCCCCACCCCCACAGCAATGAATTAGAAGAGATTATTTGTGCAAAGATTAATTTGAAGGCAGATTATGATTTTTGGAGAGACTACTGTAGAATAATAATCTGTTGTAACTGAGAGAACATGGAGCTCATTCATTCTAAATCCAAAAGAGAAATTTTATAAAACAGAAAAGTGAGATATTCAATATAGGTTTATATTAAAAGTATACCCATTTTAGAATCTCTCTTAATCCTACTTTTTTTGTTCTTAATCTTTACTAATTGTCACTGGTGTAAAAATTGGACACAGATTCTTTCTGTTCCAGAACATTTTAACTATGCTTACAGAGACAAGGTCCTAAGAGAACACGAAATTTTTTTCCAAAAAGTCTGTCTTTTTTCCCCAAACTTTTTAATGTCAAATTTTCTCAAGGAAAACTTTAAAATTTGGAAGAAATATCTAATTATCCACTTAATAAAGCTATGGATCTGTTTTTTCAGACTATTTTATTATGAAGTAATTTAAAACCTTTCATTTTTTCCTGATTGAAAATATTTTATAACTATAAACTTGGGAAAGACAAAATCTGTACAAAGAAGAGTTAAAAAAATCATCTCTCATTCAACAATACGTTCTGGTGTAGTTTCTCCTTTTTATAGTTATTGGAATCATTTTTTATATACAGATTTATAAACTATTCTGTCACTTTAGCAATATATTAGGGCATTTTTATGCCTTTATATGTCCAATTTATTTCAATAACTGCATAAAGTTTTACCAAATGTATATATCTTCGTGTGTGTGTGTGTGTATTACTCCATCATTTAATTCCAGGAATTTATAATAAGTCATATATTAATAAATAATTGGATTTAAACATTTTTACATAAAGACCTTTTCCCAAATTAAAAAAAAATCATTTCCTTGGAAGAGATTGATAGAAGTGTCCAAAATATGCTAACATTTTGAAAGGTCAATTTTTTTCCATAAACCTTTCGTCAATTTCTACTTTCCCACTGGTGTATGAGACTGCCTGACTCGCTTCAATTTTGCCAGCAATGAATTATATAGGCCATATTATTAGATCACACCAGTCTAGAAAACTCATTAATTAATTTAGAAAGCCATTTAAGAGGGAAATCATTAAAAATATGTATTTCATAAATTTTATTTAAACTTGGAAAGTAAATTAATTCGTTTCTCTTTTGATTTAGCACGAAGAGTTTTTCTTAGACTTACTTGTTTGCTATCACCTTTCTTGCATATGCCACACCCACCTTGCCTCACTATGACTTCTGTTTTTGTTTTTTAAATGAAGCAAGAATCAAGGACACATGTGAAGCAATCAGAGTGCAGAATCCTTCATACTTTTAAACATTTTACTGTCCTTTTTATGTTGTCTTATCCAACTCTAATTTCACAAACGTTTTTGAAAGGTTACCTTTCTTCCTTTCAAAGCATGAAACTTAACATTTATGAAAATAGCAACTTTCTCTTTTCAATTTTGGTTTGTTGGTTTGGGTATTATTTAGTTAAAATATTAATACAACAATATAAAGTAAAACTGGAAATATTATCACTTATCTTGGTAAAATAAGGGAAAAGACTGATAGAGCAAGGACTACAATATGGTGGAGATAGTTCTAGACTCTTAATACTCATTATTTAATTTTTATTTTCCCAACATATTTTCAAAGGGAATATTATTCCCCTCTTGCAGACATGAAATCTTAAATCTGGAGAGTTTAGATATCTTTACCAAGAGAAATACACTAGAGAGTTTCTGAATTGAAATTTATGTTGATATAATAGTACTTTTAAATAATCTACTGTCTATATTCCAATTTTGTCAGTTGATCTAATAATGTCTTTTTCACGAGTTTTCTCTTTCCAGTGTGAGAGTCAGTCTATAATCAGTAGAGTCAGATAAGACATTCAGTTGTCACGTCTCTTTAGCCCCCTTTAATCTGCAGCAGTTCCATAACCTTTGTCTTTTGTGACATTGACATTTTTGAAGACCATAGTCTCTGCAACCTTTTGTTTTGAAATAAAATATTCATCATTTCATATTTTCCAATGTCTTCTCATGATTCCACTGGGGTTATGCATTCAAGATTGTATCTTCAAAGTATCATATAACTGCTGTTAATTTTGATTGCCTGATCCAGGTGTTGCCTAACTTCTCCACTGTATAATTGGTTCTTTTCTTTCTCCCCAGTTGCAGCTAACAATGAGCCACACTATAAGTCCACAAAAATATATTCTTATTAAAATTTTCACCTGGATTTATCATCCATTGATAGTTTCCCCAATTTAATCTTAGCATAATGATTGCAAAATGATTAACCATGTGAGCACCCCATTCACATTTACCATTCACCTTGTGACATTTCACTGATAGCAAGACATGGAGATGTCCCTTCTAGTCTGTCTATCATTTATCTATGTATCTGTCACTTATTCACTTATTCATCCATTTTTAAAGGCATGGGTCTCTGAATTCCTATATTTTTAGCAATTTGTATTAATGATTTATGATGATTCTTAATTTTTTTGGTGTTCAAATCATCCCAGATTCAGCCAATAGTAGCAAACTGAATGTTGGCTTTTGTGTCCTTGTGATATGTGTGTTTTAAAATCATTTTCTATTTTGTGGAATAACAGAATACTCCAGGTTCATCTTGTACCTTTCCTGCCCCAGTCCTGGTATCAGACATTTCTCAAAACCCTAGTTCACGTTAGTGGAAAATTGGATTAGAGACGAAGGCCTGGGCACCAGGTGTGCTCATAGATACAAGGCTGTCTTTGATTCTTGGCCTTTCAGGAACCAGAGCTAGGAACTATATTCATGTATATACACATATATGCAAATACAAAACAATCATAAATATATAAAACCACATGCATATACATATGTACATAAACATGTATATCTATGACTTCATGCTAATATATCCAATTCTAATCCATTTCCATAGTGTTCCTTCTTGCCCTCCCTCATTTCATATTTGTATGTCCCTTCAGGAAGTGCATTTATTAATGAATTGTTTTGTGGATTTTTTGAAAACTTTGAAAGCTACATCAGCCCCTTATTGATTATTATATAAAGGCAAATAGCATGCTGTATGCATAATAAATTCTTATGCCTATTATAAGCAGATAAGATATAAAGCTAATGGAAGAGAGGGGAAGAAAAAAACTTTGTATAAAGTTATACTGCAGTTAGATGATGTCTTTAATAGCATCAATTTAGAAATATCTTTTAATGATATTGGCTAAGTTGCCCGAGTATTTTCAAAAATACCATAATTCCTGCCTACTCATGACTGGCCATCATGTAAAACATGGTCCTGTGACCCCTTGGCTCACTCACCAATATAAAGACATTGGTCCTCTTGTTCATAAAGTAGTTCTTGACCCATATGGTGGATGGTTGATGATTTTATGGCAAAAACATAATGAATTTTTTGGTGGGATAACAAGGCTGATTTTAATGCTTTCTGTAAATTGTTGACAGGTTGAATAGTCATAAGGGTAATTGGAACTAAGCACTGCTGCAAGGATGGAGGAGAAAAAGTAACAATATATAACTGGAATAGGTCTTATCTGAAAAAAATCCCAGATCTCGGCTGATCTTAGTAAGTGGGAAATATTTGATATTACAAAACCATGTAAAATATGTTTTACACTTATATTATTTAATTCGTGTAGTAATTTAAGTTATAAAAATGTGATAGCCTAGATTATAAACACATTTATATTCAAAATGCATCTTTATAGTCATTATATTCTGGTTTTCTGGGATAGTTTGGAGTCAGTAAGTGTTAAATAATTTAATTTTTCAGTCTCCCTTGGGTCCAGGTGACATACTCTTTTAAATTTACATACTAAAAGCTCCCTCAGTAAAACCTTTAAGAGAAGGTACAGTAGGCCTACTTAACAGAGAGCAAAGCTATAGAAAGGCAGGAAGCCCTTTCCCATTATCATTATACAAGAGAATATATGTTTTTCTAGAGGAAAATGGTTGAAAACAACAGAGGATATTTGTACGTTAATGACAAAATGAGACAAAAGGGAGCTTCACTTTATTTTTTGTGTCCGTGTTTAAGAAAAGGATTAGACATTGTCTTATTGGCTTAGTCCATTTTCTGTTGATACCACAATACCTAAAACTGGATAGTTTATAAGGAAAAGAAATTTATTTCTCACAGTTATGTAGATGGAGAAGTCCCAGGTGGAGCAAGGGGCCGTGTCTGGTGAGAGCCTTATTTCTGGTGGGGACTCTCTCTAGAGTCTCTGGGCAGTGCAGGGCATCACATGGCAACAGGGCTGAGCACACTAGCTCAGGTCTCTCTTCCTCTTCTTAGAAAGCCACTAGTCCCACTCCCATGGTAACCCATTAATCCATTCATGATTGAATTAATCTATTCCCGCATGACCCAATTACCTCCTAAAGGCCCTATCTCTCAATACTGCCAAATAAAATGACCACATAAAGGGGGATAAACATGCAAACTATAGTAGACATGCATGTTACATACATGACAAAAAGGACTACAGCCTTTCTTTAAAAAGATCTCTGAACTAAAGTAAACTAGAACATGTTGAATTATAGAACAATATTTAGTTAAATCTGGTTTGTAATATTGACTTATTTGCAGGGGAAAAGAATACAGCAACTCACTACTCATTTGCTTCCTTCTTGATGTTTACCAACTCCCATTTTTTTCTAAGGCCAACTCTAGAGAAAATTATGCTTTATGATATCTTATTATAGGATCCAAATATTCCAAAATGAATTGATTAAGATTAACTATTGTGGAATAGGAATAAGATAAATGATTTAAGAGTTTTTCTTTTTAAATTCCTTAGTTATTTATTGAGACTGTTTATATACCATTGTGAACATTGTACGTAAAAAAGACCTGATTCCCATCATCAAAGGCTAGTGAGAAGTTAGCAAGAAGATGGATATTTAAAATACAGAGTAGTCAGTGCTACAATATTGACTTACATGTTCCTAATGGAAGACACTGGGGTGGCACCTAAGCCAGACTTGGGGTATCAAGAAAGCTATGTCAGATGATGTCAAGTCTAAGTGGGAGGAAAGTGAAGTGGCGACACTGGACAGTGAAGATGTCATAAGCATTAACCTAAAGGAAAGAAGGAAAAAGCTGATTGCAGCCAGCACAGAAATAACATGAATTCTTCTCAAACAGAAGTAGGAATCATTCTTGCATTGCAACAGGAGCTTAGGCAGAGTATTTAGGAGCTCCATGGCATTCCTACTTGACAAATTTTTTTCCCCTTCCGTATATATTGAAAGATGTGAATTGAACTAATGCTGATTTAATATAGATTTTAAGTTTGTTTCTAGATGGGAGCAATACATTTTTCTGAAACCTAAAAGTCTTCAAGTGTGGTAGTTTTATATTCCATGAAAGAACTTATAATAATGCTCTAGTTATGTGGTTTCTAATGGGTTTTAATTAATCAAAACATTTTAGCAATTGAATTTGGTGCACATAGATGTCATTTGTTATGTCAGCATTTCTATTTCCCTCATCTGAGACAATAATTCACCAAATCAAGGCTACTAAATTGCAACAGGTGCTACGTGGTGACTGTTGAGGGTATTTCAGTCATATTCCTAAGATTTGGGGCTCTAAGTTTTCTTAGTGGGGGCCAAAATGAGTTCTATTAGTTGACCAATTTTCAAGGGAGCTTGTTAAAGATTCTTTAGTTCTGCCTCCGAACTTGATGAATGAAATTATCTAAAGTTTGAAAACATCTTTTATTTTTTAATCTTGTGCTCAAATTAGCATTTGATTTCTGGTGCTGATAAAATCTGTGCATGATTTGGCAATTAGCCTGGATAATGTGTTTGCTGTCTCTCTTCAACGCTGAAATGTACATTTAGGGAAGTTCTTTGAGTGGTTTGTTCACTGTAACCCCAGTGAATATAACAATGTTTGGCATATGTTAGGCACTCAAGATGTTTGTTGAGTGCATTTAAATGAATATTTCCCTCTAAACCATTGTCTTCTAGCTTATTTCGTTTTGATATTTAGTAGGATTTAAATCAACATTTACCAGAGCTGTTTCTATTGAGAAAGTGAGCATGTGTGACGGTGATTTCCTCTAACAAGAATACAGCAAGAAAATAAAAATGAAGATAAAAATTTTGCACTGAGTAATTTGTGTGCTGAAAAAGTAAACACTCAGCAGTGGCTTATATTTTTTCAAGGACACAGATTTTGCATATATTCTTTGATTTAGAGAAGAGTCAGTGCTAGGCAACAGGAGAATGTTTACATCCGCTCACACATGCAGAAATGGAAATAACTGAATAAAAACTATGTACATGACATTGATGACTTCAACAAGGCCTTGGGCATGATTCTCTAGGGTACAAATGTCCAGAGTCTTCATTCTAGTAGCCAATTCTTATTATGGTCAACCCTATATCTGCATCAAGAGAGAAATATGGGCATACAGGGTAAATTGAATTGTTGGTCCCAATCCTTCAACCTTCCCTGTATCTACCCTCTTTTTCTATATAACTTTGCAGTTCTCCACTCAACTGGTGAAATGGATATCTTTCCCCTTGACTTTGGGCTTATCTATATGATTTGTTTTAGTAAGTGGGATTTTAGCAGGTGTGATAGAAACAGACACTTGATGTACGCCTGTGGGTTGGCATGTCCTTTTGAACCTCCGCCATTGCAATGAAAAGAACATGCTCCAGCTTGCCCACTGGCTGACGGGTGAAATGTGCTGAAGCAGAGCCACCTGACTGGTCAGCCAACTTAAAGCCGAGCTGTCCTACCTGAGCTGCAAGTTTGTGAAAAGTAAACACTTACTTTAGATTTTCATTGAGATTTTGCTGTTATGAGCAATTCTTAACTGATAGCTTAAGTAACATGTTTTTAAAAGAATCCTTTGTTGAATGCTTAATATATGCTGGGCACTGTTCTTAGTACTACATAGCCAATAGTGAATAAAAGTGAGTCATATCTTGTCCCCATTAAGCTTACATCAGAGTTGGGGAGACAGACAATAGACAATTAAAAAATGACAAAGCTCATAATCTCGTGCTGTCGGGGTAAAATGGAGCAGGGATAGGTTTAGGCGGCTTGTGACAGATGAGACTTTTTGTTGGGTGGGGATCTTAGGGTTCCCTCCACCTGAAACATTCTTCCTGTAAATGTCTTCTTGGAGCCTCCCAGAGTCCTTCAAATCTTAGCTCAACTGTTACCTTCTTAATGACTTCCACCAACCCCAAATACAGCGATCTCTATCCTCCTTGTCTACCTCAGCTTGCTCTATAACTCTTGACACCTTCTAGCATACTATGTTGTATATTTAGCTAGTTAGTTACTCAGTTATGTCTCTCTTCCCCACTAGAATATAAACTCAAGGAGAGCAGAGGCTTCTTTCTGTTTTAGGTCTCAGATACATCCATATCACCTAGAACAGTGTCTACCACGTGGTAATTGATCAATGAATATTTTATTAAATGAATTAGTTACTTGTAAATGGAAGGGTAAGAACAGTTGTCTGGTCTTTATTACCTTCATATTTGGTGCTGAACATGACCTATATTCTATTATTTTGGGAGTAGAAACATATAATAAAGTACTGTCTAAAAAGGAGAGTAAACATGTTTTCTAATAGACCTCTTGTCTGTATATTATTGTGTGCAGAGCAAAGAATCTTACCTGAGCATACAGATGTTTTAAAAGCTTTGTGTTTGTACATGCTGTAAGAAGTTTTTTGTACTTATTTCACTTATAAATGTAAAATAAGCTAACTTTTGTATAAACACTAATTTTATTGTAAAAATATTTTGGTACAAACTGTATGTGTGTGTGTGTGTGTGTGTGTGTGTGTGTATGATCCACTCTCTACCTATATTCCATTACGAAAGTCTGATAAAAAGAGATCAATAATTCATTACATTTGTAAGTAATCAACTTTTTATCCCCTGACATTTAAAAAGTTTTTAAGAGGGTTAATTTTTCCAATAAGTATTGACAAATTACTGTCAAAAAAAAAAAAAAAAAACATTCATTGCCCACAAAAACAACCCTGAAATTACTTTGAGAGAATATTACTTACTGCCAAGACAAATGAAACTCAATTTCAAAAAATGAGTTTTGGCTGTGATCAGGAATTTTAGGTTTTTAGGGTAATTAATATCTATTGCTTTACTGCTTAAGGATAAATCATTTCATTTTTAAAATTTAAAATGAATTTTAAAATTCATTTTAAGTCTGACTCCAGATCCTACGCATTATTGGAGCTTTTTGACATCATTAGCACCATAAAATCCACATGTACAAGTGGAGAAACTGCAGTTTGATGCACTTTGTTAATGTGCACAGTGTTATCTAGCTGTAAGTAGAAGAGTTGAGCTGGTAGCTAAGACATTCTCATTCCAGAGCCCACCCTCTTTATCAGGACTCTATACCCCCTTTCCATGTAGGTGTTTTTCTCTAGGAAGAGGAATTAGTGACAAAATTCACTTGTAATGTTAAGGCATATTTTCTATCTCCCAACTGGTTAAGTTAGTTTGTTCTGAACAAAAAGAATGAGCAAACATTTGAACCTCTTCCTTAATTAAAACCACTGCTATTACGTAAAGAAAATGACATTTAATCCCTCTCAGTTTCTATTTTGTTATTTTTAATAAGGCTAAATACTACTGTCAGAGGTTATTAACATCTATTATTCTTTGAGAAATAAAATGAGATTTTTGAAAAATGGCCTGTTCTATAGTATTGCTATAATTCCACAGCTTTCAGACTAAATTATCAGTTTTACATTCCACCTTCTTATTATCAGATTTCTATTTATATTTTTTACAAACTTCATTACTCGTAATACTGTTGATCGATTTATTCCCAACTGTGTAAGCCAGCTTTATTGATGATTTAATTTTATTTGTTGTACTAGTTTCCTATATTAATACACACTATTGGAGTCACTTCAGAGCTCATATTTCTGCAAACTAGAAGCATACCTAACATATTATAGGGCCTATTAAACTGGAATGATGATTTTAAGATCCTATTTACCTCTTAAGACTATACATTAATTATACATAGGCATTTTAGTTGAATGAGAGGGAGTCATTTTATAATTATTCTATTGACTATTAAATTTAATTTTGGATTAGTAAAAGTCATATGTAGATTAGATTAATTTTTGAGAGAGGGCTTGTACATTTTTTTGAAAGTTTTTTTTTTTTTTGGACAAATATGGTAGAAATTAAAATTGAATCCTGTAACTAAAGACCACATGCTGAAAAATAGCCTTGGGTGTTTCTTTTTGACCATGAAGTTTGATTCATAAGAATTGATATTACCAAACATTTTAAGCATTAATAAAAAATTTTAAAGTCCAATGTGTTAGTTAAACCCAGTAGATATGGCTTTTATTTTATATTTTGATAGCTAAAACTAAAACAGATCTTGTACTGCTGAACAACAACATTTTAACCATCTCACTTCGTAATAACAAATAAATAGAAAATTATTTTGAAAAGTTTAAGAATATGAAGCATCTGGAAAGTCCTTTGAAATCTCAGATAAATTATACAACAGGTTAGTTATTATATGTAATTGCTCCTAAGTATTCATCATGAAATCAGATATCACAGCAGAAAAATTTCCATAGCAACAGGGAGACTAAAAAGACAGAAGGTCTCTGTTTCACTGGTTCTGAGTTCATCATAAGAAATTTTATTATTCTTTGGGAAATATATATATATATATATATATGCCTTAGGAAAACTATTCTCATTTTTTAAAATAAAACTGATACATTTTCGTGCATTAAGAATGGTTCCTTTTGCCGGTACAAATCATTCCAAACCCTCACACTGCACAACGTCTGTGAGACATTTTACTGTCAATCTCTCCCCAAATTTTCTCCATAATTTATCTTCTCATTAATTCATATTCATTGCATCCTTCATCATAGCTCAATACAATATCACACAATTATCTCTATAGAGGCTATAAAATCTTTTGACAAGATTCAATATACATTTATGAGGAAAACACAAAAGAAAATAGAAACTGTGGTATACTTTCTTATCATATATATATTCCTTAGTCCTAAAGCCAGCATCTTGTTTTATTTAATGGGGAAAATTAGAAATATTTCTATCAAGATCAAGTACAAAGCAAAGATGTCCATTATTTTCACTGTTTGGCATCATAGTAGAATTATTAGCCAGAACAATTAAACAAGGTAAATCAATTGAAAGCATAAGAATTGAAAAAGAAGGAGTAAAACTATCTCTATTTACAGATAATATGATATTAATAATATCCTTAGAAACTCCAGAAAATCGATGCTAACTCTAGCTCAAAGAGTTAATGAATTGAGTGAGTTAGCAGAATATAAAATTAACCTGTACAAAATCAATAACCTTCATATACACAAATAATACACAGAGGACATAATAGCAGAGATGCTTTCATACTTGGCTCACACTGGCACATGCTAGCAAATATTAAATAATAATTTTTATATATCTCCTGTGAAGCTATTTTTATTTTGGTCCTACATTACTAATTTCCAACACTCTGCAGTAGAAAAGAAAAAATCTTGGCTACATGTGTTCCTGGACATCAGAAAATATAACATCAATAGCACAGTCCTCAAGGTACATTTGTATCTTCAATAAGTGTTAATTGAATTAATGGACAAATATAATAGCATCTACTTTCCAAGTTCTATGAGTATCACCTCTAATATTAACCTTATTTCCTGTAGTAGTAGAAATTGATTTTCTCTAATTTTTCAGTGTAGTAGTTAGCATTTGCTAGGTCATGCCACAGTAACAAATAATCTCAAAGTCTCTCACTGTGATTCAAAATATATTTCTCAAATTTATTCTATAGTGGCTAAAGCCTACCTGTCACCCTACCTCACTTCTCTCCATGTAAGGAACCAGGCTAACAGGGTAGCCACTCCCTAGGACAGTCAGTTCTTTTTGTAGCACAACAAAAAGAGCAATCATCTCATAAACATCTTCTCTGAAATAGCACACATCATTTCTAATATTTCTTGGCCCGAAACTGCCCTTTGGCCAAGCCTGACATCCTGTAAGGATGGATTCAGTATGGGAGAGGCTACTTTGACAACAGTACAGTCTATTTCAGTTACTTGCTTGGTAGAATATGTGCTTTTCTTTCTATACACATAAAATATACTCACTTCCTTTGCAATGGGGCTAACTGAAAAGCCCCTGTCCAGGGTGTTGTGATAATGTCAACATTATTTCTGTGTGGATCCTCTTTATCTGTATTCCTGTGACCTATACAAATGTTAGCTATTGTTACGTTGGATG
The DNA here is from genome assembly GCA_028533085.1 of Varecia variegata. Lineage (NCBI taxonomy): Eukaryota > Metazoa > Chordata > Mammalia > Primates > Lemuridae > Varecia > Varecia variegata. Next base: position 114,967,998 of record CM052440.1, read on the forward strand.
GTCAGAGTCAGAAACCTGCGTCCTTTTAGGGATTTTGCTCTGGGCTTATTAGTACTCTCTTAATCACAGCACTCTACTCTCTGAATAAGACATCTCAACCTGTTCAGGAGGGAACAATATGAAAATTATTGTTAAATTAGTGCATGATGAAATATTTAAGCAGTGGGATAAAGTGTGCTGGAAAAATTATTTGGAATGTACAATGGCTTAAGAGCATGATACAAAGCCTCCTTTTCTTCCTGCTAATGCTTATTGTTTTCTTTCACAGGATGGGACAGAGCTGGTCCACTAAGAGCTGCACTGGCTGAAGGGCACTTGAGCAGCAGGTGACATCCTGGGTGCCACTGTCTCTAGGATTGGAATGAAGCTTTTATCTCGAGAGCCTGGAGCATTGTATAGACATGGCCTAGTTAATGTTCAAGTCATTTGCTATTTAGATTGTGCAGATGAAGGACAAGAGGTATATAAAGGTCAAGGATTGGGCCAAGGTTTAGTGTTGACTCTGTTTATTGGGCTATTTAACTTTATCAGAGAGATTACAAAATAAATTTTTCCTGTCATCAGTCCATGGTATAATGATGGCACAGAATGGTTACTTTTAAAAATGTTTTCTTTTCTCCCTCAAAATGATCCTTGACTCTTGCAATGCTATCATGTAATACACATTCTTAACTTTTCTTTAGACTAAAATAATCTTAATTTACAGGTCTTTTTACATATGCTTTATTATTATGTACTATTATGGGGGTATAAACATTTCAGTTACAAGTAATTCTTTTTACATTTTTTTTAATTAAAATAGTTCTTCAGGTATTCGTTTCCTTTGATCCTCAGTAATCACCCAGCCATTCATCTTTATGACTTAGCCTCACTTTGCTCTGGCTTTTGGAATTCCAAAGTGACACATCCCAGTCTCCCCAGAACATTCGATCTATGGCCAGAGGGCCGCTTTTTCCTTTGTTCAAACAATGTCAGAAACATTTATTTCAAGATCCAGTTAAAATTCTTCTCTATTTAGAAAACCCTTTAGGGCACAGTTACTTTCTGTTCAAAACTTGTTTATTTAATTGCTTTCCCACAATTGCCTTGGTTTATTTGAGTTTTGTTCCCAACCTGTCCTTCTACGGGCTGTAGAGAGCAAAGGGAACTATTACTACATCACCAGTAGTTCTTACCACATCAAGCAGACTTTTCTCACATTCCTAATGTGTCAGTTTTCCAGCTCAGGAAATTAAACCAAAATAAAGTACTATTTTCCACTTCTGCTAATTAGTTTGAATTTTTTTAAATGGTATCATAGTAAAAGCCCTTGATGTTATGGTTAATATCTTCATCATGAGGTCTTGAGATGAGGAAGGGAGGGCAAAAAAAATGGGAAATAAAGGGGAAGTGTAATTAAAAAAAATAAAAAGCTTTAGAGAAGAAGGAAACCGAGGTAGGGAGAAGGTGAAATATCTTTAATACTTCCCCACAAAGTGGCCTTAATAATAAATAAATTATAGTAATGCTAACAATAGCTACCCCAAAGCAGAGTGGATAAAACTCCTAAAACTCAGGATTATTTTCAAAGTAATGCTAATAATTGCTATCGCAAAATCACAGTATAGTGGAAAATAAAGTCCGGGTTATTTTTATTAGTTATTAGTATTTCCAATTAGCACATGCAGAAAGAATGAAAGGAATAAAAAATCTTTTTGGGGGCAAATGGCACAGTAATACATTTTGCAGGAAAGAACCATCAATGGATGCCAAAATTTGTGGGTAAAAGTATAATGAAAAACAGGGTATTTCCATAGTATCAAAGTGTCTCCCCACGAAAGACTTTATAAAGAGAAAAAACTGTATCTTTATAGTGGAGAAACCCGGAAGTATCACCTTATGTAAAGTTTTAGTTAACATTTTCCAGTAGTGAGATATAAATATTAATGTACCTCCTAATGTGATGCTCTGAGAAGAACACAGAACCACTTTTGATTATACAAAAATTTGTAGCTTGAACTTAAACATGAGGACATGTCAGACAAATACAGTTAGGAGCAATACACAAAATTACTGATCAAAATTCTTTCAAAGTGTCAAGGTCATGAAAGATCAGAAGGCTAAGATACTATCATAGATTTGGAGGATACTACAGATACCAGATAACAAAAGACAATGTGTGATCCTGGAACTGAACCTTGGACCAGAGAAAGGACATTAGTGAGATAAATGGTAAAATTTGAATATTGTGTATAGATTAGTTAATAATATCTTATCGATCTTAATTTTTCTGGATATAAGATTAATAATTGAAGAAGTAGGGTAAAAGATAAGTGGAGGCATTTGTAATGTTTTTAAACTTTTTTTCTAAGTCTGAAATTATTTCAAAATAAAATTTTGAAAAAACTGGAATAATGGAGAGGTAGCCTTTATAAACACACATGATTTGTATTCAGAATTTGAAGGTTTATAGATAAAATCTGGATCTCCAAATAAAACTTTCAGAAAGGGCCCATTTCTTATTTTATTACTTACAAAGCAAATAGATGTGCAGCCAGCAAAGAATGAGCTCTTTTGCTGTGTATTTATTTAACTAAAGAATATTATGAAGTGTCTGTGGAGCTAAAATGGTCTTGGATGACACTTGGTAGGTAAGCCTTCTGTGTTTATTTTGAGGTTATTTTGTTTTCTCCATTTAACACCAAATTAGATGTTTAAAATTTTATTTTCATCCTAGAATAAAAGAAAATACTGAATTCCTTATAATTAACAGCAAACCAATATGGGGCAACTTAGCTGTTCCTTTACTCTAATCTCTTTCTAAAATAGAAAACACTCACAGACTCCAAACATACAGTTGCATAGCATTTAAACTACATTATGAAAGCTGTGGCACTGGGATTTTTCACTAAGACTGACTTAAAAGGAAGATACCAAGTTATCTTTACTCATGAAAAGACCAGAGGTCCCCCAACATTCTAGTTAATTATTTTTTAATTTGCATACAGAAAAGCACCTTTTGCTTGCTTTAATGTTTTGGTAATTATGAATAAAGCTGCTACAAACATTCGTGTAGAGGTTTTGCGTGAACATATATTTTTAATTCACTTGGTGAGTACCTCGGTGTGAGATTGCTGAGCTGTATAGTAACTGTGTGTCTTATTTTATAAAAACTGCATGGATGTCTCATTTTGGGTTCCTACCAGGAAGGAAATTTTCTTTTGCTCTTCATCCTCCCTGGAATTTGGCATTGCCTATTTATTTGTTATTACTTTTTTTTTTTTTTTTAGCCATTCTAATATGTATGCAGTGGCTTCTCACTTTGGCTTTAATATGTGTTTCCATGATGATTAATGATGTGGCATATCTTTTTATATGCTCATTTGCCTTCCATATATATATTTTTTTTTCTTTTAGGGAAGTGTCTGCTCATATCTTCTCCCTACTTTTTTAATGGATTTTTTATCTCCTTATTTTTATGTTTTGTGAGTTATTTTAATATATACTGAATACATATTCTTTATGTGATGCAATTTGCTAATATTTTCTACCATTCTGTGGCTTTCTTTTTATTTTCTTAAAAGTACTTTTCACACTGAGCAAATGTTGTTTTTTACTTTTATGAAGTCCAGTCTACCAATTTTTTTTTGACAGCATGTTTAAAAGCTCATCACCAAACTAAGGTCTTCAAGATTTTCTGCTTATAGAAAATGGTATAGTTTTATATTAATAAGTAGATCTCTGATCACTTGAGTTAATGCTTTAACAAGGTATGAGTTATATGTCAAGGCCGCAGTGCAGGGAAGGAAACACAGGCAGAGGCAGATGGTTTCCTTGGGTTCAGGAGACAGAGCTCGGTGCCCGGGATGCCAAGGAGTCTATGTTCATGGAAGATAATACTGAAGAGAAGAGAACTACACAGAGAACAAGCTCCAGAGATTTTTAAAGCCCCCCTTTTATGTTTTTCAGTTGATTACTGATATGCACGTAGGTGTGAGAAACCCACTTGAGCCTTGAGAAAGAAACACCAGAAAAGAGCACAAAGAATTACTCATACAGTGTCCACTATGCACTATAGATTATATTCCAACCAGCCACAGTAAAAGACATCATAATTGAAGTGGCATCAGGTAGAATGTACAGAAGCTTATTGTATTACTTCAGTAGTGGGAAAAAAATTAGCTGTTTTGTTCCCATCTAGCAAAACTTAAAAGCAAGTCTTGAAATGGTGAAACTACGTCCAAGTAATAAACAGTGTCTCAGAACAAAGCTCAAGACTACTTAAAGGGATACAAAAATATCTAGCATCCAAAAAAGATAAAATCAGTGTCTGGCATCGAGTAAGAAATCACAAGGCTCACAAACACGTAAAAAGAAAAAAAAAAAAGATCAATAATGAGGAGAAAAATCAATCAATTGAAACTTATACAGAATTAAAACATGATGAACCTCAAAACATAAGAATGCATAATTTATAATTTGTGTATGTAGTATTAAAAAATAGATCCTAGTAAGTCATAATGGTTATGATTTAGTTGACAAAAGTATAAAGAAATGTAGGGAAGTAATTACTGTTTATTTTGGGGGAGAAAAAAAGAGAATGGGATGAACCTTGGAGAGGCTTACTTAAGATATAAACAAACTCTTCAAGGAGATATGAATGACATACAAAAATCTGTACATATTTAATACATAGGACTTGATGAGTTTGGAGATGACTATGTGCCCATGAAACCATCACCTCAATCTATGCCAAAAACCAATCCCTTACTTCCAAAAGTTTCCTTCTTCTCTCTTTATTATTATTATTATGTGTGATAAGAACACTTAACATAAGATCTATCCTCTCAGCAGAATCTTATGTATACAATATTATATTGTTAACTACAGGCACGGTTCAGTATAGCAGATGTCTAAGATTTGTTGATCTTGCATAGCTGAAACTTTGCACCCTTTGACTAAATCTTCCCTCTTTTCCCTTCCCTTAGCTCCTGGCATCCACCATTCTACCCTTTGCTTCTTCAAGTGTGACTATTTTAAATTCATCATGTAAATGATATCATGCAGAATTTGTCTTTCTGTGTCTGGCTTTTTCACTTAGCATAATGTACCCCAGGTTCATCTATGTTGTTGCAAATGGCAGGGTTTTTTTCTTTTTAAGGCTGATAATATTCTATGGTATGTGTTTATCACATTTTCTTTACTATTTTGTCTACCAATGAACATGTAATTTGCTTCCATGTCTTGGCTATTGTGAATAATGCTTCAATAAACATTGGGAGTGCCAATATCTCTTCAAGATCACATTTCAATTTCTTTGGATATATACCCAGAATTGGGATTGCTGAATTATATAGCAGTTTATTTTTTTACATTTTGAAGAACCTCCATACTATTTTCCATAGTAGCTGCACCAATTTACTGTCCCACTAATATTGTACAAGGGTTTCTTTATCTCTACATCCTTTCCAAGATTTTTTGAGTGCTAGCAATATCCTATATGTTGACTTTAGTTGTGGTTTTAATTTTATTTGGTACATTTTTAAAAATGTGCATTGCATTTCACAATAATGAAGTCATAAAATTGGGAATGTTATTTTATTGATTAAAATGGAAATAATACTTCTTTTTGACAGTACGAAATATTTAGGAAGGTATAGGGACACAGACACTCTCATCCCTTCCTGGAAAAGGAAAGTACCATCTAGGATTGGAAATAACGAATAAGGTTTTTAAAAAATTAGATTTTATACCACTAAATAACTATTAGAATGACTAAAAATTGGAATACTGACACCATAGGCTGGCAAGGTTGGTGACAAGAGCTCTCATTTATTGCTGGTGGTAATGCTAGATGTTACAGCCACTTTGTAAGGCAGTTTGGTGGTTGCTTAAAAAATTAAACATACTCTTACCATGTGATGCAGCAGCAGAGCTCCTTGATAATTACACAGATGAGTTGAAAACTTATGTCCACACTAGTACCTGCACAAGGATGTTTATAGCAGCTTTATTCATAATTGCCAAAACTTGTTTGCCAAAGCAACCAAGAAGTTCTTCAGAAGGTTAATAAGTAAACAAACTGTGGTACATCCAGGCAATATTATTCACTGACAAAAATGAACTATTAAGCCATGAAAAAACATGGAGGAACCTTAAATGCATAGTAAGTGAAAAAAGCCAAACTGCAAAGGCTACATGCGGTATGATTCCCGCTAGGTGACATTCTGGAGAAGACAAAGCTATGGAGGTAGCAGAAAGATCAGTGGTTCCAGGAGAGGAATTGGGGGGAAGGAAGGATGAATAGGTGGAGCACAGAGGATTTTTAGGGCAGTGAAATTATTCTGTAGGATATTATAATGGTAGATATATCATTATAAATTTGTACAAACCCATAAAATGTCAAACACAAAAGTGAACTCTAATGCAACCTGCACACTTGGGGTAATAATGATGTGTCAGTGTAGGTTCATAAACTGTAACTAACGTGCCACTCTGGTGTGGGATGTAGATAGTGGGGGAGGCTGTGCGAGTATGGGGGGTCATAGAAAATCTTTACCTTCTGCTCAACTTTGCTGTAAACCTAAAACTCTCTAAAGAAAAAGTCTATTTAAAAGGAAAAAAAGTAAGATTTCAGTAAACTGTTTTTCTCAAAGAGAATTAGAATATTTATACTTTATAAAAATATTGATTAATTACTTATTTCTAAAAGTACAATTCTGTGTTCACCACATTGTCTATGTCTAGCGTGGTACTCTAGACTTTATCTAGAGTATGTGTCAGGAAGCCAAATTATATTATAATAATATGTGATAATGTGCAATAGCATATTAGGAACTAGCCTGTATATTTCTAATAAAAGTGTGTAGGTACACAATTTGAGAAATACTGATGTAGGAGCTAGAGTAGCTCTTGTGCTCCCAAAATATTCAGCCATAATGGCAAGGAAAATATATACAAGCATGTATACATTATTAAATATAAATATTTGCCTAAGTTTTTGCATTTTATTAATTAAAAGGATAGTAATTAGTCAAGTATAATATAGCACTATTTATGAGAACTATATCTTAGCCAGGATTTCATATCCATTGTTTTATTTTTCCATTGTTATAACCATTTAAATGGAAAGGACAGATTTCTTATTTAAAAGCTCTGTAATCCAAAGTACAAAAAGCATAAAGGTAGAATATAACAACGATGAGGCTACTGGAGAGTAGATATTTTATAATTTCATGCAGATTGATAACTGTCTTTATATTTTAATAATTTGACATAATTTAATGATTCAGAGGCAAATAGTATTGTACTTAATTAAAATACTCTGATGATTATAAGGAAAATAATGGATTGCTATCAATAATATTCTGTGAATATTATTTTTATCCATGGGCAAGGTTTCTAGTTCCAAGAGAGGGAGAAAAAGTGGGATTTATGGTATGGGGGGTGTATTTCCACATCATTATTTGGCTCATTTTTTTCTTGTATTACAAATTATATAATCTCTCCTCACTAAGAAAAATACAGATTATTGTTATGTTGTTTTGATTCTTATTCAATTAAAATGCTCTAAACTTGTAAAAATTAGGAATGCTCTGTCTTTATAAAAAAATTGGAATTTATGTATAGAAACAAATTGAAACTTGCTATACCTCATTTTATGACACAATTCAAAGTATAATTAAGAGTTACCATGAAAACTTAAAATATATAACAAGTTAAAATATTTTGGCCTCAACTATAAAAAATCTGTTCTTCATTGTACTATTTTTATATAGATACAAACTTAATCTTACCTTTGTAACCATGGTGAAATCTTAAAAAAGCATTTCTGAGAATGCTTCTTTTGGTTTTTTATTATGCCTTTTGGTTCCATTTTAGAGCCTTGGATGCTTTAATTGTTGTCTTTTACCAGTCAAGAGAGTAAATCAGAGGAATTTTAGGTGAAAGAAGTGATAGTTCTTCCATGCAATTGGATAGACATCAAAGGAAAAGAGCTGTGTTTTGTTCCCTGCGATTATCTTTAGGCTTTGGGAGCCAGCAAGTATCATCAGAGAACAAATATCCTGTTTAAAACTAAGCAGAAAAAATGTTTCACTGCTATACAAATGGTCTTGAAGTTATCCTTGAGGGAGGAGGTAAATTTTGAAAGGGATACTAAAAGATCTTGGCATGCAGAAACAACTCTAACTGAAACAATTTACAGAATTGTTTGAGAACACAATGTTTGCAGATGGAACCTAAAACAAAAATCATTCTATTTTTTGTAGTTGTCAATCAAACACTTGTGCAAACGAGAAGCAGTCCATAACCTCAAGGAACTCATAAGCCAGTAGCTGAGTGAAGACAAACACAACTAATTCCAATTGTAGGTGCTTTTTTGACCTGGAGGTATGCTCTCTGCCAACCCATGGGAAATAAATCGAAGAAATCTCAGTCTCACATATCTGAGGCCTCTTCTCAGACATGCCGGGCTGGTGTTCATATCGCGGCTACCAATAACTAGCTGTGGTTGTTTTTAGTAATTCAGCATCATTCATCTCTGCAAGGATTTGAGTAGGATGACCGAGGATAGTTACTGGCTATTCTCCAAACATTTCCTGCCACTCCAGTATGACACAAACCAGATACACAGCTGACAATAATGAAAGTATACAAAGTTATTCAAAGATGATCACGTGGCTCTAAAAATACTTGTACATTATTTGAAGGTATGAAGTGTGCTTATTAACAGTCACATGGGGCCATATTCATGTGCACTATTGCATTATTTTCATTTTATATGCATATACTATTGAATATATTTCTTCTCAGATGAGTGCTCTCTATGAAAATGAGTCCAATTTCTGACCCTACACAGGTAATCTATACATCAGTTACAGACAGTCTGCCATTTAGGATAGTTCTATTCCACCTGCTAAGGAAATTTAATGTCCTAGTCAGCAGTGATATTCAAAATAAAGATGGTCTCCTACTTATGATGATTCAACTTACAATTTTTGGACTTTACAGTGGTGCCAAAGCAGTAAACATTCAGTAGAAAGCAGTAGGATACGTTATGCTGGGCAGCAGCTGTCAGCTACAGCTCACAGTCAGCCACAGGGTCAGGAGAGTAGACGACCGATACTCTGCAGTATACTGTTGCCAGATGATTTTGCCCAGTTGAAGGCTAATGTAAGTGTTCTGAGCATGCTCACAGCAGGCTAGGCTAAGCTATTAGGTTCAGCAGGTTAGGTGCATTAAACGCATTTTTGTCTTGTGATATTTTCAACTTACAATGAGTATATCAAGACCTATCCCCAACATAAGTCGAGGAGCATCTGTATTCAACAACTGATGTGACATAAGCACTGAAAAATCAGAATGGAGTGCAGCCAATCATGATCATCACTAGTCACAAACTGCCAGCAGGGTCATCCCAGAGAGTGTCAGTGGTGTATCAGCTCTGGTCCTCTAGAGATGTTTATGTATCCCAAAGGCTTACATTTCGCTAGTTAAATCCAGCTCCAATTTTCTGCTTCTGTATACTTACTATGCTATCTTGTGTCTTTTCATTTATTTCTACCAAAGGAGTAGTAGTCAAATAACTAAAGCAGAAAATGAATTTATTAGATGAATATCAGTTTATGGAATCTCTGGGTAGCCTTACAACTCAGAAACCAAGAGAGGAAGTAAGTTGGAAGAAACCCGAATCACTGGTCCTGTGCCACCATGCAACTGTGAAGGAATTCTGACCCATTCTTGTGTCTTCCCAATGCTTGCTGAACATTCAGTACCTGGGGTGGAGCAGTTCCTTTGCAGAACTTGGGTTGCTTTTCAGTATGCGAACCTATGAGGAGTGGGAAATCCCTCTTGCTTTGCACAGGGGAACTCAAGCCTTGTCTGCCAAAGTCATGCAGGTTGGAGAATCTCCTACATAATGAAAAAAAAAGTTGGAAAACAAAGAAAACAAAATGTGTGTAACTTAAACTTTTTGTATCTTAGTTTCCTTATCTGTAAAAGGCGGACAATAATTTTACCAAAATCAAAGGCTATAAGAGAATTGAATGATTTAATGCATGTAAAGTATTCAAAACAGTGCCTGGCATATAGTAAGTACTTAATAAATGCTACACACTACTATTATTGTTTAACATTAATATCATCATGATATATCAACATAAATGTTATTGTCATCATCATTGATATCCCCACCAACATATACTTCAATAATGGGTCTCTGTAAAATAGTCTTTGTTAGAATTTAAGGTAATGATATTGGAGCTTACGGAATAATACCAGAAAACATTCAATTTAAAATTTAATGTTATATTATCCTGCAATTAAAAAGTCCTCAGTCAATTTTGTCACCTTTGGTTCTGTTTTTATGCCTATTTGTTAGGGTCTCACATCTGGATCCCTTTCTCTACTAAAAATTCCTGACTATTTATTAAAAATTTAGAATCTTCCTCCAACTTTTTCCTTTAAGGCTTTTTATTTATCACCTTATGAACTTTCAAATTATTTTCCCAAACTATTTACATGCATACATACATATATACATACATAAATACATAAAGAAGTTTTCTTCCCAAAGATGAATTTTTTTCATGCTGTATAGTATTATCTTTACTCATCATAATAATATGTTCTATTTAATTATAGTGTATGGATGTCATATTCCCAGATTTGGGGACTATGCATGTTCTGAAAATATGTTACTTTCAGTGGGAAATGGTATAGCTTCAATGGCGTTGTTTTGTCAGTTTTCCATAGAAATGATAATTTATATTTACTTCATAAAAGTAGTAGTAAGCCTTATTAAACTTCGTGTTAAGGAGTTCATGTCCAGAAGTTCCCAAGCAATGAAAATTTCTATATTTAAGTATTTAAAATAATTTTAGGACTTTTAACATTGGAAAATTTGAAACTTACAAGTTTGAGAATAACAAAATTGCAAATATTTAATAATAAATACTTTATTTTAAATGCCACAAAATAAGAAAGCAATTATCCATATATAGTGTGAAGCTAAGAGAAACTTAAAAACAAGTTAACAAACATGGTCCAGGCCCAACTAGTCTGTGAATAATTAACATGCTTTGAGCATGGTGCTAATGAGGCTCAGATCACAGGTTTGATCTAGTTGTGGACTAGTTAGCTTGGCTCTTCACCATTGTTGCATAGTTCACTTCTAACTTTCGTGGTTACCTCTTACAAATATGTTGTCAGGCTTTATTTTTTGAGGAGTGTTGCTCAGGTTCGTTGGCTCCTTGCTTGGAAAAACCACAAGCAGGGCTGGTGTGCCAGAGTGGTGATGGACACTTAGCACTTCCACACAAGCAGCTTCTATTGCAGGCTTTTCAGCATAGAAATAGAAAATGAAAGTCTATGAGGGGAAATGGATCTATCTTCTCAAGTGGAGAAGACCCTGGGGTTTTACTACACTTCTACTTTTATGTCAACATCTTACGATATGCTAAATGATGGGTGGAATATTCATTATTTTCCAGGGAAAGGCTGGAGAGTCCTGAGAGATAAGGGCCCACCCCAATTTTATCCTTATAGGCTAATTTCCATGGATTGCTATGACATTTGAAAACTATAAACTGTGGCACTGGTAGGTGTGATTTTTACTATATGCTAATGTATGTTAATGGGGAAAAGGTCACCTTTGGACATGAGCTCCTAGTTTCTGCACATGCTCCTGTCTGAGAAAAGTCCCTAACCTCAAGTTCCTGCTGTTGCAGGTTTGGTTCTGAATGCTCACTGACCTCCTCATTTTTGCCCCCACTCCTTTTCTCCTGTGCCACCGACCTGTCCCTAACAATGTCACTGGTCACAAGAAATAACAAGACACAGAGCATAGATGAACATTTACAAATTCATCAAATCAACTCGACCTTCTACAAGTAGGTCACTCATCTTCATATCATGATAATATTTCCACTTCTTATAGTAATGCCATTGATAAAAATAAACAAAGACAGTATTTATGGAATGCTTGACAGAGTGTAAACAGTGTCTTCACATACACTATGTCATTTTATACAGGTATTAAAAGATACTTAAACTCTGCACATATATCCATCTCATTTACACAGTGGATAAGGCACTGAAAAGTAGAAGGTAATATAAAAATACCTATGTAAAAAATAAATTTTCTCATAAGAAACAAAGTAAAAGGAGAAGATATGTCTCAGGGAATCGAGGATGAGGTCTATCTTACTGACATCAATGTTAAAATCAAATAAGTAAAGCATAATGTAAAAAGTTAATGTATAAATTGTTAGTTAAATAGGAAAAAAATCACCAGCAATGGCCACTGAATCAATTGATGATGTTTTCTTAAAATTGTTAGCTATAGTATCTATCTCATTATTGAAAGTACTTTTGCATATGAAGCTTAGTCATGCTTGATGATGCTTCAGTTTCAAGCCTTTAATTTTTGTGGCAATGTCAAAACTTTTCTGACTGAGCTTTCATTAACGTGAAGCATTCTATTAATACAAATACTGATTTTTTCATTTTAAGCAATGAATTAATAAATTATAAATGAATTAAGAACAGAAGAAGTATTTTAAAAGTTTTCTTGAAATTTCTACCTCTGTCAAATTATTGTTTTTTACATAAATGTGAACAATTCTGACAAATTCTCTCTATTCCTGATTATTATACCTGAACAAATTCTCTACATTTTTGATTATCTTGCTTTAGTTTCTAAGAATAGTGTCATAAAGATTAATATCTTATTGCCTAAGAAATATTATGGACAATTTATTATGAGCCCTGTAACTAATGGGCAGCTGAAAACTAAGGCATTTAGCCAAACAGCTTAGGCTAAAATAAAATATAGTTTAAATTAAAAATGTTCCCAGAATTTTGAGACATTGAGCTAGGATTTTTTTTTAATTATCTGAAGCCTAAAAATATTGCCTATTTTTTCAAACTTTAATTACTGTACTGGATATGTTTTCACAACTAATGGAAGGCTGTAAAAAATTCTGATTAAATAGAAATGGCTTATAAAAACTATCTCTCTATATAGTTCTAGTCAATAGAAATTCATCTTTAAAAGATAAGTAGTTAGTATGGTGCTTGCTGGAAAGTAATTCAAAACTGCTTTACATGGGTTAGACGGTTTTTAATGATTTCTTCCCAAACTCAACTTTCATCAAAAAATGAGAATCTTCCTCCTAAAACAATTACCCAATTTTAAAAGAAATATAGTGGTAATATGATTTAATGTGATGAAAAAAATGGCTATTTTAAAAAATAAATGTAGGATAT
>CM052440.1:114981745-114998477 GCA_028533085.1 Varecia variegata
AATAAATAAATAAATAAATAAATAAATAAATAAATAAATAAAAGAAACAAAAACACTAAAAAAAATTAAGTAGAGACACACAAATTCTAAGTAAAATAACAAAAATGTAAATAAACATGTTTAAATTTAAATGACTTTAATTTTTGAAAATGTAATTGAATCTTTTTAAATGCAAAGTAAAACTATCATAATAGTGAAGTTTAGTTCAGGAAAGAATCTTCAATCGATGCTAAATCTAGGCCTTTCAATGAGGATCAGGATATTTGTATCATCTTAAACTGTCTTTTCACAGATTGCTTAATTTTTGCATTAGAAAAAGAAAACTTTATGTTGGAGAAACTGGAAAATCCCTAGACTTAGTGATCAGGATGAACATCACCAGTGAGAATCAGAGGACATTGTATGCCACTGAGGTGATGTTTTCAGAAGGACACAGCATCACGTATGTATTATTCTACCTGGGAATGCGTATCTTGAATTTCATCATAGAGCAATAGCACACAAACCCAAACTGAGGCACATGGTTTCTAAAAACAATGTGGGCAGGCTGTATTCTTCTAAAACACCCAAGTAACAAAAGACAAAGAAAAGCTATGGAAAAGTGTTCAATTTTTAAAAAGATAAAAGACTCATGGCAATTAAATGCATGTGATCCTACACTAGATACTGTACGTATTTATTCTATTTTCAACTTCTTTTTCTCTCTTCTTCTGTTAATTCCATTCTGCATAGATTGGTGTACTTAATGGTGTCTTACGTTTCTCTGAGACTTTGTTCCTTTTTCTTTATTCTTTTTCCTCTGTGTTCTTCATCTCATATAATCTTCATCAATATATCTTCAAATTTGCTGACTTTTTCCTTCTACCAGTTCAAATCTACTGTTGAGTTTCTCTAGTGAATTTTTCATTTTAGTTATTATAATTTTCAATTCTGAAATTTATATTTGGCTCTTTTTCATAATTTTTATGACTATAGATTTTTTTATTTAATAAGACATTGACATCACACCTTCTTTTACTTTTACTTTATTAAACTTTTTTTTTAGCTCTTTGAGTAAATCTAGGGGTGTAATGAAGTTAAATAAAGCAAAGAACTATAGCTTTGTTTATTGGGGGAGCTGATTTGAAGTGTTTGACAATGAGATGTAAAGGTAGGTTCTTATTGGGGTATTATTCTCCCTTAGTTGAATATACTTTCTTCTCTTTGTGAGTTATCTTGAATGACTCCGCCTTTCTAATCAGGAATATCACTACTCCACTATCTCTTACTTTATCAAAACTATTTACATGTTCAAATGGCTTCCCTGATACTAATCATTAATAATTAACTAATGCATTTTTCTGTTTGATGAAGACCTTAAAGAGGTCATAGAGGAATGGAAGGATAAACATATTTCAGAAAAATGTACATTTTAAAAATATTTAATATATATTAACAGTTTTTGTTTGGTGGTAAATTCTCTTTCATTAAGAGCTAACAAAGAAAGAAATACTACTAGAAGGAAAAAACACTTCAGAGTGAAAGTCGAGTTAAACATAAATTCTTCTAAAAGCCAAGAAAGTATAAGACAGTTGAATTCAACATTCTGATTTTCACCAAATCAATACAAATAAAAAACAGGTTTAAATGGGGTATTGGACAAATATTGAGACTTCTACTGCTGAGGATAAGCTTAGAGAAAAAGGGCCAAAAATTAACTATGGAATATTTCAACGGGTACATTACAAGTTGCTTGTTTTTAATATTCTGTTTTTTGTTTTATTTGGTATCTTTTTATTTCTACTGATGTTTAAAATGGAACTAACTTCTTTTATCAATTATAACAAATAAATACTTGATTTAATGATTTAAATATAAATATAATTTTGAAAAAAAAATCCCTTTGTTCTTGATTTCTGTTCCTAAAGCTGATCGTATCTAAATCACTTTGTGATTCTTTTACTCTTCAGAAAAAGGGTCATGGGTTGGATAATTAGAAAAATAACCAAATTCTCTATAGAGAAACTTCAAATGGTGGTAAAACTCCCCCCATAAAGTAAAAAAATGACTTTCAAAATATATTGAGAATTTCCACTGTGTGGACAAATAAGATAGGTAATTTATGTCATCCAAATTTTTCTTAGGACAGAAAAACCTGGCATAAGAATCTCAGTGGGTCATTGAGTTGGTGCAAAGCTCTCATCTGTCAATGTCATGTAATCACACTGGTTTGGGCTGCCACTGAAAAATCACCCTGATTTTATTCCTGACAAGAAGTAAGACAAACAAATAAACACAACACACACATAAACCCACTGACTGTGAATTTAGATGATATATCTAGCTCTGTCTTTTAGTTCTGATACCCCTTATTTGATTAATAAGCATTTGATTTCTCCAAAAATGTTTACTGTGACAATATTGTTAGAAGTTTTGCCTTTCTATAGTTTTCTTCTTGTCTCTTAACTTTGTCAATAGCAGTAAGAACTGTCTTTAAACACACACACACACACACACACACAGAGCGAAATCTTTTTTTACTATGTGCAGCCATTAGTTTATTTTATTTCTGCAATTTTAAAGACAGTGGTAGTACAAAGTATGTTTAGAAAGTTGCTAATTAGGTACAAGGAAAACATTGACATGTTCTTTGAGTAAAAACGGGATATGAAATTCCTTCTGCTTACTAAATGTCTTTTTTTATCCCCCCCCAAAATGGTTTGAGATGGCATGCAGATTCACTTTAAGCAGTGTCTCTTTATTTATTGAGAAATCAATTGTTCCTTTCCTTCTTCATCTTTATAATGTGTCTTGTTTATATCCTGCACAATTAGATTTCACGAAAGAGGGGAATTCTCTATACTGTTCATTAGCACTGACAAACTTCAACATATAACCACATTTCTTGTTAAAACAATATTTTACCTGAAATTTACTTGCTTATAATTATGTTATTCTTATGAGATAACCAACTAAATTTTATAGGCCAAAACTCTCTTGTTCACTGCAAATCTAAAGAAACATCACTGTTATGATCCTTCCCTTTTTTTTCCTTTTTTTCTTCCTTTTATGTTTTATATTTTACATGTATATGTACTCTTTCCTTTTATAGGTTTCTATATTAATATATTCATGAAGTTATACAACATATAAAAAAAGTGTTTCTAAAGATTAAAATGTTTTCCCATAGAAAGGAAGGCAGGAAAACTGTCTTTGACAGCTGTTCTGCCTACACACAGGTGGGAGAGAATGGCACTTCCTTATCATCCTTAACTTTAATCTTATCACGTTACATCACTATAGCTCTGGACATTTTATTTTAAAACCTACCAATTTGTTGCTAATATTAGTAATTCCTGAAAAATCCTTAGCATATTGCAATTATATTAAAAGCATAAAATAAAACAATAAATTTTATTTTTGCCACGTTTATTACATGCTGGTAAATTCTTTTCAAATCTATCTTTGGAAAATTGAGCATCTGTCTGAAACAAAATCACTGGGCACAATAGTTCTAAACTTAATTTTAAAATATCCCTACATTAAAAAATAAAATTGTGCTTTTATGGGTTTCTATCACTTTATGTAAATCATTCCACCATTTGAACAAGTAACTTCTATCTTCATGAGCATTTCTTAAATTCTCTACAGTGTTGCAAGTAAATGTGTCTTTAGAGCCTCCTGGCACAGCCTACTTCAGCTTTTATAGTTCTGCTACGTCTTTCTTCTTTTGAGAGCAGTCTTGTCTTAGAAGACCAAATATATTCTGTCTTCTACGGTCTAAGTCTTACTTGGCAGGTCCCTCCTGTAGGGACTCTTGTTATTGATGAGTGAGTGGACAGTTTTGACAAATGTGTTAGTTCTAGTAGCAAGTCCTTTGAATTTTACCCTGAACTGTGTTTTCCTATCTGGCTACTATGAAAAACGAAAATGTTACTTTGGCTCTCACTTAATTTATTCTTTTATTTATTATTCTTTTTTTTTTTTTGGTATGGCTTTTCAATATATATGAGGGAGTATTTGCCTTTGGAGCTGCTCTGAGGTCTCAACAGAAATAAGAAGAGTCATTTCTGAGTTAAGATAAAATATATTCTAAAATTCAGCTTTATGGAAGACATAAACCAAGGTATACAAATAGGAGTTAGGAAGCTTCAGTCAAATCAATCAGGCACTGGCTGTGTAGCCTTGGATAGGTTATTTATCCTCTTTGAATCTCAGTTGTGTCAATAGTAAAATAGAAATAATAACATTTACCCTGCAAGGATGGGATTTGATAACCTTCTGTACCCAGTGCTTAGTACACGCACATTAAATGGTAGCTCTAATAATATGTAAAAGTAAATCAGAAGTCCCAATGAAAATTAATTTATGTAACACATGAAACTCCACATCAATATTGTCTCAAATTCCTAGTCTGATATGTGTAATAAATACAATTGGCAATACTCTATTTTCTCTATGGCCAAGTCATCTGATCATGAAACTAGTTTCTTGAGGAAACACAACATTTACTTTGGGAATCCATTAGCATAACAGAGAATGTCAAAATGAGCATGCACAAAACACTTACCTATTTGAACATCCTATCCATGGATCTGGAAGAAAGGGCAAAATTTCATCTTAGACATGCAAACATGCAAATATTTTCCTGTGTGTACGTGTGTATGCACATGAGCACGCATGTGTGTTTTATCCTTTGGTATCTTTTTTCTGAGAAATTGTAAATTATTTATGATCAAGTGGAAAAATAAATGGTGCACACCATCATCAGAGTACAGATTACTAATGACTTGTCATTAGAACTTCATAATATATGATTACAACTTAACCCTAGTGGAAAACTGTTCCAGCTTCCAGTATTGCAAACATTGTCCAAGAAAGATCCAGAGCTGCCAGAAATGGAACTTTACTTCTACTGTCTAGTTGTCAGCTTTGGTTGTGTCTGTGCTGTTCCTGCTTGGTACAGTTTTTTGACAGCTTCATGAAGGTATAATTCACATGCCATACAATTCAGCCATTTAAAGTACACAATTCTACAGTTTCTGGTATATTTAAATATACCTTTATTAGGCAGTGTTTTGCATACATTAATTAAATATGAAGAGGCATAAAACATATATCTACTTGGCCTCTGGTTATTGGTGAAATTAGTCCCTATAAGGAAGACATTTTTTTCTTTATGGTTTTCCTGTATGCACTACATTCAAATTATTTGTAAAACAATATATCCAGCCTTGCTCAATGGTGTGTTAATGTTACTTTTACGAAAGGAATTGAAAGCAAGCTGTGGAATTAAGTTCAAATAGTCAAGCCTATAATTAGTTCTTATGTATATAGTCAATGAAATTAGATAATTATTCAATGAAATCTTGAAATGTTCTTTCATTGTTCTTAAAGGTTTTCTTCATAAGGTAAAAGGGAGTAATCAGAAGAAAAATAGTTTTTATTGAGACTAAATTTATCTCCTTATCCCAGATCAAACTGAGAAGTTTATGTTGTCAGATTATTAATACAAAAAGGGTCATAACATATTGAGGAGATGAGTATAAAAAATGGGTCTCAAAATTACCTAAAATACATGCACAGGAGTTTGAACCAATGGGATTCAATTATAAAAAAAATCAGATGAAAAGCATGACCCATTCTTTACAGTGATGTATATTTTCCCTTATAATTTACAGAGCTAATAGTTAAATGAAAAAAAAAAGTATGTAACTGGGAAAGAGAGGGATGGCAGGAATTGAAAAGAAATAATATCAGAAGAGAGCTGACCTGAAAGGACTTAGTAAAATTAACAAAATAAATCATGTGGTAACTGTTGAGTTTATATACTTTTAAGACTTCATTCTTAAATAAATGATAACTTGTGAAATCCTAATAATTTTAACAGTTAAAATTATTATAGACAAAAGAGTGCTTGTCTTTTAAAATTCAGTTTTCATATATAATTAAGAAATGAGTTTCAAGATTTTCCCCTTTCTTCAATGCTAAATCAATTTTTAAAAATATAGGAATGGCATATTTATATTTTTTTTCAATATTTCAATGGTAATATGAAATCAAGCAAATTTAATTTTAAAAAAAAGATAATGGATTAACAGTAAGATGCAAAATTCTTATTACCAAAAGACCATTTACTTCTTATATGTTTGGAAAAGAATTTAGTTGATCAAATAGATAGATAGATCCACATATCATATATATAAAATGTGGATAAAACAGATAAATCACGATATTGGAATATGTTCAATAACTCTCTTTTGCCATAATATATTTGTAATGTTTTTCTGATAATAATCTTTAAGGTTTCTATGACTTCTAAAGGTGTTTCAGTGTATTTCCATATATTAAAAATCAAATTCTGGTCTTAAAAAGTCCATTTAAAATACTTAAAACAATAAATTATTTCAATCAGTACAGTGTTTAGCTGCACTGGGGACAGGCATCAGAGTTTATACCATTGGGTTTTCTCACTTATAACATCCAATCATGTGCCTAATTTAATACTAGCTATGAAAAAACAATGTACATATATTTGTAATAAATTTTAAAATATACTAAAAAATATTAAAAGGAATATTAAAATTATTTTCTAACTCTTAAATACTGATATATTTACTTCTAGTCTGTTCTTTGTGCATATTTTATATAATTTACATGAGTTACCACCATGAATTTTCAAATAATCATCATTGGAAAAGAAACAGAGAACAATATTAAATTTCTACTCCAACAATTCTGTTCCACAAATAAGGCCTCTGCTTTTGGGACTTTATTTCTTCACCTTATGCATGTACAACCCTCATCACTTTATAGAACTTAAACCATCTGTCCTAAGAGCTGGAGCCAATACCCTGGCTACGAAAGACCACCTTACTAGGGCAAGAGGCAACCCTTATTTACCATGAATACATACAATTCAACATGTTAATGTACAAAGTTAAATTATATTAATAATAAATTGAACAAGATGCTGGTTGTATAATTTGAATCAAGCATTTTCTTTGAAGAAAATATTGGATTAATTGAGCTAATTAGCTGAAATTTTACCCATGGATGAGAAACTTGGGCAAAAAGTGTTTTGTCATTAAATCCTAATAATATCCACGAATTGTTTAAAGAATGGGGAGAAGCTGACAGAAATCGGAAATGTCAGCCAGGAGATTTTTAGAGTAACAGGTGAGTTTCAAGACTAAACCATTTCCTGTGTTTTAGAAAGGATGTGAGGGGAAATATTACAAAGATAAAATTGATGGAGCTTGTCCGGTGCTTTTATGTGAGTAATGGGTCTTAGGTGATGGATTGAGTCCCAGTTTAAACAATGTCAAATGCCTCCAGAGATTGATTGGTGTACAAAGACAAAATAGGTCATTGAATCTGGTGATTCTAAATCATTAATGTCATATGTAAAAGCAGTTTCAAGTACAGTGAAAGTTGAAGAGCAAAATATTGACAATAAACTAGATAAAATGAGTAAGAATATTCTGCATAAATAATTGAATACAAAAAGGCAAAAGATAGATGAGTCATGTTTGAAGGAAAGAAAAGCTGGCGGGGCGATTTCTTTGAGCTACAGGACCCTTTATTCCTCATTTTGCTTAGTTCTTGCCCATCAGAATTGGTTATCATGCATTCCTAATAGTATTCAAAGCTAATATTGTTATGAGACAATGATTATAACTTCAAATCATATGAGAAGAACCAATATACACTTTGTTTTGTTTTTGTCCTTAAAATTATCTCTATATTTTACCAATTTATTAGACTTTCAGCAAGGTGGAAAACTCTACCTTGTTTCCCAAAGCTATTTGGCCACCCGGGCATTTACTTGCTGTTCTGTTATTGGGTGTAGATGGCAAGAGGACAGTTATAATATAAAATAAATATGTACAGCCATGATCTCTATCGTTCTGTGTTCAATTACAATATTCTAACACATGATCTTTTAACAACAAGAGGAAATTCTAGGAAAAAAAAATAAGCTCAGTGTTTATCCTCACCCAGTGTTCAAGTAAGTTACTTCTTAAAAGGAGAGTTTTAAAAAGAATAAACCAGGATTTGGATTTCTGGTTGAGTTTGGAGAACAGCAAAATCATACTTAAGCCTTATTTCTGAATATACTCTAAATAAACAGCTTATTTTTCATAAAAACTTTGCAAAAAATAAAAATTTTTATTTACTATGTAGATACTTATTAAAGTGTTATTTACGGAGAGGTGAAGTTCAATTGAGATATAACTCCAGAGTGATTTTGAAACTGTAAGCTTAAGTATATGGCCAATATTATTTAAAATTCATCAATTCCACATTTTTATTTTATTGAAAGGTATATTCTATTTTATTCTAGATGTAAAAAAAATTCAGAATTTAGCTGTCTTCTACCTGAGTCATTTTTTAACATAGCAAAAATTTACTTAGAACATCCTGGACGAAGCAGGTGTTTATGTAGTAAGTTTTACCTAATCTGCTAATCTATTTTTCTTTAAATTCAAAGTGAAGATTTTTTTCATTAATGATTTATTCTCTCATTCTTCTATTCTCAATGAACAAAGAATTCTACAGGCAGAAACCTATAGGCATAATGAAACAAAACAGGTATTTTTTTATATAGCATTTAAGATGATTTAATGCTATTTTCTTTTTTCATCCATATAATTTTATATTTCTTATGCATAGACACATAAGTTAAAGTCAAGAACTTCCTAGAAAACAAAAAATGGAATCTAAAAATTGTCACTGACAGTAAGAAAATATTGACAATGAAACTTTTTTTCTAAAGGAATTGATTTGATCATTTCCTTTGAGAAGGTGGTTAATAAAAAACAAGAAAATGGATCAATTTCTCACCACAAATATGCCATTGCCTCTTAATATGTTTGTTAGCTAAATCACTAAAGTTCTGATTCACTCTACCCTAGCTAAGTGTGACCATCTTCCTCACACATTTTCTAAAATGCTTGCACAAATGTAATTTTGTCCAGTTTGGTGTATGGATTTGGATTTTTCTTGACATGATTTACCATGCAATTGTTTCTACTGAACCTCATCCTATTTATATTTGCTCCTATCTCTAACCTGAATTCATATAGAGAAGAAAGACACAAGTGCTGTAACTCTTATAATCTATTTCCCAGAAATAGTTGTGCTAAGATTTAAAGATACCCAAATATTTAATCAAATGTGCTAATGAAAACTTTGATCAAATGTGAAGATAGCACAATGAATGGATTTTACAGAAATAAAGATGGTCTAAGAACAAAATTTCATAATATGATTTCAAATATGTAGGATATTTCCACATCAGAATCAATGAATTCCATAGGTGCAATTGTACTAATAATTTTAATAAACCAAAGATTATAGTTAAGCAACTCAGGATAAGCAACCCCAATGTAATAATATCCATTCACATAAAATTAAGTCAGTTGCTTAGATTTCTTTGTCATTCAAAATAAAACAGGTGATAGTATTATATGATGTAAGAGACATAAAAACAAGATGTCCTTTGCTTTTTTCCCAGAGGAAATTATGATATAAATTTGGTTATATATGCTCACTGATGCTTCTCCTTGGGTTGTTGTAAGGCATTAGGATTGACAAGGATATCTGTCTTAAAGGCTAAACATGTTTTATCTGGATGATCATAATTTGGGAGGTAATACTTTCATTGAAATTAGTGTTAAAATCTGTAGTAACATAATTTTACTGCACTATTCCTCTTATTATGGTAAGGGAACTGAGTCACAAAATGTTTTGTAGGTATGATTTGATCATATATTTACAGCTGATTTCATATGATAATCAGTTTTATTAAACCTTTCACAGAAAAAAAATCATATCAAACAATCTTGGAAAAGAAAGACAATCCAGGGTGAAGTCAATAATGTAGAGGTCATGTGAAAATAAGGATTTTCTGTTTAATAATTGTGTGTGGGATCTTCAAAAGTAGCACATTAGTGTATTAGTTTCCAGAAGCTGTCACTGTGTTCTTTGCACCCAAAATATCTCCTTGGATATCCAAATGGTCAGCTGTTAGGTTATATACAGTCCATGAAAGTTCTCCAACAAATAGCTTCATAACCTTTTTATAGTTGTTTAACTGAGTGTGAAGCAGGGATAATTATATCCTGCAGGAAGTGTTATCAAGTTTCTTATCCATCACAATAAAACTCCACTTGTCCGGAAGAATCCACTTTCCTCCCGGACAAATCCAGTTTCTCCATCCATTTGTGAAGCTCTTCATAAAACATCTTAATCTTTTCTCCATGATTTGTTAATTTCTCTTTACATATGTTTGTTCTGTCCATCCAGCAGTTGTTCTCTTTTTGGGGATCTTTTCTAATTCTGAGTCATTCTCATATTTTTCAGCACATAGCAGAGCTGGGACCATGAGGAAGGCATCTTGTCTTCAGGGATGTAAAAACACAAGAGACAATTTCATTCTTCTAGAATATTATTTTGCTTGTGTTTCTACCTCCTCTTTTCTGCATTAGCAATCACCACCATTCACTTTATCATTTCTTTAAAGTCTACTCATTCCTTCTTCTATTTCACTGAGTATTTCTGTGTCTTACCACCAATTGAATCATCCTTCTTAACAACTTCAACTTTCACTTGGTCAATGTACCAAATAGGCTGGCTTCTCCCTATTTCTTTACCTCCTTTTCCCTAATGACCTTCACCTTCAATCTACTTGAGCTATCTGCTCCATATATCTTGCCACCATCCACAACTTGGTAGCCTTCTGAAATATTAGCTTCAAAGTTATTACACTCTCACCATATGTGTCTCTCACTCAATTACACCGATGATGTCTAAGATTTGACCTCATAGGAACCTCCTGGCCATAATCTTTTTGCTTTTTATTTATCTCTCTCCCCCGCTTGAATTCATTTCTTTTTCAATCAGCTTTGATCTCATTATGCAAGACACTTTCTGGTGATAATATTCTCAAATCCATGTTTCTTCTAACTCACCACTGAACTGTCTAGCAAAATTCCAATGTTGGATAAATCAAATTATCTAATTTCTCTACATCACTTTTTGTCAGTGCAACTCTAACTTTATGGTCTCCAATTGGCTTTCAATAGCAAGGTCCACTAATATTTTTGTCATTTTAGTCAGCTCTCTTTGCAGTTATCTATAGCAACAGGTATGAATTTTCTCTACTTCCCTCACAACTTTGAACCTGGGTACATGTTTACCTGCATTTATCCTTTCTTTGCCCATGGTTACAATAGAAAGTGAGCTCTTCTTTTTCGTAAGGCTAAATCTCTCACTTGTTTTCTGGAACTCATGCCTTTGTGAGTTTTCAGAGATATAAATACATTAATTATTGCTTTTCACATCTAATTTGAAATCTCTGACCATGAATTTATCTTCAGAGACAGTGAGTTCTGCTGTTAACTCCACGAATGCACTTACATTAAATTATTCCCTGATATAATGAATAACTTTTAAATTTCAAAACTTTCAGCAAACTAATCCCTGTGGAACATTGTAATTCTGAAAAATATAATGTCTACAAAGAAATTTGACTGATCATTTTAAAACATATTCTCATTCTCTTTTCTAATGTCTTTAGAAGGTTCTAATTTTATGTCTGAGAAACAGTAAACATATTTTAAAACTGACAAGTCTAAATAGAATTCTAAACAAAACTGTTCATATGAAGATTTAAACTAATGCTGCAATATCTTATAGAATTTATTTTTCCCCCTTTAGTTAAGTCTCTCCAGAATGTTCTTCCAAGACCCAAGGCCTACTCCTATTTTTCCTCTGAGGAAAAATTGCTTTTTGAGGCAGCCTTTAAATGGTATTCTGAGCAGTTTGTGGAGATGAAGTGACTGCGTGCATTTGAACATAAACAGAAAACAAGACTACGTAAGATCTCAGTTCACCACGTGAAATTTGTTATACTCTTAATCTTTGTAGGTCGCCCTCCTAGATTTCCCTTTACAATGATCTCCTTCCTCTCTACTTCTGAGTTTGTTGTAGAGAAATGCCTGTTTCTTATGAATGTTCAAGTAATTTTGGTTCATTTCTTAGAGGTGGGGGGACAAAAATGAGCAAAACTTTTGAAATCAATCTTTGGTAGTATGTTCCTGTGCAGATACATAAACACAGCCCTCTGTCTGGCTTCTCTCTCCAGACCTTGAAAATTTCCACTTAAGGCAAAATGCAATCTTTTGTGAGAAAAGAGGAATGGTCATCCATCGATGCAGCAAATATGAAGCTTTTTTTCCTTTGAATCTAAACAAAACATGAAAGTTCACTGGAAAGTAAACCAAAAGCATTTAGTGACTTAGAAGCTTTTAGTGGATTATGACTTGATTTATGGATAACTAGAACAAAGAAGTGATGAATTAAATTAAAACAAGGAGGTACACCTTTGAAGTTCAATTTAAAAAAAAGAGACTCAATTATTTTTACAATAAGCACAAAAGTTCCTGTTTGTTCCTTTGGGTGGGGCATGCAGGGAGACACAGGGACCAGGGAGGTAGGAGCAGGGCAGCCAGGTTGTGCTTTCGGGCATTGACTCTGTTCTTTGAGTGCTTTGAATCCATACAGATTTACAATGTGCATTTTCCACGCACAAACCTCCAGGAGAGAAGGAACATGTGCTAGAAGGCTGAGATAGACGAGGATCTTCTTTCCCTTCCAACAGAAAGACATATAACCCACCATAAAAGGATGAAAATATTAGATAGCAAAAACCCAGGCTGTGGCTTTTACAAAGGATGCTTGATAGTAGAGTGCAGGAATAAATCATGAAGTGAGGTTTTCTTCTATAATGGAGGCTCTTTGACATTCTAATTAGCCCAGAAGTAATTTCTTCATGTTAAATGTACTCGATCTGTTCTCCTGCAGCAGAAACTAAGACATTTCCAAATACTCCTGGGCAACTTTAGGTATTTTGGCAGAAAACACATATATTTCCTTATGCCTACACAGTGTAATGATATATTACATAGCTACTTGGAATTGAAACAGTTTATGCATTTGTACTTTAGTGAATGAAATTATTCATCAACTCAGAAAATATTTATGGAGACTTTGTGTACTTGAACTAAGAAGTCTCTGTAATTTTTTTACGAGCACTGATATGAGTGGATTATCTGTCATGGCGTGGTTTACAGTGTGGAGTAGTTGGGTAAAGGATATCAGATGTAGAAACTGATGATGATTGGGGATACAGGTTATTATAAAAAAATAAATCAGGAATGAAAGATTTATCATTGGGATAAAAAGCTGAAAATGGTTTTGTTATATTAATAATAAATAGTAATAATAATTGTATAACCACCATTTGACTCTCTATTTCTTTTTTAGATTCTACACATAAGTGAGATCATGCAGTTTCTGCCTTTCTGTGCCTAGAACCCAGCATAGCATTATTTTATCTAGCAAAATATACTTCAGGTTTCATCCATGTTGTCACAAATGGCATAATTTTCTTGTTTAAGCCTGAATAGTATTTCATAGTGACTATGGTTAATATTATAATAATGTATGTTTCAAAATTGTGAAGGAGTAGATTTGAAATGTTCTTACCAGAAGAAAAGAGTAAATATATAAGGTGATGGCTATGTTAATTAGCTTGATTTAATCATTCCACAATCTATACATATATCAAAACATTACATTAAACCTCATATGTATATACAATTATTATTTTTTAATTGAAATAAAATAAAGTGAAATAAACAAATAAAATTTTGATTAATTTTCCAATAATAACTGTAAGTATAGCTAAGCTTAGATACTATCTAAGCTATCTCAGCATAGTTAAGCCTAGATACTATGGAGGAAAATCAACCAGAGAACAAGGAAACATAAGCCTTTATTCAGAAGGCTAGGACAAGAGAAAAATCCTGAAAGACTATCCTAACTTGGTGGAAAGGAGGCAGAGATTTTATAGAGTCTTATCAAAAGGAGTCAGACAAACTTCAGCTGCTTTAGTAATAGTTGATTAAATATGGTCTTTGAAGATGCTCTTGAGGCTTAACAGCCGTTGGTGGGTAATTTGGGTTTACTGAGAGGGATGGAGGAGCACTGAGGGAGCTAAGATCATAAAAGGGCCACGGTAGAGAATTTCTACTTCTTCAGGTTCTCATACTATTAATTATAGCCTGTAACATATGCTCATGTGTCTATGTCATATCCATAACAATGTCTATGCCAATCTCAGCCTCTGTCTCCGTTGGCCCTGCCCTCTGACTCCATCTCTATTTTCACCTCTCCTTCTCCTTTCTTTCCTCTATCATCTCCACCTGGCTTTACATGGCAAACTCCCTCTCCGATAATGAGCGTATCAGTCCAAACAGCACTTGAAGTCAAGAGTGTGTACCATGTGTGGAGAGTGGGAAACCTCATGAAACCTTCCTCGATTAAGACCCTTTCCTTTTGAACATGACACGTTGCTTTATTTGGATAAATGGCAGGGTTATATTAATTTTGATCATTTAAAATACGCAGTTCTTTACATGGAGGAATGAACTCTACACGATTCAGTTTGTTTTCCTTGACATTTCAGAAGCTCTAAAATAAATTTTTTCACTTTCATGACGAACCCGTCACACATGACTGCGTCACCAATCTTCTTCCTTCATATGATTTGTTTTCAATTTTTCAACTTTTTAAAAATTTTCAAATGTAATTCATAGGCATTTTTGTAAAAATTCTAATGGAACATACTGTATGCTAGGTAGGCAAAAAGACTCCACTCTGTCTTGTGGAGGAAGTAACTAAGTAAAGCAATACGTTAATGAGATAATCTGGGATAGCAGTGAGTGCATTTTTCCAACTGATGACAAGTGGCCCAACTAAGATTTATATGCCATCAATCTGACCTCAAAGCCAAACTTTTTAATTAATTTGGTCCCGTATCCCTCTTTCCAAATAGTTAATACCTATTTTCCTGTGCCTGGTATGCAATCAGTATCCTTTGCACTTGTTTTTGTTGGTTTGGTTTGGTTGTGCAATAGAAAGGAATCATCCTCTGGCAGCTACGTCTACATTAAAGTGAGGTGGGTGACAGAGGCCTATCCATCTATTTATATCAAGTAAATAAGTTTTGGACTCTGAGAGACTTATAGAGAAGAGATTGAACGCACTATAGAATCTCCTTAATCATCTGTCTGTAGCTATACCCCTTGACCCTTGCTGAGCCTGTCCACAATCCACTCTAGTGGTCTACTTGTGGGAAGAAAGCACTGCATAGGAACTTCAGTCTTTTTACCACCACAGCACATGCATGTGAGGCTGCCTAAGATACTTTCTACTAGCTTAAACGTATGGATACATTTTCTTGAGGCTAAAGTCTAGCACAATATATTTTTAAAAGAAAGAAAAAAGGCAGTATATTATTTTTGAAAGCTTTATATATATATACACACACATATATTTATTTTAAAGCCATATTTCTTAAAACATAATTGTGCTCTGGGGATTACAAATTTATTTGGGAGCAATGCATATTTGATATTTGCTTTCCTACAGAAAAGTGCATTTTCAAAACATCTTACAAAATGAAATTTTGAGCTACTAAATCTGAAACTCTGGATCAAGCCTGTTGTCATTATTGCAAACATTCCTGTGGTTCTCATGGTTAGCCTTTGGCATTCACAGTTATGGAAACTCTGAAGTCCTTTTAATTTTGGAAAATATGGGTGGGATATTTTAGTCTAGTTGTGCTAAGCAAGATTCTTGTCTTTATCAAAGCTTAAGCCTCAAAATATGTCTCTGCCATTTTTAAAGAAGGAGCAGACATAAGAACTTAGAACCTAGTGAAATAAATAGATGATGTTAGATTTTATACTATATGTAAGGGCAGAAACAAATTACTAAGTGATAGTTTAGCCACTTAAAAATTTAAATTGGGACCCCACGTGTTAGGATTTAACCCTCCCCTATACCTCAGGAAGTATGTATTTCTCAAGGAGTCTAAATCAAAACACTTTCCCAGGCACAACTCATATTTAATCCAGAACCTACAAATGATAGTTTGTACCAAATTCAATAATCGTATTATACCCTTTAGTGAGATATATTGAGATTACAGATTGTATTACAACCTATTGGGGTAAAGGCCAAGACATATGGTAGATTGCCAAAATGACCTCAAATTTTTCCAATTTCTTGTATTAAGATCCCTTTGCAATGTGACTTTGCTCCTCCTCCCATCAAGAAATAGACCTTATCTCTTTAGCCCTTGAATCTGGGCTTAGCCACATGACTTCCCTTAGCCAATGGGACAGAAACAATGTAGTATCAGCAGAGGTTTGAAAAATGCTTGCACATTGCACCTCCCTCTCTTGCTGCTCTTAGAAGCCAGCAACCATGTGAATGAACCAAAGCTAGCCTTTTGGAGGATAAGAAATAAAGTGAAGGAAGACTGAGACACACCAACTGACCGTTCACTCCCTGCTAACCTGGCAACTCTACGGTATTCCGCACACTTGAGAAGGAATTGATACATTGTAAATACACTTTTGTATAAATACACTTGTATTTCTAAAGTCTAGATGTCAATATTGTTTACTTTTCTTCACCTTACATGTGTTAAGAAGAATATTAGAGGCATAAAAAGTACAAAGAACTGCACATTTTGATGAGAAAACTGGGCTAGCATAGATCATATATACAGAACAAGGTTAAGGAGTGGTTTGCAAGGAGTGGCTAGGAATAATTGGGTATTTGCTAATGACAGTACCCCATTTGTCATGTGACTATTCTTATCCTTTTTAAAAAA
>CM052440.1:114998977-115050178 GCA_028533085.1 Varecia variegata
TTGCTGTGATTGCCTTAGGGGTCTTCTTCATAAATTCTTTGCCTAGGCCAATGTCTGTAAGAGTCTTTCCTACATTTTCTTCTAAAATTCTAATAGTTTCACTCCTAAGGTTTAAGTCTGTTAACCATCGTATTTTAATTTTTGTGAGAGGTGAAAGCTGTGGGTCTTGTGTCAGTCTTCTACATGTGGTTATCTAGTTTTCCCAGCACCATTTATTGAATAAGGAATCTTTTCCCCAGAGTATGTTTTTGTCTGCTTTGTCAAAGATTAGATGGCCATATGAGGATGGTTTTATATTTGGATTTTCTGTTCTGTTCCACTGGTCTGTGTCCCTGCACTTGTGCCAATACCAAGCAGTTTTAATAACCACAGCCTTGTAGTATATAGTTTATAAGAAAAATATTTTGAAAATAACTATATTTTTATTTTTAAATTTTATATAATTTACATTTTTAATGAATTATGCCTTCATTATATTGTATTCATAAATCCCCAGATCAATTCCACTAAGACACACATTTTGTAAAAATCTTAACTAATATCATAATGTTTCTGTGTACATGAATCACATGATATAAACATACAAATTATGAATATTGCCATTTTATTTCTTATCAAAACATTACTGATTTATCAATAATATACTCAGACATGTCCAATAATGCTTAAATTTAGTCTTTTTAAATAAACCATACTTCACACTTTTTTTTTAGTGAAGGTATATTTTTCAAAGTATGAGTATAGAACAAATTTAATTTAGCAGTTTATGACCTTGTTTTATAATATTTCAATATTTAAACATAAAATATATGCACTTTCATATACACATTTGTTCCGAGCCCTGCAAAATTTCAAGGCAGGCCTGCTGGTGCAGATGTCATCTCTGAAGAAAGACCCAGGTTCAGAGATAACCAGAATATTCTGGGTAGTCCTAATCACGTTCACTAGTTGCTACCATCATTTTTCTTTCTTTCACATCTTCATAGAAAAGGAAAAACAAGCAAATCACTATTCCCAGAGGCAGAGGAAAAAAAGTGCTCCAAACCAATTTCTGCATTCCTTCTTCCTCTAAGCTCACTCCCCTGGGAGTGCACATTATTTCCTCCATGGGTATAGTTCAGTCTCATGTCTGACCTAAGGAGTAAAATTAGGTTTATGTTATTTCAAGCATGGAAAGTCCTAAAATGTACTAAGAATGAATGGTAAGGATGAGAAAAACCAAAATACATATTATGCCTTTTTTCATGTAACAGGTCACTATTCTTTAATTTTACTGCTTTTCCCTCACTTAATCCCCTGCACCCCATTTCATGTTAATATCACTGCTGGGAATTTTTTAAGAATCTCACTGAAGTGTGGAAAAAAATACCAAAGAACAAGAAAAAACAAACAAACAAATAAACAAACCCCACTTTGCTCTTGCTGCCTACCACCTGCAACTCTTTGTATACTGTATGAAGGTCTTTCCTTTGCCTTTAATGTAATGTAATGCCAAAAAATAAATAAGCAAAAATAGGAGCAAAGTCGTTTGTTGATTGTTTCTAATTTTATGCCTAAGTCTACATTTTTTTCTCCCTGCACTTCATTGGAACTTTAAAAGTAAATCAGATTTGGTTGCATCCATGACATAGATTTATTACTCTGGGTTGCTCTAATCTTTTCTCAGTTAAAAATAACTTAGACAGCTCATTAATTACATGAACTATTTTCTTCCTATTGATATGGAAGATTTCAGTAATATTCATTCTCTTAAGTTAGCGCTATCCTGACTTCAAGGGCCTGCTACTTCATAAAACAGGGATTGATGTCCAGGTACAAACAGTCAAAGAAGTAGAATCATTTCTTAAGATAATACTAATGTCCTTTGCTATCATTTAACATTGTAGTACTTAGCATGTCTTCTGACCTCCCAAGGAGAATTCTCATGCATCCTTTTCTCCCAATACTCAAAGATTTTCATGAAGAACACAGATTATTAGTCTTATGAGTAAATCAAACTACATTAACAGTAGAAAAATGTTCCTCAAATAACATTCTGTTAAAAAATCTCATTTTAATATGTTTAAGGTTTTCTTTACTGGTTTTTCTGAGAGAAAACACAATGGGCCAAATTCTATGGTTTTAGCTTTTTGTCTACATTTGCACAATGTTAACTTCTATGTAACAGGAGACATTACTACACTGACCTTCAATTTGACCAGTCCCCCAAATAAAGAGCATAGCTTTGCTCCAATAAAACCTCACAAAAACAGGCAGTGGGCCCGATTTGGCCTGCAGACCAAATTTTGCCAATCCCTGTGAGATAGAAAACACTCTACTGGATATTAGAGGACATACAAGTAAACATATGATGTGTTTTTAATCTCAAAACATTTACAAGGTGGTGGCAAAACACAAAGATAACTTATCATATAAGTCATTTTATAATAAGTTCTAAATTAATGCTATGGAAAGTGTCAAGGATGAGAATTATTAAAATAACGTACTTGGTAGAACATTTTGAATTGGAAAATAGTAAAAATATAGTATTGTTATTATTGTTTAGCAAACGTCACTGTGCACATTTAATACTTAAAAAATTAATTATGTTGGTATATTTCTATAAAAAGCCATAAAACCAATTTGGATTATTGACATATATTAATTTTTAATCATCATTCATTTTTAAAACTAGTTTATATACTATTTAAATAGACTATTCTCGATTATGATCCATGCTTGGTAATCATGTTCCTATCTGAGAGATGTGCTTTTATAAAAATTTATTTATTTATTTTCCTTGGTACTAAATTTTACGATAATTTCAAAATGAAATCTTCTATGCTTTAGAATATCCTCCCTTTCACGTTTTTGGGATATCTCATTGCAATGTTTCCCAGAAACAAAACAACTTTTGTGTTTGTCTTTCTCCCCCCACTAACTTGTTTATGCCTGTACCACAGGGAAACAGGGCTTCTTCCGCATGGCTGAATGACAGCTCCTAGGTCAGATCTCCGAGGCCCAGTAAGTGAGAGAGTTAAGGTGATTTTCAGAATAACCCATGAACTTTTGCCTCAACTAGCTATAGGATCAAATATAAATTACCTGAATTATCTGTAGTGGTGAAAATGCTAAGTAAAAGGTAATAAGCAAAAAATATTTTTAAACATTACTACAATGTAGGTATCCAAATCACAATGTGTTTTTAGTTTGAAAGTGGCCAGTTCTGTTGGGGACTTGGGCTGGGTAAGGTCACATAAGGATGTGACATATGGAAGAATAACTGAGAGGACACTGTTGGACTAATCTCTTAGCTGATCTGAGAAGATACACCTTTAACAATCTTTCTACATTTAAAAAGGAGAAAGAGCAGTGTATTCTCAGTTCTTAACAAAATGGGTTTGCTTAAGTATGACTTTCATAAAAAAGTGAAATTGGAGTTTCTACTTTCAACAAAATTAAATTGTACATATTTTTAAAAGATTACTTACAATTTTAAATGACCAAATAAAAAACTACTTAACTACGAAAAAGGAGTAAAATTACACTGAAAAATTGATACAAATGAGGTAATTTATTTGCTTTCCCACAAATATCTTTTCTTCATTTGTGGCTGTACCACAAGAACATTGGGGGTGGGAAGAGACGAGGCTCTATCTGACATGTTCTGTGATCATTTATGTCTCTGAAAGAAAAGTAATTCATTAGAGAAACAAAAAAAACTATGAAATATGTATCTGAAATAATATGTTTCACATATCTGAAATACATCTTTTCTCTAAAAATATTTTCTCTCTTTTTTTTTAGATTTTACACACTTCAGTTGTAACTAATGTGATGAAGAAACCATTTATCTGCCAAATTACAGATTCCTCTCTATTTACTGAAAAAGAGCCTTAAGCAAAAACTATCACTTGCAACTCAGAACTGAAGAAATGTTTTAATCATACGTGAACCGTTATTACCTTCTGGCTATTTTTAATGCTGCGAAGACCTTATTCTTCAGTGCACAATATCTTTTCTTGAACACATGTACTCTAAGCATCACAACTTGATTATATTTGCCAGAACTAATACAAATGACATTTGATATTCTCCAAAAAGGAAGTTTAACTATAAATTTCTCCTTGCCTAAAGTTTTCCCAAGGCTCAAGTTATCCCAATTAAATATAAACACAGCTATGGATAAATAATCTAAATTTGTTCTCATGCAGTGTGACTGCTGATTCAGCCAGGAGTCTGTCACTTTTGTGTAGTTAAATGGGATGGTTGCCTTTGAAAGTTGACAAAAACACATCTTTACCTTTATGAGTTCTAGGCACTGCCTTCATAGCTAACTACATTTTTGGCAAGAAAGCACATCTAATTTGGCTCATGTCTCTGCTCTCATTATCTAAATTATTTCTAGAATGCCAATGATAGATGATTTGTCTCTTTTTATCTGGAATATTACCAGAGCTCTATAGGAAAGTTAAGCCCGAAATGTGAGAAAAAATTGAAATGTAGCATACTTTCTGTTTGTATCAGTTCATAATATTTTGTTAAAATATTAAACTTCAGTTAAGAGATTCCGTGTCAATTTTCATAATTATAAACAATTTCCTATCATAGGAAATTCTCCCATCTCTCTCCATCTCTTTCTGTCTCTCCACATTATATATAAACAGTCTGGGAAAGTGAGATAATTATGAAAGATGTTCAGTAAATAACATGATAATTAACTCACAATGCAATTACTGGGCAAAACCAAAATAATTGGAGCAATCATTATGTTTCGAGCAACCTGATCAATCCAAATGTGATAAAATATTAAGACAGCAATCAGATTGGAGCTCTAAGGAAAAATCTTTGTACATCAGCATGAAGATAACTTAAACTGCCCAGTGTTTGATTTCCAGGAAGATGTTCTCATAAACAGGGATATTTGAACTTATGTGTATAGTCACACTGTATCTTCAAATTTGTTGCCATGTCTAGAAAGAAAATCTTTAGTATCTTAATTTGCCATTACTCCACTAACTATAGTTGATAACTGATGAGTAAATATTACTATCTCTATTAAAACTTGAATTAAATATGAAAGAAACATTAATTCTTCCATCAACTTATGGCTGAACTGAATGGCTGAATGGCAGCAAGCTCATACTGGCTCAGGTTTCATAACATGTTCATATTTGTTTGCAAACGATTTTTTTAAAAAATCCTAAGTAAATACTAATCATCATCATGTAATAAAAATATTTTATTCACAGGTAGATAATCAAATATCCTGTGTTGAAGTCCTAACCCCCAGTACCTCAGAATGTGAGCTTATTTGGAAATAAGGTCTTTGCAGATGTAATTAGTTAAGTTAGGTTGAGGTCATATTGAAGTACGGTGGGTACTTAATCCAATATGACTGATGTCCTTATAAGAAGGTGAGATTTGGACACAGACAGGTATACAAAAAGAGTATCATGTGAATATGAAGACAGAGACTAGGGTAATGATTCTACAAGCCAAGGAACACCAAAGATCGCTAGCCAGCCACCAGAAGCTAGGGGAGAGGGCTGGAACTAATTTCTACTCACAGCTCTTAGAAATAAAAAAACTCTGCTAACACCTTGATATTGGACCTCTAACTTCCATAACTGTGATACAGTACATTTCTGTTGCTTAAGCTACTCAGTTTGTGCTAGTAATACTTTGTTTTGGCAGCCCTAGCAAACTATAATAATACAGACGGGTATATCTAAATAATCTTGACCAATATTAGTGGAAATATAAGCCCCCAAATGTTTTTCTCACAGTTGTGCAAAGAATTACTTGTTTTTGCGTGTGCTTTGCAAAGAGCAAGACCTATCCATCTATCTGTCATCTGTCATCTTCTTCCCTCCCTCCTATCTTTTCTCCATTTCTTTCTTATTGTCATTCTGGTTCTGTTGTTCTTTTTTGGCTTCTTTGTTTCTTTAAATAAGAAGATGGTCAACTAACAGTATTGGAAATATAAAATTTAATGAACTGACTGCTTTTACCCCTCAAACCTTATCTATTACTTTTTGTCAAAACATAACGTTCCTCAGTAAGGACTTAATCTAGCTCTCCTTTCTACCTATAGAAAGGAGAACACTAGAAAGTGAATGGGCATGTAGTAAAGCTAAAATTAAGAGAAATTACACAGTGCAAGTTGCCAGGTGTGAATTCTAAGAATGAGTGTGAATTGGCAAAAAATCTAGGTTATGCTAAGAAACTCTCTCCAGATTAGTAATAGAAATTGAAGGTATTTAATGGACATGATATGTAATTCTTTTTTCTTTTGTTAATATTAAGAAAGATAAAAATAATGGACAACTAAATAGAAAAAAACAAGCAAAATACTAGAGCAGATGCTTCACAAAAGAGAAAATCTAAGTGAAGAAATATATGAGATTGTACTCAACTTCATAGGTTACCAAAGAAATGCAAATTAAAACCACAATGTAATCCCGTATACATTAGAATGGGTAAAATGAAATATATTACAAATATCAAATGTTGATGAGAATATGTAACAACTGAAACTCTCATGTGTTGCTGACAGAAGTGTAACTTGGTATAATACAATCCCATTGACAAACTATTTGGCAATACCTGCTAAAGCTGAACACATACATAAGCTTTGATCTAGAAATTCCATTGTAGGTATATACTCTAAAGGAATGTGTATATATATTCTCTGAAATACATATACTAGAATGTCATATTGATGGCTAATGGGTATGAGTATATATATTTTTTAGGAGAAATGCAAATGTTCTAAAATCATATTTTGATGATGGTTGCACAATGCCAAATTATATATTTTAAATGAGTGAATTGTATGGCATGTGAATTATATATCAATAAATCTTAGAGAGAGGGAGAAGGGAGGGAGGGAGGAAGGAAGGAAGCAAGGAAGGGAAGCAAGGAGGTAAGAAAGGTCAGGAACTGGTCCAGAAATCAGAAAGTGGGGTTCCAATCTTAGCATAGCTATCAACGAACCAGCGTGTCTTGAAAACGTCTCAATCTTCCTAACCTCAATGGATCTATGTTTTCCCATATAGCAAATGAGAGTATTAAACTATTAATTCATTATTCCCCTTTGATGAATAATCAGTTCTTGAAATTAAAAGAGCACTGTTCACGTAATTGCCATGATAACTCTTTGTACACTTGATTCCTGATATTTTTGTATTATTAATGTCCCCTTAAATAATTAAATTTATTATAGTTTTCAGAAATTAGACAACACTTGCCAAGGAGACCAAGGCAATAGATAAGAGCTCATTATATTGGAGTTTCTTAGCTGATAAATTTTTCATGAAATTCTTAGACTCTGGTATCACTGATCCTCTCATGAAGGGTGTTTGCATA
This sequence comes from Varecia variegata, assembly GCA_028533085.1. Classification (NCBI taxonomy): domain Eukaryota; kingdom Metazoa; phylum Chordata; class Mammalia; order Primates; family Lemuridae; genus Varecia; species Varecia variegata. The sequence continues at coordinate 115,006,328 of CM052440.1, forward strand.
AAATATTTAGGGTACCGTATTCAAACAAATTTTTCTGTGGCATAATTCTTGCAATAATCAAAATAAATAAATCAATTCAACATTTATATGTAGATACATCTGACATAAATATTACATATTTTGGCAACATTTGTACACTTAAGACTGAAAAGGAAAATATAATCAATGAATTAACAAGGAAAAATTGTGGTGTATCTTGGATTTTGCTGGGACAGATGTGTGTCTCTTACCTCTGGTTAGTGTGAGAAAAAATATGCACCATTCAAAAGACCATACTATAATAATTCTCTTTCTTTGGATTGAAGCAAAACCTGCTATATTTCTCTAATGTGTTATACTTTCCTTAAATGGATAAATGTAACTATGATGCATTAAACAAAACCTTTTGACAAACTTCTAAGGTCTCCAAGGACAGGAAACATTACCTAAAATGACATGCATGAGAGGAATGTAATTATATTATTTATTTAAATAATTATATGCGTTTATAATTTATTTTTGTTATTTTACATAAATATCTAGAGAATTCTAATATTTGCATGGAATAAGCTAGATTTAGGTAATTGTTTATTACAGTTACCCAATTTTGCCCCACAATGGAATTTTGCATTTATTACACGCTGTGTTTATTTTTACTGGACAGGGGTCATGAGATTATCCAAAGAAAAATGAACTTTTCAAGTTACAATATGTATTTTCATTATTTCATTTATTACATTTTAAATTAACATAAAGATAGGACTGACTTGTTAACAATGTACAAAATTATTTGAAAGTTAATTTGCTTAGAAATTTATTTAGCTGAATATTAACTAGAGTTAATTCTATTTTTTGTGATGTAAGACCTGATACATATTATTATAATATCTTATTTCTTCCATAAATCCATATAACACATGTATTTTCTATTATGTACCACATATTTCTATATTTATTATATATTGTTATGTCCTATATATTCATTTATCATAAACATACATGTATTTTTATTTATGATTATAAATTTGTAAATTAATTAACAGTATATTTTATATACCTTCGTAGTTTATACATTCATCCAGTCACTGTGAATGACTATTTCAGCATTATATATGATCTTGTTTTGATTATTATTACCACAAGTCAAAACAACAGTGGTTTGCAAGCACCAGAATGGTTTGAGATTTCATTTAGTGGAGAATTGTTTGCATGGTCAGAATTTCTTATGAGCAATTTAATTCGAGAGATAAATAGTTTTGGGCCAGAAATCAATTAATATAATGGTTTTTAGATGTTCAGGCCTCATTGCCTAGATTTATTATATTTAATTGCACATTTATTCAAGATGTCTCATCATTCAAAATGACTTGTTTGGTAATTTTAAAGAGAAATGTCATGGTTAGGGTAAAAGATTTCACTTCATGGATTTCGGCACTGACTCGGGAATGGCTTGAATGCTAAATGCCACAGGTACCTGAGGGAACTGGCATCCTGGTAAATTACACAATTCAAAATCTATTTCCTCTTCCTGTAGCCCCTGTCCATATTGGGCCCAGGGTATTTCTGACCACCTCTGAAATGGCTTTTTTAATATCCTACTTTTGAATATATTTTACTAGCCTCTCAGATATTATCCAACTGTTACTTCCGTCTCTATCTGGGGCTTTGTTTTCCTTTTTTTAAAAATGTATTTCTAGTTATCATTATTTGAGTTTTATTTAGCTTGTCTTAATTTCATTTATAGCATATTTAGACCCACTGAAATCTATTCAATATCTTTAATTTCCATTTCCTCATTCAGCCTTGTGTTTTTGTACAGAGAATATTCTTGAGAAAAATGGCTTCTAAACTCTCTTAGCCATGTGGTACAGGACCTGGTATCATTGTCTCTTGCTTAAAATACAAATCTACAACAGCGACAACAGTAAAGCTTAATATGAAACCTGCCTTTCATGGACATTACTTCTTTCTGTGTAACTAACCAATCCAGTGTCACAATGAGACCGGATAGAAAGGATGATCCTGGAGCTTGTGGCAAGCCACATGCCTCTAAATTTGATTTCCACATACATTCATCATTTGAGGATGAATGCTGTGGGAATTTAGGGCAGAAAATCTGGTGCTGTTTACCTAGAGTGGGAACCAATAACTTAATATAACACCTGCTGAAACCAGCCTGAGTTTATAAAATAGCAAATACTGTGCATGCACTTGTATAATGAAAATTAAAACTACAACAGCTGCACACTTGAGCACCCATCTGCTGCATACCCATAAGTATGCAGCTTTGCTTAGACCAGAAATAACTTTAATGTGCAGGAAGACCAGAAACATTGTAGTTCTAGGTCAAACCGGAGTATTTTTTCACCCAGATAGAGCATGAAGCCAATCAACCATTAGGCTTGTATCCCGCCAATGGATTGACGGGAGCACCTTATTGTTTGTTTCAGGAGTGGTAGGTGTAGATCTACCTCTGAACAGTAAGCTATATGAGAATGAAAAATAATCTCTACTTCGATCACCATAACATCCTCAATATCTAGCAAAAATCTGACACATATGGGGATGCAGTGTGTTTTTACTGAATGAATATAATAAAAATACTTTTTGACTACTGTAGAAGTTTCCAATGCTCATCATTAACTAGTTGATTGCTTCTTTTGGCTACACAGGAAAACTAAACTTACCAAATCCCTTTTCAATTAGACAAGACTATGTGACTAGATCTAGGCTATGAAATGTGAGCAAATGCAATGAGCATTACTTCTGGGCCAAAACATTTAAGCATGTGTGTGTTCCACTCTCTGCCCTGTCTTTCCCTGCTGTAGTCATCCTGGAGCTTCATGTTGAGACAGCACATTCATAAGATGAGGCACTTTTTGTCTCTGAATCACTCCAGAAAGGAGACTTCCTCTGGAGGATTGGTCTATCCACATGTGATTTTACACAAGCTTTTGTTTGTTTAGTTACCAAGATTTGGACTTTATTTTGTTGGCATCCTATTATGCTGATACATAATATTGATTTTATGCCTGTTTAATTTGGAGAATAGAAAATGATGGACTTATATTAGTAGACTTTTAACTCTTTGTGTTTTTGTATATTATTAGTATATATGTATCATCTTTAAGAAATTCAAGGGAAAGACATCCTTCACTTAATTTGTGAACTGATTCGATAAATTCTCTGTAAAGTCTTAACTGTAAACTCAAAATTTTCCTTTGCTTGTAAAATTACTATTGACTATGTGGTGATGAGACTTAATCTTGTGAAAATAGAGTCTCAATTGAAGAAGAAATCTATAATAAATGTAACAAAGACCATAGATGAAAATAAATAACATGTAAATAATAAGTAATGATTACTTGGCCCAGGAAAATCACTTGACCCAATTAAATATGCATTATTTAAAGTTTTCTTAATTCAATAATGAAAAACACTTTTGGATTTTTAATTAAGAACTAATTCTCTCTTTATTATAACTTCACATTGCTCTCTTATTTCTACAGCATGCATTTTCATTGCCTTCTGAAGTCTAGTGCTAAAGTCATATTGTCCTTAATGTATGTAATAATAGAAAAAATGCTGCTTTCAAGAAAAAAGATCCTTTTGTCGAGGGAAAGTTCAATTATGTAAAATTATTTTTAGATTTGACCTAGAGCATTGGTTATAAAAATAAAATAAACCGTTTCAACTCCTCCAGAAAAATGTGAAAGTATTAATGACTACTGAAACTAGGCAAGAACAGAGTACACACGATGAATGTGGTTTGTTTTTGTTTTATTTTTGATGGCCAGAACCTTGGAAGCATGAGACAGAAAGGAAATAAGGAATAAAGACCTAGAATGTGTTTCACAGCATTTAGAAAAGAAATAAAAGGATCTAGATATTTACTCACCATATAGTCAAATGCAATTTTACAAATGATGGGAAATTTTTAGCATATGATTAAAACTTTATAGAGAATTTATTGAATCAATTTCACAAAGTAGGTAAAGTGTAGCCAGCATTTTACTTGGACTATTTTAATTCTTACAGTAATCTTGTGACTTAGACATTATTTCTCTTTTGCAGTTTAGAAAATTGGCTCAAAGTCTTCTAAGCTTCTTCAGGTAATAAATATGGGGCTTGGATTCAAAACTTTGCATGTCTGATTGCAAGGCTCATACTATTTCCACCATCCCTCACAGCTTTCCTTAGCAGACATATATGCTAACTCTTTAAGGGAAGCAAATGGTAGCCCAATTAGTTATAGATGAAAGGTAGGGATTAGCTGTTATGACTCCTATTCCAGGACTCTTTCTACTAAGACAAGGCTCTGTTCATGATATTAGACTGAATATAAGGTTTAAGAAAGAAAATGATAAGTTAATATTTGGATGCAGTGTGGCCTACTATAAAAAACACAGGTGTTAGAGATCCATGGACCTGAGTTTAGTGTTCATTTCTATAAAATGAAAAATAACATCTGTACTACAGAATTTTCATAGGCATAAGTGGAAATGCATAAGTACTTGGACTAATGTCTGCCTCATGCTAAGAGATCAATATATGGTAGTGATCATTTCCACGTCATTTTGCACATGGCCACCTGGTCTCAATGCCACCCAAACTGTATTCCTGTGCACATAAGAAGTGGCAACAACCAGGTTAAAGTTATAGGAGTCATATGACAGCAAGGTAGGAAACAGTAGAAGTGGCTGCATTTTTCTACCAAAAGAAAGTTGAGCTATAATATTAAAAGACATAACAATATTAAATAAGACATTCAAGGTCAAAAATTATACTGAATTGGCTGTGGCCAGCAAGTGATTACCACACCTGTCTCCCAGCAGTAGAAGAGAAGAACACACAGAGGAGACGCCACTGCCATCCAGGATAATACGGGGTCATTCCGATTCTTGCCATTTCTAATTAGCTGCCCATGAAAATGGATTAGGAGCCACCTGATGGATACAGTCACCTAATTTGGCATACACATATGTTATTTTTCACAGGTCACTTACTTTTTACAGGTCATTCTAGTAATGTGTGATGTCATGGCAAATACTCTTACAACATCACTCCAAATGTTTCTGGTTGTAATTTTATAATGTATAAAATCCTTTCATAAACATTCTAGGTTTTCATAGGGTGGTCTGATAAAAGTCATGAAATTGTATTCTAGTTACTAAGCACATGTCTCAGCTCCAAAATCCACCTTTCTAGACTAGTGATGCTAAAGCCGAAACTGAAAACCACATCGCCTTTGGCAGCTACTCCATCAGGTTCTGCCAAAAGAGGGCGCCAGAGAGACTAAAAAGCTGGAAAAGGATTTGCTCCTTCTTGCATCTTAATGGTGGATTTCCTGTTCCTCTCAACATTGCTCCAGGAACACTCTTTCTTCCCTTGGCAGTGGCAGTTTACTCTAGAATCAGGTTTTCCAGATAGAATTTTCCCATTTACATGTGGAACCCGTTCATCCAGCCTCCTTAGAGAGACACCAGCATCAGTCATCTGGTTACTCAACTACCACCACATATTTGATCCCAAGACACTACAGCCAGCTGAACACCACCTCCTACTCCGAGGTCTGAGTTTCACTCCAGGAGACCACTCCTTCAAATTTTCTAAATTTTAATAATCTCAACAACTTCTCATTGTTTCTCCAGCTGTAGGGATGGTAACTGTTGCCTGCAGTTTCTACCTCTATGACACCTATGTACAGAAGAGAGTTAACACAGCAGTCCTGAGTGGGCTATCCTTAGAAAGTCCTGCTTGCAAATTTGGCCCTCAGCTCATGTCTGGGAAGTTAGATTTTGGAAAGGTCTTCACCACTCCCTGGCAAGAATGGCTTAGCACGCCTAAACCGTATGTGCAAACGCTATGGTTTATACTAAGCACCTGCTTTCCTTGTGGAGTCTGGAATTGTCATTAGCAATTAGTTATTAGTTATTCATAGGATCTGTAAGTAATATCTAGTTTGAATTTATTCCAAAGTCTTTGATAAGGTCAATAGAAGTTAAATAGTGAGAGTGAACACAGTACAGCAAGGGGTTTTACTCCCTCCTTTAACATAACATTTTGTTTTCGGTAGCATAGACATTTTTGAAAATTAGCCAGAAGACCCATAAGAAAATGACATGGACAATGAATTTATAGGTATTGAAATTTCTCTCAATATTTTCTGTGAAGTTTATACTTTTTATCAATAAATTGACAGAGCAAAAGCAAAGACCATAAGATTAAAAAAATTATGTGCAGATGGGACATACAGATTTTAATTATATTAAGAAAAGCAATGCATAATATCCTCTTCCCTTTTGAATGTATAAACATGCATATTACTCTCACCTTTTCTCTCTCCTGTATTATCATGTTGGGTTGAAAATTATGATGAGGTAATTTACTGACTGCAAAAGGAAAAAACTTGTTATGAGTTATAAAATCATGCTACCAGTTTCCAAAGGTGGTGGGGCAGTTAGTGACCTTATTCCATCCTGACTTTTAAAGCAACACTTTTAGCAAATTGAATCACTCAGAGTTGCTTCCCAAGAATTTGAAATTAGACTGGATGGCTCAAGGAAGACCTTTAACTGATTGAGGGCATTTGCTTCAGATCAGATATGGAAATATATGGGCATTGCTTTGGATTCAGATTTGTTCTTATAAGGACTGTCACTCAACTCTTCTACATTATAATGGCTGAACACCATCACAGGATAGTTAAAACAAAATAGATTGATACTTAATCCTCTGTGCCTTTGAAGAAAATATGGGGAAAAGTGTTAGGATATCAGTAGTCACAATTCCCTTCCTCATCACCTCATGGTATTGCCGTATCTGCCACTCCCCGTTTACCAAATCATTGTTTTCGGCCTGCCACTAGGCATGTCTGAAATGAACAAGATCTTTGTACTCATATTTCAGATGAGAAAGCTTTAGACCTATTTAAAGGAAATATCCCAGGCTTCTTCTAACACTTAACCAAATATTAATGAAAATAAAAATTATATAAACATACAGAAATTGATTAGGTTATAGAGAATAGGTTGTTTTGGTTTTATTGAACATGATTTGAGTATCTTATGTATGCCCCTCTACTGGGCACTGGGGATACAGCCTTCCCCCACAAAGACCTCCTTTGAGGAGGTCTCCATGGGGCATTTTGAATGGGATGATGTTTTGTGTTTGCCATAATGCAACATATTTAGCATCCCTGGCTTTTGTCTACTAAAAACCTACAGCCCTGCACTCTATCATTTTGACTATCAAATATACCACATGCATCCTTGATGGAATACATGTGTTCCACCTGAAAACCACTATGCTTAAATTTTATCATAAGATAACTCGTCTAATTTCAATAATTAGGTAATTTAAGAGTCAATAGGACATTGTTCCAAAATCTATGTTCTTGGTCCTGCATGAGAGATCTCTTTGATTTGTTAACACCTAATTCCTTCACCTCTTTTCTGGGCTAGCAACTCAACTTCATCACATCCATGGAAATAAGGTTTCCAGAGTGGATGAGCTTTTTCTTGGAGACTAAAGGCTTTATGTCAGCTTCCTGACATGGAGACATTTTTATTCTTCCTCTTGCAAATCTGTCCTCTACTACTTAACTACCCAATAAGCTCCATTTCCTGTCTGAGGCAAGCCTTCAATTCTCTACTAATTTTCCAAGCACAGATGAGTAGTCAGCTCTGAGTCATCAAGGAATTTGGTTACCAGATTTAACCGCTTCCAAGGTGCTTTTTTATGAATCATTTAGATTTTTACTTTCCCCTCTTTAATATTTGCTATATTCTTTCAAAATCACATCACCTTAGTTTTGTAACAAAAATCTGCTTCATATGTTCAATGGTGTAGCAGACCACTTCTACCTAAAATAAGAGTTGTTTTCTTTCAAGTGTGTCAAGAAAAGCCTTTCTCAGAATGCAATGATGTGTCTGAAAGCTTGAGTACAAATTCTGTCTACCAGCTGTGAAGTGGTGGGCACGGCCTTTGGATTCTCTGACTAAACGTTTCTATTTTAAATGAAGGGTAGGGCCAGGTAGTTTCTAAAACTCCCAGGAGTGCTTTGAATCTAGATGATTAAATGCTAAAAGAAATTGAGTAATTTTTGTCTGTGAAGTAGAAAACTAGTGATATTGATATTTTGAACTGTATAGTGTGAACTTGGATTAGATGTAGTTTTTGAGTAGTTATTGAGTTATGATTAATATTTTCAAGTGTATGAGAAAACAAATATAGGAAATGTGTTGAAGTGGCTTGCATATGCTTCTAGGAAATCTTCTGTAGTTTGGTTTTTTTCCTCTAAATTTATACTTTACACAATCCCATTTTGCCATTGTCTAAATCCTGGTGTCCATGCAAGGCAGACAAGAAAAATACCTGAGTAGTCCAAGTTGAGGCTCTTCCTACCCAAGCATAAATCAAGGCTGATCATGGCAATATGTTTCTAAATCAATTCAATTTCTTAATATGGAAGAAAAAAGAAGAGAGAAAAATCAATGCAAATTAGTTTTATATTCAGTATTTTGAATCACTACCCTTAATCCAGGTGTGTTAAAAAGATAGAGTAATTCATATTTGTGTATATTTAAACTGATTTGTGTCCAAGTTGTTAAACATGTTATAACTACTGTAGTGTATATTTGAGCACATATTCAAAAAATCTCAGGAAATGTTGGTATGATAATGAGCTAAAATACTTATGGCTATAGATAAGTATTTGAAAATAGATTCATAACCATAGAATAAGTGACATATAAAATTTTAACTCCATTATTACATTAAATTTACCTCTGCCATTCTTCTATGAGATCCATTTTTTTGTCCTATAAATATCAGTTTTGATTCTGAAATATTTCTTTCTAAATTTCTTTTACTGTAAAATGCAGGGAAATAGTGAAACTCCATTGAAATGAAATTTGCCAATTCAAAAATTTAGGTCTCTTAGGTAGGAACTAGGGAGTGTCAGCTTTCTAAATGCTTTGTAGCAGTGTTTTAAATACTAATTCACTCCATCTTACGAGGGTGATGATACATCATCAGTCCTTGGCTCAAACCCTCCAAAGGCCCCTCATCTCACCCAGAGTAAAACCAAAGTGCTTGCAGTACCTTATGTGCACCAACAAGATCTGTCTATACTGTTAACTCCCTGACATCATCTACTTTTCTCCCATTCATTTCATTCTAGCTGCACTGGTTTCCATGCACTGTAATCCCTTGAACTTCATACATGCTCTTACCTTACCTTAAGGCATTCACACTGGTCCTTTCCTCTGCCTGAAACTACTTTCCCTAGTTAACTCCCTCACATACTTCCAGAATTTACTTAAATATTACCTTTTCAATGAGGGCAACCCTTTTATCCCAGTTCCCTCAAATAAACATTCAAAATATAACTTACCCTGCACTATTTTTGCTGGTTTCCAAGGCTCGTAATGCCTTATTGAGATGCCATATGGCTTACATACATATTCAATTTATTGTGTGATGTCTGTCTATATCTTGATTGAATGGAAACCACACAAAAGTAGGGTTATTTATCTGTTTTGTTCACTGATGTGTCTGATTAGCTCACACCAAGCACTCAATAAATATTTGTTTTTATGGAGAAGAATAACATGATTAGGTAATGATGATTTGATGATGATGATGATTTAATGATGATGATGATAGAGCAATTACTCTGTTATTCCCCCCCTGGGCTAAGTAATTTACTTTCATAATTGACCTAAGCCTTCCCTTAAACACTATGGCATATAGATATTACAATCTTCATTTTATTGATGAGAAAATTGTGGCTGGAGAGTTAAGAAACTTGTCCCAAATTGCAAAGCTAGCAAGCTAATGGTACTGGGACTTAAATCTAAATCTGTCAAACTTCAAGGTCTATGCCTTTGTCTTATACTATGCTATAATTCCTATATACTATAATTTGGGTAAGTTTCTCTCATATTTGCTTTGAATTCTAACCTATAAAAACAAATTTATTTTATATGGTCAGTATATGGCATATACAGTATAGAGTATGTCATATGTCCTTTAACCAATCCATTTCATTTTTCTGGCTTTAGAACTCATGAATCATTTATCCCATTTTTATTCATCAAATAAAACTCTGAAAATTAATTCTTCTGAGTATCTGTGAACATCTATTAACACTAATGATCTATTTGAACATGAAACATGTAGAGTAGAAATCTTTTATTAATGCAACTTTCCTGATAACACAAAACTATGAGTAAAGAAAGTTATGAATTATGAGGGAGCAAAATTGACTATCAAGAGGAGGAGCACAAAAGGCTAAATGCTATATGTGGCCAAGTTAAAACTAAAACAGGCAAGAAATAAAACAGTTAAATTTACTATAGTTATTTTATATCACTATCCCTTTTCAACATGGGATATATGTCATGAAGAGTGGAGATGAAAAATAAGAAAAGTGTGCAGTGCTTTTGTGAATCTATATATTCATCACATCTAGCACAATGCCTGTCAAATAATGGGTACTCAAAAATGTATCATACAATGAATAAATAATAGATCTATAATAGAAATAGCTCTCAACTCACTGGTATTAAACTACTGAATTAGAGATGGCTTACTTGTCAGTGATTTCAGAAGTGCATATTTACTTGCTTTTGATAAAACTAATAAGCAAACATTAATATTTACAACATAGCTATAATTTAGTCTAAAATACCACAGATGTTGGTGAAAATGCACAAAACTAATGTATTTCATTTAGGAAAATATGAATTAAGACTGTGTTAAATAGGAAAAGAAAATCCAAATTTCCATGATTAAGAATATTTATATACTTTATTTGAATAAATTGTTGTTAATCAGCTCCAAGCTATATTAAAGAAAAATATATGGATGGATTATTATTTAAAACTAAAACTAAAATTCTAAGCAGAACTTCCTGCCATAAAATTACCACGTTGTTCCATAATCCTTATTGAGAATTGACAGATCCTAAACAATGTCTTCATAATCCAAAATGTTAATTGGCTAATGTTTTAATCTGCTTTTCCTCTAAAAACTGTAGCATTCTGATAGTGTCCATTCATTGATCTAGTATGTTAATTATGCTATTAGTAGATGTGTTAGGTTGCTTGCAAAAATCACAGGTGTCAAACTCTTCACAACCTATGGATCCTATTTCTAGGGTCAAGCCCTACTTATAAAGATACTGTAATGTTGATGATAGCAGTGCCTTATATCTTATGGAAATTTACTGCAAAAAAGGTACTTCTACACACACTATATTTCTAACCTGATTCTCACAGCATACTTGATGGTCAGGGCTAGTATTTTTAATTTGAAATGTTAAATTTTTTAAAAATCTTGTTTCTTAAAATGGGTAAATTATTTCAGTTTAAAAAACCAAAAAAAAATATGTGAAACTGTTAAAGAAAACCATGCCTTTGCTCTACACTGGTCTGAGTAGAAACCGGAAGTTAGTGATGATTTAGAACAATCCTTCTTTTCATATTCTAAACTCAGAAATATGTACTTAGGACAGACTAAGCCAAATATACTATCTAAAAGCCACCCCACACAAGAATAACACCTTGAAGCTAGTATAATAATGTGTTTGTTGAATTATGGCTCAAATGTGGGATTTTCACCAGCAATTATCCTTCATCCTGGTACCTCAAATGTGTTACTTTTTTCTTTTAATATTTTATCAGGGGTCCCATTTGAGCTGGAATTTTACAAGGCTCAGAATTATTCTTGCCTTGACATAACACTTTGGTTTTTGGTTATGACTATAAAAAATAATGTTTTCATAATTCCCTGTTTTGGAGTAGAACTGTGAAAAGTAGCTTTTGATGTTTAGTATTATTATTTGATTTCTTTTTTTGGCAGTTGATCTTGGCATCCTGGAGTGTTTTTTTAAACACTGTAGCAATACCATACTCTTCAAACTTTGGCTACTGACCTAAAACAAGGAAAGCTAAAAATATTCTGGGTAATTCTCTATTCAGTACTTTCTCAATTTTATGTTTTGATCAAATTTTCACTGTTAATCAATTAACTCTAATTATGAAAATGTTCTATTAAAATATGATATTGACAGAAAAAAATCAAGCATTATACTAATAAATTATCTTCAAAGAGTCTAGTAGCAAATGTAGAATAGGACAAAACAATGATTTCTAATTTAAAACTTACTGACTTCAATGCACTTATAATTTGAGAAAGAAATAACAACATGTTATCCTTGACCCAAAGTATCACCCATAACACTGCATTGCTCTAAAAATCTAGTTTAGATTTCACTGAATATTATATGACTTTATTTTTCCTGTTATTCTGTTTATCTCAATCCTTTACCATAACCTCAGTGCCTTATTTATTTAATACAAGAATTATGATGTACCACCACTGTTTCTGAGGTTTTGGGAGTAATTTCATTTGAAAGAAAATGAGGAATGGATTGTATCTTGAAAAGATAAAGGACTAATTGTATACGCATATGTTTCATGAAAATGTTTATTTGAATTTAAACTGTTTAGTTCTTAATTAATCTAATTATTAATTAAAGATGTTCCCAAACTATTTGCAGGGTAAAAAATAGAAATTGCAGTAAAATATAAGTGGATTTATCTCAAACAGAAGTAATAATTTCAAATAAACTAAGTGCATTATGTATGTATGCAAACTCACTTATATGGTTATACAACCTCATTATTTGGGTGCCCCATTTTTCAAATGAGGTAACTGAGACTTGGGGAGGTTGAAAGGATTGCACAAATTCCTATATCTGGTAAATTCCTCAGTCAATACCCAGTTATGACTAAAACAAAACAAAAGAAAAACATGTTTGGAACCACTTGCAATATGGCTGATAGGACTGTATTTATCACATGGATGATAAAATTCAGAATACAAATTTAACAAAGCTGGATATGAATATGTTACAAATTATCTACATGACTTTGAAGAAGCTGCTTACTGAGATTCAATGCCCTCATCCATAAAATGAAAATATTATTTAGCCAAATTCAATTCAAGCCAAGTTTTAGAGGACATAAATTTGGGGCAAACTAGTCATGACAATTCTTACGATGGTAAGCATTAAAAACCGCAATTGGCAACACAAAGAGTATACCCAAGTGAACATCTAGACATTTCAGTGTTTCAAAACTCTCTCTTGGTACTTACCTGTCAACCGTGCTACAGCTTAAGAATTACTGCAACATCAATTATGGGATCACTACAGCCTCAAAAAACACTAAGCCTGAGAAACTCCTGTCAGATATAAAAGAATGTGCTTCAATAGTAGTAAAGAAACAACAAACCTGATGTTCTTCAGTTTATAAGAGAATATTCACTTTTAAAATAGTATATATTATCTGCATAAACTCAATCATTTCTACTTTAGCTGATTTTCTAATTACACTAGAATAAAAACAATTATATATAGATTACAAGCAAAAGACAAAAGAGCCAATGTGACAAAATCAGCAATGTGACAAAATTTACCTAGTCGGTTCTATGAATCCTATGGGAAGGATGGCAGTGTATACACTGGAGTGTTTTTCCTCAGATTCTCAACTGCTCTCTGGGACTCTTCCATTCTTTTGCCACTACTACCCAAATGTCAGGGGTAAACTATTTCTTTCTCAAACACTCCCCAAGCATAAACCACTCTCACTCTTTAACCCCCACCTTTAGGGATTTCTACCATTCCCCCCTCCAAAAAAAATATCTAGAGATGCTAAATTTTCTTGAAGTCTTTCTCAAAACTTACTGGAATAGTGAAGAAATTCACAAATAAAACCAAAACTTAAAAAAAAAAAGACTGGTTTAAATATTATAAGCAAATAATCTAAAATTAACATAGAAATGTGATAATTGCTAGAATAATTTCATTCTAAAAATGAGAAATGCATATTTCAGAAGTAAATTGGTTTTAGTGTGAAATAGAAATTTTAGGAAAATAAAAATAAGAAAAATGTACTAAAAATAGGCAAAGAGTCATGCTTGCTCATAGTTGGCAGCACCAAGGGAAATGTGTGAGATGCACAGACTAAGGAATTAGAGGGTCAGAATGTGTTCCCTATCCTGAACCATGAAACTGTAATCACATTAGCAAAATGAGGTTGAGTTAAGGCCATCATTTAGATCATAATTCCAATAATCTGTAATTTCAATGGTCTAATAATATAAAAACGGCCATATACAAAATGTAGTTTTATCACCATGAAAGTATTGAGTTGAAATCTTTTTTCCTGGGAGTAGCTGTGGGTTCTGATAATGAAAACTGGATCGGAGCAGCAGCTGATTCATTCATTCAAATGATATTTATTGAACTCCTTTTATGTGGTAAGCACTACGTGATAAATAAGAGAGATAGACCTGATGCTGGGAAAATTGGATAGCCACATGTAGAAGACAGAAACAGAATCTCACCTCTCACAAAAATCAACTAACGGTGGATAATAGACTTAAACCTAAGGCATGAAGCCGTAAGAATTCTAGAAGAAAATGTTGGAAAAACTCTTATAGACATCATCCTAGGCAAAGAATTTATGAAGAAGATCCCAAAGACAGTCACAGCAACAACAAAAATAAATAAATGGGACCTGATCAAAGTAAAAAGCTTCTGCACAGCCAAAGTATCATCAGAGCAAATAGACAACCTACAGAACGTGAGAAAATATTCATATGCTATACATCTGATAAAGGGTTGATAACTAGAATCTATATAGAACTTAGGAAAATCAACAAGAAAAAATCAAACAACCCCATTAAAAAGTGGGCAAAGGACATGGACAGAAACTTTGCCAAAGAAGGCAGACTAATTGCCAACAAACATATGAAAAAATGCTCAACATCTCTAATCATCAGGGAAATGCAAATCAAAACCACAATGAGATAATCACTTAACTCCAGTGAGAATAGCTTTCATCAAAAAGTCCCAAAACAACAAATGTTTGCATGGATGCAGAGAGATGGGAATACTCTTACACTGCTGGTGGGCCTGCAAACCTAGTATAATCTCTATGGAAAGGAACTCAAAGAACTCAAAGTAGAACTACCATTTGATCCAGCAATCCCACTACTGGGTATTCACCCAAAGGAAAAAAAAAGACATTCTATAAAAAAGACAGCTGAATTCGGATGTTGATAGTGGCACAATTCACAATTGCAAAGATGTGGAAACAACCCAAGTGTCCATAAATACATTAGGAGATTAATAAAATGTTGTATATGTATACGTGGAGCACTAATGAGCCATAAAAAAATGACGAACTAATACTCTTTTACTATCCTGGAAGGAGCTGGAGCCCATTCTTCTAAGTGAAGTCTCACAAGGATGGAAAAACAAGCATCACATGTACTCACCATTAAATTGGTACTAATTGATCAACACTTATGTGCACATATGGAAGTGACATTCATAGGGCATTGGGCAGGAGGATCCGAGAGGAGGGGATGGGTAAATTCACACCTAATGTGCACAGTGGGTGATTTCTGGGGGTTGGGCATGCTTTTAGCTCTGACTTGGATGGTATGAAGGCAATTTATGTAAACAAAGCATTTGAACCCCTGTAATACTCTGAAATTTAAAAAAATATAAAATACATAAGTAAAATTCAAAAAAAGAATAGTTAATGAAATATTTCTGATATAGAGTGCTGTGGTGTGTTAGATAATTTAAGAAGAGTCTTCACTTCGCGTTTGTCTCTCTGAGTGGAGTCTAAGTTAGAGAACTGCACAGCTCAGGGGCTAAGCAAGAGCAAGGTCACTCCAAGGTGAGGCCAAGTCCTACTGGGTCCAGATAAGGCAAGAGAAATCTGACATATAATACATTAGCAATATTCACCTTCAGCAGTAGAATCCAGCAGCCTAATGTTTCATGTCCAAGAAATAGCCAGTGTCAGTGTTGATTTTCCTCTGATTTGGTCTTGAGGCTTTTCTCTTGATAGCGGCCATAATCCAAGCTAGCCACTCTCTAGGAAAGCCCTGAGCAAATGAGAGTTAAGTTCGGATGTGTTGGTCAGGTGAAACATAGAGGAGGCAGCACAGCAAAGCATAAATGAAATGACATGAAATAACATAAGGAGTTTTTATTATTTTCCAACCCCACAGAGAAGAGGGCAGCATGCCAGCTTGCCTCATAGGGCCAATGGGAAAGGAGGAGGTGTTGGGGACACATGCACTCAATCAGCTGGTAGAGAGGGAGAGAGAGAGAGAGAGAGAGAGAGCGTACCCAAGTGAACTGAGGACCAAGGCTTTTATTGGGGTCCAAAGCGTTACTCAAGCAGGTTTCCCACAGGAGTTCTAAATGGTGGGTTTAAAGCAAGTGGGTACAAATTCCAGGCGATAATGCTGTGACTGAGAGGGAGTCACTGTGCCATATGAACACAGTCAATCAATATGGGGTGTGAAGGTCTGTGGGGTGGAATCAGGTAGGTTGTTTCTAGTGATCCCACAGGGAGGAGGTCACCAAAAGGCAGTTGCACAAGGCAGTGGATCGATCACACTGAGAACTGGAAACTGCGTCAAGGGTGACTAAGCCCTGCTACTGGTGTGAGAAAGTCCAAGGATATAAAATATTTTGACATAAAATCAGTATGCAGAATAGTTTGTTACAGCAATAAAGAGTCACAGAAAATTCATGGACAGAAGGTCATTATATTGTCTTTTCCAATCATGTAATTATACCAATAAAAAGACAGCTACACAGAGTTAAATGCTCCAATAAAATTGCAGTTTGAACAGAGGAAATATTTGATTGTGTACTTGGGGCTCTCTCCACTGCTCTCCATTGCCTTCCTTCTATACTATTCTACCTTTCTCTTTATTTTTCCCCAAATGGTGACTGTCTTCTAATCAGATGATAGTGTGGCCTGTTATGACCTCCAACAATATATGACCAAAGTGTTTTGAAGGGCAGGGTGTATGTGTGGTCTGATTTTCTCCATGCACTATAGCACCTAAGAAATTCTAACTTCCACTACAAATAAGAAGAGATTGAAAATGATATAACTCTACTAACAGATATAAATCACCCAGAAAGCTATTTCCCAAGATGTAACCAAATTCTCTCTGCTCTTTCCATTCAAATGAGAAATCAGGATAAGTGCATGAGAAAAATAAAATTGGAAGAAAGACAGAAAGGGTCACCTTTATTCAAAGAAAGCCAACCTTATTTTGGACATTATTTCTCTCTGGCAGAGTAGATTGTGTGCATGTGTATGTATGTGTATGCATGTGTTTTATTGAAAATAGTAAAGAGTAAATCTGAGACCCAGACTTCATATGTTTAAATGTGGGAGACAGAACACGTGTTTCTTTTCACTGATTTTTCAGCCCCTCTAAAATGATAGTGAACATGCACAACGCATACATAAAACATATGACAGATAGACTAGTTCAGACAATCAGAGAAGTTATTTTTAGAAAGTGGAAAGTGGAGGGAGAAGCGGTAACTTATTTGGAAACTAGAAGAAGCTGCACTCTACTCTATTTTGATGTATTCCCATCCTTCACAGTTTTTACTCTTGTAAATGCAGCAAATATCCTCAGTCTTTGGCCGGTGGGATACTCTTTCAGTTGGCTCTTGTGTACTTTAGACATGATCTTAGTAGCTTTGAAAGCTTCTTTATTTTCTGATTTGTGAAGCTAGTTCAGGTTCATTTTATATATTTTCTGTCCCTAACCTGAACTTGCTTCTTTCTCCAAGGCATCCTGGTTATGCTCAGTAGGAGAGAATTATTTAGAGACCATAATCTGGGCACTCAGTGTGATCATTTCTACTGAGCTTCTTCACTTCACCCCAAAGTAACTGTATTAATACTGTTAGTTTGATATGACCAGATTTCAGGTTCATTCTCCTCAAAGCAGTCTTGCCATTTGACTCTTCACTCATCCTTGTATGTTTTATGCATTTCTCTTGGTTGAATAAAATGCTGTCAAGAATATATACCTGTGCCCCACAGAGTTTGGAGATCTGATAACTGAATGATCTCAATGTTACGTTGTTTGTAAGCTCTAAAGATTCAGTGACCTCATGTATGACACACGAGATGTTATGAACAGAATTTGGGAAAGAATTTAATATGATGCTGTCACTGTCTTACTGGATAAGGAAAGAGAGTGGGGAAAGATTATTTTTAGCTATCATGGTGTTAGTGTTGATGACTGGACAAGAGAGTTTGTGGTTATTTGTATTCTTGCCACAATCTTTATACTACTTCTTGATAAAAGTTTATATTTTCTTTAGTGTGTGTGTGGGGTGGGTGTAAACTCTGAAGCCTAATTGTGAACCAACAAGTGTACTATGATTTCCAACTATATTCCCAAAGGTATGAAAAAAATATAGATATTTATAAGTGATAACACACACAATGTCTTTTTTTTTTTTTTTTTTTTTTTTGAGACAGAGTCTCACTCTGTTGCCCCGGCTAGAGTGAGTGCCATGGCATCAGCCTAGCTCACAGCAACCTCAAACTCCTGGGCTCAAGCGATCCTTCTGCCTCAGCCTCCCGAGTAGCTGGGACTACAGGCATGCGCCACCATGCCCAGCCAATCTTTCTCTATATATTTTTAGCTGTCCATATAATTTCTCTCTATTTTTAGTAGAGACGGGGTCTCGCTCTTGCTCAGACTGGTCTCGAACTCCTGAGCTCAAACAATCCGCCCGCCTCGGCCTCCCAGAGTGCTAGGATTACAGGCGTGAGCCACCGCGCCCGGCCACACAATGTCTTCTTAAAGACAGTTTTTTTAAACTATTTCAGGAGATAAACATAATACCAATGCTAAAAGATTTTTAAAAAGAAAAATATTAATAGAAAAATTAGTAAAATATTATAATATAGATATACCATACATATATGATTTTAGAGGAGAAATAAATTTGGGCTGGAAATATACCCATTCATTTATATATTCATTCATATATTTATACATCTTCTTACAAAAATATTGAAGGTATTTATAGAAATGCATATAGTATAAATATGAAAAGAACTACAATGCCTACAATTGTTCAGTGAAAGGGAAATTCTGTAAAGAGAAATTTGGCAACAGTATTAATAATTTTAGAAATATGCATAACTTATGAAGTGAGACTTTCACTTCCATTAATTTATATTAATAATATGAAGTTAAAGATTTGACAGTTAAGATATTTAACACAATGCTGTTCATCATATTAGTAATCTGTTTATCATTAAACACAGCATAAATGTTCAACTGTATGAGAATACTTCAATTAATTCATGATATATCCATATGATATATTATTATAAAACCATCAAATACCATGTTTTCAAAGAATATCTAATACATGAAAATACCCATATAATATTAATTTTCAAACACATAAAATTATATTTTAACACATTCCAAAGTTGTTTAAATAATCATAAGCACAAAATTCATTTAAAAAGGTAGTGTAAATAGATCCAAATACTTGAAGTAATTATTTTTAGATGATTACTTACAAGTACTTTTAAATTTGTTCTATATTATTTTTCTATTTTTTAATGATTTTTATAAGGATTTCCCTTTGTAGGATTACTTGTGAAATAAAATTTTATTTTACCTTTAAAATGTAGTATATGCAAAAATTAAGATATATGTGATGGGAAAAAGGGAAAATAAGGGCAGGAAAATTAGTTAATCCATGTATCAAGTCAAAGTAGTAATTACAATGCTTTAAAGTATTTTATAACTGCCCAAATGGACCATGGATTAAAGTTCAAAGTTCCTGATAAGCTGGTAAACAGAGACACAAAAAAACTATTATATGATTGGCAGTATACATAAGTTAAAAGCAAACCAAATACTCAGAGGAAACACAATTGTCCCTCTTAATGGAGCTTAAGAGACCTTCTGTTGGTCTTTGCAAGAGAATGCTGAGTTATATCTTCAAACAGAATAGAAAGGAAGTCTTTGTTGAATAGACAGGTTTACTTTTGAATATTTGCATAGGCTGAGAGGAAACTGGATAGACACATTCCAAACAGAGAAAACAACAGGAACAGAACTATAAAGTGATGAATGAGCTCAACATGTTTTAGGTCATTTAAGATGGGAAGGGTACAGGGTTTATATTGGAGGGCTGTTGATAAAGTGTGACATGCAAATGTCAAATATGAGGCTCTTGGGGAGAGAGATGAAGGTGGAGATAGAAAGAAAGAGATGGGGTCAGCGAAGAATGCCTGAAGATCTGCTGGGGAGAAGGAGTATGCATCAGTTTTTCATGAAATGTTGATCATACTTAGAAGGAGGAAAAACACTCAAACAAAAGTCAACTTTGTATATTTAGGAAAAAAACATTATAAGAGCGTAATAACGGCTACTATTTCTTTATCTTTAGTCAGTGCTGGAGGTTTGGTTAACAAGTCTTTAATCTTGACAATAATTTTTCAAATAGGCATTTTTATTACCATTTTAAAGACAAAGGCATTAAATGGTAAAGTAAGTTGTTCAAGATTGTACAATAGGTAAATGGCAAAGGTAAGGTTTGATACCTGTTCTGCCATTTCCAATGTTTATATTCATTTCCGTCAACACAGTATGGTGACTAAAAGTGTGAGCTCTGGATTCAGGGACAAGGTTAAGAAGTGGCTCATTAGCTGTTAATATCTCTTGGTATCTCAATTTTTTTATCTTGTAAATGAGTATGACAATATATCTCACAAGTCAGTTTTGAGGAGTAAATGATTCCTCGCTCATAACATACTAGAAACAGGGCCTAGCACATAGTATTTAGCTCATGATGCTTTTCTGTCTCTTCTCACCTTGAGTCAAATGTAATGGAAAATACAGAAAAATAAGATTGTAATTCATTCATTTGAAACAATTTTTAATAGTATTTAAAACTGTTTTAAATCCTAAAAGAAAAATGAAATTCCTTAAACCTAGTACAGAGTGATTCTCCAAAACTCAAGTGCCTAGACCATAAAATCTTCAGAAACCTCCTCAAAATTTTGTCTTAACAATCAGGCAAAAGATTTAATATGAGAGTCAGAAACACTGTTATTTCTAGAAGAGCATGTGGTGCACTCAAACATATATGATTCTAATAACATATTTAATATTTGGAAATTATATTTACTTGTATTGAAATTCTCCTATTGATAAACTTCAGTATGTGCTTCATCTTTGTCATCAATAGAAATACTCTTTAAATATTGCAGTGATTATGATATTTCTTGCATAATGATTACAATGTGAATTGGCCATTTTCTGCTCTAAACATGTACTTTATAACATGGACTAGCACTTTTGAACATCATCTAAGTTTATAGTAAGACTTTTCTGCAAGGAGAATATTTTTTTTTTTACTTCATATAATTTGCACTTTCTATCTAAAGAACATACTGTAGTTGACTCCTACTTTTTCAGATTATCATTCAACCATTCAAGGATGAGTAATTCAAAGAGACTTTTAAAATCAAATTTTCCTATTATAATTTACATGAAAATTCTTCATATTGCAGAAAGAAAAAAACTAAACACAATCCTCATTCAGGACCCCACATGTTCTATTTAATTTCAAGGAATGGTGGGGTAGAAGGGAGGCTTAAAACCCTCTCTACACTTCCTGGCTGGGCATTGTGGCTCACACCTATAATACGAGCACTTTGGGAGGCTGAGGTGGGAGGATTACTTGAGGCCAGGAATTTGAGACCAGCCTGGGCAGCATAGTCAGACCCTGTTTCTACAAAAAAAAAAAAAAAAATTAAACAAATAAAAATAATAATAAAAACTTGAGCGGGAGGTGCGAGCGGTGCAGTGGGTGACTCCCCGCGCCCGGATCGGGGCCCGAACCAGGGCGGGAACCGAGGTTGCAGGAGGTAGCAGGAAGGATGACTACGCTCATGTGATAGGACCTCAACTTTGGCCAGGTGGTGGCCGACGTGCTCTGCGAGTTCCTGGAGGTGGCAGTGCACCTGATCCTCTATGTGCGCGAGGTCTACCCGGTGGGCATTTTCCAGAAGCGCAAGAAGTACAATGTGCGGGTCCAGATGTCCTGCCACCCGGAGCTGAGTCAGTATATCCAGGACACACTGCACTGCGTCAAGCCGCTCCTGGAGAAGAATGATGTGGACAAAGTGGTGGTGGTAATTTTGGATAAAGAGCACCGCCCAGTGGAGAAATTCGTCTTTGGGATCACCCAGCCTCCGCTGCTATCGATCAGCTCAGACTCCCCGTTGTCTCACGTGGAGCAGCTGCTCCAAGCCTTCATCCTGAAGATCAGTGTGTGCGACGCCGTCCTGGACCACAGCCCCCCAGGCTGTACCTTCACAGTCCTGGTGCACACGAGAGAAGCTGCCACTCGCAACCTGGAGAAGATCCAGGCCATCCAGGACTTCCCCTGGATCCTGGTGGATGAGCAGGACGTCTACATGCATGACCCCCCGCTGATACCCCTAAAAACCATGACGTCAGACATTTTAAAGATGCAGCTCTACGTGGAAGAGCGAGCTCATAAAAGCAGCTGAGGATGCACCTGCCACCCCACTGACGCTAGAACTGTCAGACTTTCGGGGCCCCCAGCCTAGGGCAGCTCTGCAGAGCCACCTTTATTCCAAGTGCTCTTATTGCCTCTATGTAAGGACGACCGCCCTCCAGCCCAGGGCTGCTCAGGTCTGGTTGCCTTCATGGAAGAAGCCGCCCCCAGGGCCGTGAAGGATGCTGGGACCTTGATTCCTCAGCCCCCTGGGGTTCAGCCGGCCAACACTGTCTGTCTCAAATACTGTGCTGTGAGTTGTTTCAATAAAGGGGCCCCAAGGGCTGGGCTGGCGGGGAAAAAAAAAAAAAAAAAAACTCCACATTTCCTGATACATATTATGTTAAATTTTAATTTTTTGCTCTTCTGTGCTGGTAGAAAGAAAGTAAAGACAAGAAACAAATACAAAAGAAATTCTGATACAACAGGCTGATTGCTTTGAAGTAAGAAAAGAAAGTAACTGTCCGATAGAAATATAAGGAAACCTGTGATGTTTTCATGCTGCTGCTATGAAAGATGTGATGGTTCAGTATTTAACCTTTCATCTTAAATTTCTGAGTGCCTAAAAACAAATTGGAACAAAAAGGCTAATAGCTGTATGTAAATCTGTGTAGAGTTAGAAGTATAAGAAAGAAAAGAAATGGGTAAAATCTGAGTTTTGTAACATACCTTTTAAATTTAGAAGTTTTAATGACTTTTACTTGCTTTATGTTTGGATTTCATGGATAACATTTCAAAAATAAATATGGATGTTATTCTAAATAAGAGAGCAGTAACACCAAGACACATCATGATAAAACTTTTGAAAAGTAAATTAAAAGAAATAACTTTGAAAGCAGCAAGAGAAACCATACTTTACCTATAAGGAAAAGACCAATTCAAATGACAATGTATTCTTCATCAGAAAACCACGGAGGCCAGAAAAAAAAAAAGTAACACATTTTTTCAAATGCTGAAAGAAAAGAATTATCAGCTCTTAATTTTATATCTAACAAAAATATCCTTTAGAAATGAAGGGGAGTTACAGACAGTCTTAGTTGAAGGAAAACTAAGACAAATTTGTTGCCAGTAGACCTACCTTAAAAAAATGGCAAAAGGAAGTTCTCTCAACAGAAAGGCAAAATATAGAAAGATTAGGTAGGTGTGGTGGCGCATGCCTGTAGTCCCAGCTACCCGGGAGGCTGAAGCAGGAGGATCCCTTGAGACCCGAAGTTTGAGGTTGCAGTAAGCTATGATCGCTGCACTCTAGCCCAGATGACAGAGCGAGACCCTGTCAAAAATAAATAAAGAAAGAAAGAAAGAAACAAACAGAAAGGAAATAATAAAAGAAAGCAGAAGGCATCTTGGAACATTAAGAAGGATAATGGACAGAGCTAATGTGATACATTTTTCTCCTCTTCTTGAGTTTTCTCATTTGTGCTTGACAGAGCAAAAAATATAACATTGTCTGATGTGGGCATTAATGTCTGTAGAGGAATATTTAAAATAATTACCTTATAAGTAGTGGAGGAGTAGGGACTTAAAAGGAGGTGAAGTTTCTATGCTTCCTTTGAACTGGTAAAATGTTGACAACAGTAGATCTCTGTTGTGATGGAATAGTTCTGAATCTTGATTGAGGTGTGGGGGTTAACAGATCTATATGTCTGTTAAAGTGACATAGAACGACAGTTGTCCCTCAGTATCCTGAGGAGATTAGTTCCAGGGCCCTCTCCACATATCAAAATCTGCTCATACTTAAGTCCTGTAATCAGTCCTGGGGAACCTGAGTATATGAAAAGTCGGCTCTCCATATACTTCGGTTTCCCATGACACAAATACTATATTTTTGATCCAGTTTCGGTTGGAAAAAATCCTTGTATAAGTGGACCTGCACAGTTCTAACCTGTGTGATTCAAGGGTCAATTGTATACTTTCACATTGCACCAATGTAAATTCCTGGTTTTGATATTGACTATAGTTATACAAGATGCACTGGAGAAATTCAGTGGAAGGTGTATGGAAACTCTAGGTACTACCTTGCAACTTCTGGTAAATCTACATGTATTTCAAAATAAAAAGCCAAAACACAAACATTCACATATATACAAACACTTGGAAAAACACTGTCTTAAAGAATATTGTTTTGACAAGACTTATTTCTGAGTGTGCCAACTTTTTATTCCATTCAGAAGGATTCATGATTTTAAATTTCCCAATGGCATTGACTCCATAAATAGAAATTTTTTACAAAATATTCCTTCAAATCACTTTAAGCCCAGAAATATGTCAAAAAAAATGGTTGCCAGGAGATGTCTGAGTTATTCCTTTCAAATTATTTTGAAATGGATGCTCAGATGTACATCAATTGAAGGAAAAAAAATCATTCACATATAGGTAGAAATTAAACCAGCCGTATGATTCATTATTTAAGGGAAAACAATTGCTAATTTTGAAATACTGAAAATAAATGGCTTGTTTGGTTTGTTTAAACTTTTTATTTTGAAATCTATTTTCATGGAAGGTTGTAAAGCAATGTGCAGCAAGTCACATGCCCTGTAGCCTCTTCCAATGGTAATGTCTTACATGACTACAGCTCAGTATCACAACCACAAAATGTACAATGACACGCTGCAGAGGCTATTCAGAATTCACCGATTATACATGATGTAATTTGTGTATGTAACTCTATTCAGTTTCATCACATTTGTAGCTGGTGTAACCATGTCCATGATGAAGAGGGAAGGGGTGAAGGAAAGGGTGTGTCTGTGTTAGATAAGTTACAGGAGGCCATTGGTTTGGATTGAGCTCCTGCACTAAGCCTGAGACCAAACCAAAGTGGAGTCCTCAAGCTTAAGTTCCTGACCACCAAGCTGAAACTCCATGGTTTATCTGACCTTGCAAGAAATCGGGAGAGAGGGCTAATAGGCAAATCCCCAAACAGGACAGTTTGAGCCTTCATGGTAAGGAAATCCCCTCTGCTTTAACCTTTGCAAGGAAAATAACTGAAATGACCAAGCCACTTTTTGTTCTCTGTTTCTGCTGCCCTCAGCCCTTTCTATCTATAAAGCCCAACTCCTCTGCTTAGCTCATCAGAACACTCATCCTATTAATACTGTACAGAATGAGCTGTTCTCCAATTCTGGAATCACAAATAAAAGCCAATTATGATTTTTAAATGAAATTTGTGGTCATTTTATCTTTTGGCTGCTATAAAAGGGTGAAAAGAGGGAGTCTTGTGGTGATGATACAGTTGAGTGAATTGTTTTTTAAACTTAAATTGTAAAATTTGTTTCTATTCAAGGTCATTAAAACTTATTTAGAGTACGGTTTATACTGTTGTCACTGAGTTGAAATTCTCCATGAGTAAAACCAGAATAAACAAGCAAGAAAATGGTGATTTTAAGGGAACAATTTATCAAAATCACAGCGTGCCATTCTCTTTTCAGATTGTCTTACCATTTAAATTAAAGTGTCTGGGGGTAAGAAGTATTTGACAACAAATAGAATTCAAATGGCCTCCTGTGTTTGTTAACCTTATTAATTGCTTTAACATCCAAGTGCCTATGTTTACTGGCATAGAAAGTTCCTGTTATTTATTGCCATTTATTGTGGAAGACCTTTGTTCTTTGTGTTTTTCAGCTCTGTTATTCTTGAGAGCCAGGAACCCTGACAGCTGCTGCCAGCCCTGTGCAGTTTGTTTAAAACAATAGGGAAAATTGCCTAGCAACCTCACATCCAGCGTCTGGTACCCTCCTGCAGACCACATTCCACACACTCTGCTCATCTGCACAAACTCGCAGGGGAAAATAGACACACAAACACACACACACACAAACACACAAACATACTATCTCTCTCTCTCTAATCAAAACTAGACTGACTTTCAGTTTTCTAAAAGATATGTCCCCATTGCTCACAATGTATGTGATTCTCCACCATGCATATAAGATCTGGGTTATTACTAACCCTGAGGAGATCACATGAAAGTTTAGCCAAATGAATGTGTTCCCTTGCTCTTTAGAGCTTCCTGTTAGAGATTTACATTTTAAAGACATGAATGTGCAGCCTCCATTGCTAAAATGAAAATAGAATATGCTCTTTATACTTTACTATGTATTGCCTTAAAACTTGGCATCATGTATTTTGTCAGTATTTGTCAATATTTTGACAAAGATGTGGGAAATGCAAGTTTACTTTGAATTGGTTTCAGAACATGGCAGAAGATTGAAACCAACATTATTTGAATGTTGGTAATAGCCAGGTGTCAGGATGCTCCTGCTGTA
Organism: Varecia variegata; assembly: GCA_028533085.1. Taxonomy (NCBI): domain Eukaryota; kingdom Metazoa; phylum Chordata; class Mammalia; order Primates; family Lemuridae; genus Varecia; species Varecia variegata. The sequence goes on from CM052440.1 coordinate 115,033,046, forward strand.
TTGCTTCTCCTATACTCCTGTTTAGAGTATCACTGGGCAATGTGAGAAGAACAATATACCAAAGAACTAGAAGGCTTCATTTCAACTCTGAAGTTGTTTGTTTTGTTTTCTCTATATGAATTGATTTAGGGAATGCCTTCATTACTTTATCCAAACATCCTCATCTGCAAAATAGGAACTTATACTAAATGACCATTAAAGTCTCTTCTCATCTAATGTTCCATGGTTCCATAAATACCCCTGATCTTCCACGAGACTATTTTATATAGGAAATTGAGGAGAAGGAGGAAATGGTTATGGAAGATAGAGTTTACCCCTACTTTTAACTATGTTATCAGACCAAACATTGCTATCTGTAAAACTGGGAGAGAAGAGTGAGTCAAATGACCATGAACACCTACGTAAACCTGGTAAGTTATTAGGGATACACATATGTACAAATATTCCATAGGATAATAAAAGTTATATATACATTTTCCTATAAAATTTTGGGAAATAATTTAGAGTCAAAAGCAGTAAAAGAAATTTTAATGGAGGTGTCAGAAACTGTACATGTCCTGTGGACCAAATCCAGTCTACTGCCTAATTTTGTAAAGAAAGATTTATTGGAATACAGCATGCCCATTCATTTACTTAGAGTGCATGGCTGCTATCACGCTACAGTGGCAGAGCTGAGTGCTTGCAACAGAAGCCATATGTCTCACAAAGATGAAATATTTATTATTTGGCCTTTTATAGAAAAGGTTTGTTGATCCCTGTTATAATGTATGAGAAATGTTGCTATGTTTATTGGGCCTTGAAATCAGTTCCCTTAAACAGAGTATGTGCACATCAATGAAACAGAAAAATATATTCAGTGTTCTAGATATTCTATTATTTCAATATAGCAAATATTAAAAAAAGAATTAAATACGGAATTTGATTAAGAGGACTCAGGTTTGTCAATAATTTTTTAAAATGGATTAACTATTATTTTGGGGGTTTCTCATACATTTATAGTCAAATGTTCAAAAAATGTTTGGAAATATCAAAGTTACTTTATTTGAAATTTAATGTCAATTCAGTGGGTATTATGTGAAAATTCAAAGCCCCCTCTAACAACAAACAAACAAAACCCAAAAATGTTGAGAAAAATATGGACTTCAGGGGATTGGGCTCCCTCAAGATCTTTGTCATTGATAAAATTCACTGCCATAATTGTAAATGTATCCATCAACCACATGAAGCTGATCACTTTACATTGTCATACACCCTCCATATACCTTACTAGAACTAGAACAGTACTATTTGATTTCTTAATCATGCCTTACTCATTCTGGGGTAGCTAGCAGAATCTTTAAAATGGAAACACAGAATAATGTTAAGTTAATAGAAAAAATGTTAATCTCTTTTTATTTCTTCCTTATTATTAATCCTTCCTACCCATCACCCTAAACAGCAAAGAACAGGGAGATAGAGTTTTTTCTTGCTGGGAACTTCCCGAACAAATAGACAATTTTTGTTCTTTGTAATTATAATGTAGGTTAATAGGTCACATCATGATGCTCTAGGAAGACGCCTGTAATGTAATAGAAAGGGTCATCACAGAGTAACAGACACAACACAGTTCCATTGCCATGAAATTAGAAACAAAATTTGAAGAACAAAGAAGGTAAGTTGTATCCATCTTTTTCCTACCGATTGTCAGCTATTACAGGCTCTCCTGGGCTGTCTAGCTACTGCCCAAATTGGCCATTACCATAATAAATGATGTTGCAGCCCAAGGTGACAGCAAGAATATGGTAAGAAACTGGTGCAAAAAGAGAAGGGGTGTAAAAGATGATTCAAAGTCAAGGAGAAGAAGGCAAGGAAAGAAAGAGTAGAAGCCACCATATTGCATTCCACAAGTACAAATGAACAGAATAATTCAGGTGCTATGGTCTTCATGTAAAACATATTTGGCTAGAGTGATGGGAAGACATGGAAATTAAATAACGGGATAGTTAAATAAAGGAAAGTAATTATGGACCTTGTGTGATAAGCTAAGACTCATTTTGGCACTCAGTTACCACCTGGTTTCTGCTATGGCAGTAGTTATTTAATCAACTATAACTTTTTATTCTTTGGCCTTGATTCTAGTCATATATGCATCTTATCTGCTTTAAATATAAGACTTATTTTTGTAACTGTAAATATCCTCCAATCTGATCTCCGATTGCTGCCCAAGTTGGGTCAACATAGTCTCTTTGATGGTGAGAACTGACTATTCCATTCTCCTATTAGGTCTTATTTCCTCCTCTATTCATAATAGTCAAGTCACCTGGTAACTAGTGTCCTGAATTTCATGTCCTTTTGATCTTGACTTTGCTATCTGTCTGGTTTTGGTTCTACCCCATTGCCAACATTCAGGTATACTGCCTTCCGTGTTTTCCTTTTGCTGCCATCTACTGGGAAACCAATTACTTCATCTCAGACCCTTGCTGACAACTTGCCTGAAACTCTATTTTGCTCACCAGACTTAATGCATTTCATCACATGGAGCTGGGTCAGTTTCCTGGAATCTGACCTACTCAGGTTTGTGGGTCCGTTCCCATAGCTAAGCTGTCTAATCGTGCTGCAAATAACTAGGGGAAAAAATACTAGAACGCTTGAAATAAAAATGTCTTTTTGTTAATTTTATGTAACATGTATTTTTCTCTGTTTGTGTTTTGCCACATTCCCCAAGACCTACTTATCTGGTTACGTGTGCTAACTTATGTGTGCTAACAGTTGTCTGATATTAGTGAGGAGGTTGGTCACTATACGGAGTCCATATAAAAAAAGCAAGTTAACAAGGGCATTGGAGCCAGACAGACTGAATATTTAACTCTGACACCACCATTAATAAGCAGTGTTCCTGAGAAAAAGTTAAGTAATTCTAAGTCTTGATGTTTTATCTTTAAAATTGTGGTAATATAATATAATAAAATATAGCATTTTATTGTCAATCTAATAAAAATCTGTGAAGAATAAGAAAAGAATGCATATAAAGTGCTTATCTCAATTCCAGATACATATTAATAGAACTCATCAATATGTGGGAGTCATTGTGTTTGCTAGGCCACGCATATTGAAGATAGACTCTTTAGGTCAAATTATGGAAAAGCAAAATGAAAATGCCTCCTTCATCTTTTTCTAAGACACAGTTCTAGTCTATGACATCATTTCTGTTTTTATCTCTCTTTCCAGCCTAGAAAAATTCTTTGTCCATAGAGGATGATTCATATATGTCATTGCCTAACCGGGCAAAAGCCAAAGGAAAAAATAAAATCTAATAGTAAAACGGAAAAAGCTCTCGGGTTCTCTGATGCAGAAGGAATAATCGTGTCATTTTTTAAAAACCCATTAATATGCAGTTTAGGAAAACTTGCATTTCAGTGATTTATACTATACCTCTGGGTTTTGATTTTAAGCTTGAAAGAGCCATGTTTAAAGACATAGCTGATTAGGTTGAAAGAATCCAATTTCTAAGAAAATCTTATTAATGGACTCCTGACTCAGTGACATTTGTCAGCAATGATGTTCTTTCTATTTCTTTGGCAAACATAGTGTTAAAAGTGCTTGATAATAATTACAGAATGTATCTATGATTGAAAAAGAAATGTTTGCATATGTGAATGGTTTCTGGTATTCTTACTATACCCCCATGAAAAATCCTATTGAACATCTGCCAACTTAAACCATGCCTAATTTCATATAAAATAGATTGATTTACTCTTACAATCCCAGTACAATAATGAAATTGGCCAGTGAAAATGGCAAGGTGGCAACTCTAATAGATTGGACTCAGAATGTCTTGGAAATTATTTTTCTGAATGTAAATAGCTAGATTAAAGTTTGAAAGCTGCAATTTAAGAAAAACTTTGCATGGCAGGGTTATTGCTCACTTTGAAATCTGATATTTTCAAAACACGTCTGCATAATTATCTTTAAAGTTGTTGAAGAACATTCTGAGGATAGTTCATATCCTTCCAGTGAGAACAACAGTTAAGAGAATTTATCACTGTGTAGTAAGGAAAGTGAAAACAATCTTGATTTCCAATTCTTTTATCCTAAACCATCCTTTAAATGTTTAAATCCCAATGTCTTAGTCTGTTTGAGCTGCCATAACAAAATACCAGAAACTGGGTGGTTTAAACAACAGACATTTATTTCTCACAGTTCTGGGGGCTGGAAGTTCAAGAACAAGGTGCCAGCTGATTCAGTTTCTCCTGAGGGCGCTCCCTCTCTGATTGCAGATGGTTGCCCTGTTGCTGTGTCTCCACAGGGCCGAGAGAAAGAGAAAGAGAGTGAGCTCTCTGGTGTTTCATCTTATAAGAACACTAATTCTATTGGACTAGGGCTCCACCCTCATGACTTCATTTAACCTCAACCACCTCTTGAAGGCCCTATTTTCAAATACAGTAATATTGGGCATTAGAGCTTCAACATACGAATTTTGGGAGGAGACAATTTAATTCATAGCAACCAATTCATGTTTTCTAATGAAAATACAGTTCTCAATGCTGTGTATATTTGTTTTTTAATATATCTTCAATGTTTGTTTGCTCTTGTGTGAGGTGCCTTGATTATAACACAAAACTCAGAGAAAATCACTGTATCTAGTAACACACAACTTTCTTCTAAAATGTCAGAAATTTGTTATTTGAAAAAAATGAAAGGTAAGGAAATCACTAGAAGTCAATATATTAAAATAGCATCATTAAAAAAATAATGTGTTGTTATACATGCATTATTAAGCACTCTTCTCAAATGTTTATATCATCTCATGAGAAAAAGAATGCTAAGAATATACGTACAGCTAATCCAAGAATATTTAAATTAAGCTATTTGAAACTAAACCAGCAGCAAGTAAGATGTAGGGATGCAGTTACAGTTTGTCATAATTTCAAGATATTAACAGATGTGAATAGAAGGTTCATTTGAGACTAATAGAACTTAAAATGCTTTATAATTAGTACAGAAATTTCACATATATTATTCAATTGTATCCCACATCCCTCTAAAAATAAAAAAATTCAAGTAGTAGCATTATTTTCTGCTCATTTGAAGAAATTAGTCCAAAATGATCATGAATTTGTTAAATATAATCAGTATGTGGGAACTTATCAGATGATTAGGGTAACTATTCAAGCCTGTCTTCTAACTTTAAACAGCATCATCTTTATTTGCAGAGTTCTGTTAACTTTAAGATTGTTGTTAGTAGAAAAACACGCCAAGAAAATTTCAATCATGTTAAGGTTGGTTATTCACTCAGCTATTTAGCCACTAAATTATTGCTTAAACTGTTAATCTCACTCTATAAGTTGGCACCAAGTCCTCTACTCCTCTCTTTCCATTTTTTATTCTTACTATAATTCCTCCTATTGTCAAATGAACAGGAAATTTTCTCCTTCAAAGGGAAAGAAATATAGAAAATCCTCAAACTATCTTATTTGCCTTTCGCCATAAATAACTTGTGCATGTGACTTACTATCAATTATCTTCCCTTAAGGAATGCTGTGCATCTGAAGTGCTGCTATAGTTCCCTGGAATTACTCCCTAAATGACTCTTTCTGGTGCTTACAACCTCTTATCTGCACAGCAGTCATCACTCAGTGCCAAGGCAGTGGTTTTGCACCAGCGTTATTTGCAACTCTGAACAGAACCCTCTTTGTTTCTGTTTAAATAATTACATCAATCTTGTTGTCCTGCCTGTGTATTGGAATGAGGTTTAAAATGAAGATGGAGGGATTTCAGATGCAATCTGAAAATAATGCTGACAAATCGCTTTGCGACTTATTGTTTAAACCAAGCACATATTTATTTAAGACATTAAAAGAATAGTCATCCCGCAGAATCAGGAATAAGAAAAAAAGGCAAAATATATTTTGTACCCATTAGAAAGTCTGAACCACAACATTTTGTAATTATGTATTCCTTTGACTTGATTTCACCTTTTGAATGACACTTCTTTTAGGACTACAATGCTTATCTTAGCTGCAATAAAATTAATTACTAGAATATGAGTACAGAAGAGTTTATTCACTTGTAAGCTGTACATTTCTTTCAGCTAAACCTAATGAAAGTAACGTTTATTTCTGTTGTGAAAAGATGCTGCTTATGGTCGTAGTCACAGACTTCGGGTTTGAAGATTGTTAACAAAAATACAGAAAATCCAGAGGTATTGTCAGGTTCAAGTGCAAGAGAAATAGACCCATGATACTCCGTGAAGAGGGTTCCTTAAGACTATTCCTATTAAGCAATTGAGCATAAGGAATTAATAGACAATATTAAATCATGCCAAAAACTTTTTCTTAAAGCAGAAGTTCTATGATAAAGCAGGTAAATGTTGTGTATTAAAAGGAGGAAACTGAATCAAGTGCATACAATCTAATTTTTTCACCCTTCTTAATAAAATTAAAAATTTTTCCTTAGTGTGAAAATATACTATGGTAAGAAATAAACCATGAATCCACATAAGCATTAAATCTTTGTCTACTTTATAAAAATATTATAGAAAAAAATTTTTAAATGACAGTGATCATTTTTGGAATTATTTTACTAAATTCAACTTTTAACTTAATTTAGTTAAGCAATATATAAAAAGCATAGGCTATAAAATGTAAAAACATGAACTCAGGGAGGTGTTTTCTAAATAATAGATGGAATTACTCAAGACAGATAAATGTAGAAAAGTTGGGCAGATTTCCACTGGCACTTTAGGCACATTAAAAACATATTGAAGGGAATGTCAATGTAAAAAAAAAAAAATAAGATGGTAAAATCATTGATTTGACCTCTTGCTTAGTGGGAGTGTGAAAATTGGATCTTGGAGGCAGCAGATGAGAAAGGGATTAATTTAGGCCTTTGAAGTGAAATAATATCTCCAGTCATGCCATGGAAGCCACAAAGCTTAGAGTGAACACAATAAAACACTGCGGATAAGGGCATATATTATGTGAAGGATCTAGAAAAGTTAATATCGGAATATTTGAGCCATGGCTCACAGGGAAGGACCTACCATCTGGAGAACAGGATGATACAAGGTAGATGCCAAGGAAAAAGTTGAAAGGAAATGGAGAGAGTATAAAAATATTTCTGGGCCTAACCAGTAGACAGAGACTCAATCATGGAAAATACCAGTTTGTTTAAAAATGATCAAAACTTATTTTGCAACAAGTTAAACTATGAGGAAAAAATTGTCAAAGTTCCAGCCATTAATAAATTATGATTAATTAAAGAAAGAAGTGTTTCTATTAAGAAAACACATTGTTTATGTTGTATTATACATTTAACATTATATTTACTTTAACAATGTATTTATTACAATATTTTAAATTTAAAACCTAGTAATTGAATTGCTCCTAGATGTTGTATGACACTGTCATAATGTTTTCCTTGAAAATGGAATAGTTACATTTGAAAATAACAGCAACACCCAAGAAAAATGAATATGGCCCAATCAGATTGCATAAAGCTAACTAGACAGTTTCACATGCAGGTTCACTAAAGCTAAATTTTCCCTGTTGCTTGCTGGACTGATTTTGTAATCTGTTCAGGGCAGCAAGGTAGTCTCTAAGCAAGAGTTTCACATTCCATTCTAATGGGTTAGCTTTGCAGCCTATAACAATATCAGATGTCTTTAAATCTTTTAAAGATAAGCTATTTGCTAGAGAAAATTACCCGTGGTGCCTTGAATTTAGCATGGATTTTGTCTTTTTTTCTTTTTGTAACTATACTGGGAGCAGTTAGTGATACTGCCACTGTTTTTGATCTCACATTCTGAATCAAGAAATTTTTAAAAATTCGTAAATAATTTATTTAAGTAGGGGAATGTTACAATATTGATGCCCATAGGATTCTTAAATGTGACATTAATGGTTAAATTATTCAAGTTGGTTAACTTACATAAATTTAATTTCCTACTCTTAAACATATTTTGTTTGAATCTTTACTTCTTAAAGACAGTCCTATTTGTGCTGATTTCATTTTCTTTTTATTATTCATAATTCTTTTTCTTGAAATTTTGGTCTCATGTAAAATTTATTTCTTTAAGGAATTTATTCTTATGAGCATGTGAGTTGTTTGACAATTTGTATATACAATTTACTTCCTTACAAAATAAAATGACATATTTTGTGGTAGTATCTGTTATTCCTGGCTGTGTGTAGCTTACTAAGATGATATAGTTAGAAATAAAAGAGGAAAAGAAAAAAAGAGGAAAGAAAAGGTATATGAGAGTATGTCCATGTAGACATATGAGAAGCCTTCAAAAGCCAAAAGCCAAACAATGGGCTTGATTATTTTTCCCATCTCAGTCTTCACTGAATCAACATCAGCCACTTGCCTATGTGGGGTAAACACAATGAGAAGCTACAGTCAACAGTCAATTTGATTCCATGAAGCAGCATCATCTGACTCTGTTTCAGACCCTATCCACTAGGTTATAAGGTCCAGGCCTACTGCAGAATGTGTTAACCAAATACAATCCTATGTAAAAGTTATCAGAAGTAAAACGGAGTTGCTAATGTTAAAAAAAAAAAAAAGTCCTGACAAATAGACCTGGAGAAGGACATAAAGAGAGGGTGTCCATGCATAAAAGACTGATAAAAACTATCACAAAAGACTCTGCAAAGATCACAACCTTACAAAAAGGCCATCACCTCATTGAAAAAAAAAAATACTTCTGCAACGACATCTGCCCGGCAACTACCTGTTCAATCTTGAATTGGTGCCACCCTGGTTATTAATCCTTGTAGCCAAGGATAATTATCTCAAAACAGTTATGTGATACTCCTCATTATTTCTTTAAAAATCTTTGTCTTTCTTTACCTCCTGGAATATGCACATGGTTTATGACAACACACATATTCTCACTGCAAAAACCTATTCCCATACAAATATAATTTTCTTTTAGAGAGCCTCTCTCTGTTATTTAGGTTGACACTTAGAAAACTTAGTTTATCCATATAGGATAGTGGGAGAACTTTTTTCCTCTATATTACACAGTATTTCACACTGCCTTTGCTAGATTTTGTGCACAATGAATTTTTATACCTCCAGCACTCATTTTTATTACTATTCATATATCCCCCTTTAGTTGAATTTTGAGTAGCACCAGGCAGTACTGAAGGTTTGCATTCTCTGGTGAACCTTACATTGTCTAAGATCTCTAATGTAAAGTGTCAGTATTGGGCCATAAGTGAACTGTCTGACCTTCCAGCAGAAGTTTCAAGAGCCAGTTTGTTTTTCACTATAGTCCCTTTTCCCGCTGACTCCATGACTGTCAGTGTCTCATCAGCTTGGGTCCTAGAATGAAGACAACAGAGGTACAGCAGACAAGTATGAATAGCATGAGTGAAAATGAAATTTAGTATTTTTTTAATCCGCTGAGATTTAGGATTATAATTGCAGAATTCAGCTATTCTGACTGTTAGACTCACAATATTATGTTTTGAAGTTCATGTCCAGATTAAGAAAATATTCAGATTAGAAAAATATGATAGTAAAATAAACAGCTTTTTTAAAATATGAAAACTAGGTCTTCCTAATAAGATGATTCTTCTAGAAACAATACTTTTTATGTTGACATGTTCATGGCAGATAAGGTTCAGCCTTGTGAAATTGCCTATAATTGAGCACTTTTTTCCCTAATAATGTCAACTTCATATGATTCAACCCAGCAAATGTCCTGATGATATTATATTATCTTTGGGTGCCTAAGGAATTAACACATTGTGTTTTAGTGAGCTGATTGCTGAATATAAATAAGATAACTCACATTTAGTATTTGCTTAGAATTTAGTTTTATTTCATTAATGCCTTATGTTGAGGACATTTAAAAGTTAGGTCAAATAACACAGTGTAATTAACAAACATTTATTTGCCTTTTGCAGACATGATCTAATGCATTTTTTCAAAGTTTTTGTTTTCAAACATGTTAACTGTTGGTTGCTGCAGGATACTTTCTTGAGGGTATAGATAGCATTTATTATACTTAAAATACTGTGACAGAGGCCATAATGTTGGTTTGATGGTTTTGCCAGTATAGCTTATTATGCTAAAGAGAAGTTGCAAAATGATTAAAATGCAATTTTTCATTCTCAGAATGAGAATATTTCCATTAAAAGACAACACATACAAAATGTTTTAATGTTACTCAGCTTTTTAATTATTGAAATTATAATTCCATTAAAGAAACCTCAAATCTATCACATTGAAATAGCTAATAAAGGGAACACTCAAAATGTTTCATTAGTTTACTCCCACTTGGTTTCTTAACTGTGTACCAAATTAAAGTCAAATTTGAGATTCCAGTTCTAAACGCTTTGTAAAAAATGACTTTCTGGTTTAAAGAAAAGAAGTTAAAGAATGCTTTATAGAACTTTAGAATTTCCAGATGTAAAAATCTCATAAAGCTCTTTGGATATCAAACGATGTAGCATTTACCAAACATTCTGATGAGTTAAGTGTAAATGAATCAGTAACATAAGGATTAAATTTCTCCACAAATACACAAGAACCTAAAAAATTAAGGAAAACAGTGCCTTGGCAGTATTCACGTGGGTTTTGTCAAATCCAAAGGGTTTCAGAATTATGTTTTGAAGTTCTACTGAAACCAAAATTTCACTATTTTTCTTAAATTTTCTGATCATCTTTTGTTACTAATCCAAATTGAGTATTGTTTCCAAGTTCTATCAGTGATAAACAAATCAAAACTGGTTAGGATCAGGATCACAAATTCACTTTAGTAAATAATGTTTATGGCAAAAAGAACCTCATCACACCATATTCCTATAAACAATGTTTCCTAGAGTTATAAAAATTAAAAGCAGAATTTCAGTAAATAATAAAAGTAAAAATATAAAACAAATAATCTGACTCCATAGATTCCCACATTTTCTGAGTTCATAGCATTCTTGTATCTTGGTAATATTTTCATAGTACCCCTAGGCCAAAAATCTCTAGCTGGTTCATTTATCAAGTAGTTAAGTCTACACAACTTAATAATTGTAAATATATCAACAACTTAGTAGTCATTTGAAAAAGTGTCATACATGAATTAAAAGAAACAAATGATATTTTTATTTTATTCCAAATAATCAAAATCACTTACTAATAGGTTATGTGTACCAGCTGAGTACCATACAACTTCTTAATCCTTGAAATCTGATTGGACTGTGCCAACCTCATTTTTTATTGCACACTCATTTTCTAATGGTATTTAACTTTCATTGAGGACAATAATAGAAAACTCAGACTCATAAACATATAAGATCATTGCGAAGAGTACATCATAGTTTAATGTTGGAACTGTGGATCATATTGAGCTTGAGGTTCAGGTGGTGTCCAAGAGATGTTGAGTACTTTGTGCTTCCTTTGAAAATGTAAAATATTCAATGACACCTATATGAGTTCACTATGGCACCCCAGAGTGCCTCAATGCACAGTTTGGGAAATGTGAGTTTTACCAATTCCATTATCTTGCAACCACATCAGGATTTTAAATATTTATTTATTTATAACCAAGCAAGTTTTGACAGCAATGAAATCTAATATCAATAAAAATGATTATTTTTATTGACCCTTACTAATGGTACTTATATAATGTATAATATATTCTTATATTTAAAAATGGTGGAACTAATACATTCAGAAAATCATACAGTAGTGGAAACTTTTTTCCAATAAAAAACATAAGACAGTTTACTTTGAAGGAATATTAACTGAAATTTTAATAATACGTTTTTCAGTTTTTAAACATATAGATATATTCATATTAAAATATCTGTTGAGAGAAATTTCAAGACTTGATTTTTTAAAAGAAGAGTTAATTTAGAATGATTTAATTAAATTTGAAAAAGTTTTACACTTTAGTGTAGAAAACAGTAGATTAAGAAAAAATAAAATATCTTGGTGTTCTATAGACAACTTATGTCTAAAATAATTAAACTGACTTTGCCATAGATGTAGCCTACAAAAGAGCCTGTCTGAGATACTTTATATACCAAGAACTCATCTTTAAGGTAATATTTACCATGTTTTTTTTAGGCAAGGAATATAAAATTTTTTTTAGTCAGAATCCAAGTCTTGCCTGTAAGCTTTAGTTAATGGAGGTCATGCCTGTATGTCCATAAGAAGCAAATACTTACAAGACTGAAGAGATACCGTGGAAATTGTCTTCAAAATATAGAGCATATATACCCAATTGGTACAAATATTTATTGAAAACGTACAATATACTGACACAGTTCCAGATGCTGAGGATACAGCAGTCAACAAAACAAATAAGAAACACTGCTCTCGTAGAGCCTTTATTTTAATAAAGAAGACAGACAATAAACATGATAAATAAAATACCTAGAATGTTAATAATACACACTAAAGAGAAGAAATAAGCCAAAGGTGATAGGAAATATTGGCGGAGGGGTTGTAAATTTAGAAAAGGGAGACAGGAAGGGCCTGACTGAGAATGTGAGTAAAGAACCAGAGGAAGTGAGAGAGCAAACGATGGGGAAATCTAGGGGAAGGACTTTCCAGGAAGAAGAAACACCAAGTGCAGGGATCCTTATTGGGAATGTGCCTATGGATGTAAATGCCAAAGTATCTGAAAATGACATGAGTGAGGAGAGTAATGGAAGAAAAGTCAGAGAGGTAACAAGGAGGCCAGGTAAGCCTGGGTCTGCAGTAACTTGCACTTTTGCTCTGAGTGAGAAGAGAAGGCCTTTGAGGGCTTTGGGAGAAGTCCTGATGGCAAGTGACAAAGGTCTCAACAGTATTGCCTTGGCTGCTCTATTAAGAACAGATTGAAGGGGGTGGAATGATGAAAGAATGGAACCGTTACAGAGGCTGTTGAAATAATCAAGACAGGAGATGAGGGTGCCTTAGAGTAAGGTGCCTTGGAGTAGGGCTATAGTGATGGAATTTATCAGAAGTGATAAGATTCTAGATAAACTTTGAAAGTATTAATATATGTGTCAGTCAATATGGTAGCCACTAGCCAAATGCAGTCATTTAAATTTAGATTTAAATTACTAAAATCAAATAAAACTAAAAATTAAATTCCTCAGTTGTGCTAGCCACATTTCAACAGCTCAATAGCCACAGGAGCTCACACTACCGTATTGGACAGCACAGATACAGAATCTTTGCATCAATATAGGAAGTTCTATCAGACAGCACCAGTCTAGCTGACATGACTATTTGTCACTATGTTAAAAGGATGAAATCTGAACTATAACCAACTGTCTTCTACACTACACAAAAGAAATCTGTCTTAGTCAGGATGGGATGCTATAACAAAATACCATAAACTGGGTGGTTTTAAAAAACAAATTTATTTCTCCCAGTTCTGGAGACCAGCACATTCAGGGACTGCTTCCTCAAAGGGCTCCTTCTTGCTGTATTTTCACATGTTGGAAGGGGTCAGCTATCTCTCTTTTATAAGGACATGGATCTCATTCATAAGGGCTCTGCCCTCATAACCTAATCACCTCCCAAAGGCTCTATCTCCTAATACCATTACCTTGGGGGGTGAGGATTGCAACATATGAATTTTGGTATGGGAGAAGAACATAAACATTTAACCATAACATCTAGTTGCAAAGTAAAGCCAAAGAAAAACAAGAATAGATAAAAGATGGGGAAAAAATGGAGGGAAGAGAGAGATTCTGATTCAGCATTCCTTTTGACTCTGGGAGCTAATTCAAGGATCATTACTATTGAACTATTAATATATGAGGGCAATAAAGTCCCTTTTTTCTTCAGGTAATTACAACCTTAAAAGTCTCGAGTAACACAATCTATGAGCATTTCATTTCAAATGTAAAAATGCTATAACTTTTCTAAAGAAATGCAGATTTGCTAATGCTAAAGAAATCTTAGCACCATAATTTATGTATGAATTATATATTTTACTTTACCCATGAGATAGTTACACCTAGAAATAATTTTAAAACCTGTTCTTTCTCCTAGCTTATATTAAACATAAACTTTAAAATATTTTTAAAAGTTCTTACCTCTGCATTTATTTATTACATATTATCATTAGAATAACTTGTGTTTTCTGATATAAACTTATTGAAGTGTAACTTGCCTTTATAAAAGTGCACAAATTTCAAGTTTTCAAATGGCAATGTGAAAATATCTGTTAAGTTTTTGGTTTCATAAAGTGAGCATACCCATGTACTCAGCATACAGATAAAACAAAAACTCAGAAGGCCCCCTTTGTACAATAGAGTACAATCATTTGCCCCTCCACCTCCAAGGATAACTTCTACCTTGACATCAAACAGCAGAAAATTTCTCTCACTTGTTTATACTCTAAGTAAATAAAATTACATAACATATAGCCCTTTTCTCTGGTTGCTTTTACCCAACATGTTGTTGTATACCTTATAGTTTGTGGATTTTCATGCTCTCAATTCATTTCCTATAACTTTCCTCCTATTCCTGTCCTAATGGTTGGAAAGGACTAGAAGAAAAAAATAAGAATAAAACATGAATCACTGGTCCACGGCAATTAGCAGATGTTGGAGGCTCTCTCCTCAGGTCTCAAAACCAGGGGATAATTGTCTTGGATTTCTGAATCTCCCTCTGGACTCTTGGTTCTGCCATCTGAGTCATTTCTTTTTCATGAAAGGTAACACTGGTTTTCAGCTGAGTAATTTTCTCATGCTACTTGTTGGCAGTAGAATTGTGGGGGCATCATGGAGTCCAGCAACCTTGTTTCACTCTGTACTGTCCCCTTGAGGACCTCCTGTGAATCTCATTGGTGTTCACTCCATTAGACAAAAACCACACTCACAAATCTCTCAGATAAGCCCTCAGCCTCTCTGTAGCATGTCTTCTGTGTGACTGAACACCACTTGGAGGCACTGCCATTGATCTTCCTGACAGCTTGCCCAAGGATGTTACAGTCACACTCACGCTCTCAGATTCATCTCTACACCAGGCTGTTTTAGCAATGCCCTGAAATCCATCTCTGCTCAGAAGATGCTTCTTAATTTTAGCAGCATTTGCAAATTGAAGAGGCTGAGAATTTCTAAAACCACCAAGTTTTGGCTCCTTTTGTTAAACAATCCTTCTCTCAATGTCTTGCTCCCCTTTCATATATTATAACAGACACAAAGAAGAAACCAGGAAGCACCTTAAGCACATTCCTTGGAAATCTTCTAAGCGGCATCATACAGTTCATTAGGCACATTTTCTACTTTTCGCATTCCTGTGGGAGATAGTGTTGATAAACTTTCAGTCACTGTATATCAAAGATTCCCTTCCTCCAGTTTCTGATAACATCTTGTTCTCTTCTTTTTGAGTGCTCTCTGGCAGCATCCTTAGAGTCCAGATTTCCACTAACAGTCTCTTCCAGGACATTTAGGCTTTCTCTAGCAAGCTGCTCAAAATGATGTCAGCTTCTGCCCCCTGCCCAGATACAAAGCCACTCCCATATTTATATAGCTGCACTCTACTTCCAGGTACCAAAACATGTCTCAGTTGCCTATTGCTGTATAAAAACTTGCCCCAACACTTAGCCATTTAGTAAAACAAACATTTATTATTGCATATTTTCTGTAGATCAGAATCTGGGGTCTAATTTATCGGGGTTCCTTTAGCTCAGAGTTTCTCAAAAAGTTTCATTCAAAGTGTTTGACAGGACTGCAGTTATCTCAAGGATCAGCTGCAAGAAGAACTATTCGGAAGCTCACTCACATGGCTGGAAAGAAAGAAGGAAGATGATACAATTGAGACTCCTTAAAAACTTGCTAATGAGAGGACTTCTTTCAAACACAATAATGGTATATTCTAAAAGGAGAGTCCTAATCTGTGGACTACTTAAGCAGAATATGTCTGGTCTAAGTTTGCATGTGGTAAACAAAACTTGAATCAATAGATGTATGGGGTATGGCTCCTAGGAAAATATCAGATAGCTATATAACTATCAGAGTATAAAATGAAGATATTTTAAAATTGTGCCAACTTTGCTGTGGTCTGAGAGCTTGTGTTCCCTCAAAATTTATAGGTTGAAATTCCATCCCCGGCAAGGTGATGGTATTAGAAGATGGGGTCTTTGGGGAGGTGACTAAGTCATAAGGGCAGAGCCCTCATGAATGGGATAAATTCCCTTATAAAGGAGATGGGAGAGAGTTCATTTACACCTTCCACCATGTGAGGACACAGTGAGAAGGCACCATCTATGAAACAGAGGGAAGGCTCTCACTAGACACCAAATCTACTGGTGCCTTGAACTTGTACTTCCCAGTCTCCAGAACTATGAGAAATAATTTTTTGTTGTTTATATGCCATTCATTTTATGGTGTTTGTTATAGCAGCCCAAATGGACTAAGGCAAATCCTGTCCGGTAAGTGAGTATACACTGCTTAGGGAACTCACAAGTTAGTCTGTGCCAGAGTGCAAAGTAATGTGGCAAAAATAAGAATCTGAGAACCAGTACCAATGGTCTTAGAACTTTTCCTGAATCTCCTTGTTAGCAAGGCTTGATATTTAGTAACAGTAAGATCTCTGATTTTTTTTTTTTTGGTGATTTGAAAATCTGCTCTTTCGTTTTTTTTGAGAAACATTTCAAAGAGAAATAAAACTGCATAATGAAGTAGTGAAATAAAATTCCTCAATGATAAGGTATTGAGGCATTCACTGGAACTAAAATTTTAAAGCTACATACCAACCCTTGTTTGACTTTTTCCATGTGTGTGTATTTTCTTTTTTTTTTTTTTCTTTTTTAAGTTTTTGTTTATTTATTATAGCTTATTATGGGGGTACAACAGTTCTGGTTAAGTATATTGCCCATGCCCCTCCCAACCCCCCGAGTCTGAGCTTCAAGGGTGTCCATTCCCCCAACAGTGCACATCGCACTCATCATGTAGGTATACACCCATCCCCTCCCCCATTTTCTTAAAAATATGTAAAGAGTATTTGGTTACATAAAATTTTTAAATTTACAATTTTTAAATTTAAAAGTCAAATAAAAATTTAAACTTTTGAATTGACTTTTAAATTTTACCTTTTAAAATAATAATTTCCTAAGAAGAAAATTGAGAGGGAAAAATGTGACTAACAACTGAAAAGCAAAAAGGAAAAACAAATAGATAAAACAGAAATTTTAGAAATATGTTA
>CM052440.1:115050678-115098882 GCA_028533085.1 Varecia variegata
GGTTACATAAAATTTTTAAATTTACAATTTTTAAATTTAAAAGTCAAATAAAAATTTAAACTTTTGAATTGACTTTTAAATTTTACCTTTTAAAATAATAATTTCCTAAGAAGAAAATTGAGAGGGAAAAATGTGACTAACAACTGAAAAGCAAAAAGGAAAAACAAATAGATAAAACAGAAATTTTAGAAATATGTTACTATTTTTATCTATCAAATATTGATGGCTTTTTTCCAGTGGAGAATGCCCAACATTTTCTAGGGAAACCAATGCATTCACACTGCTGCTGGGATTAAAATAAAGTGCATACATTCTACATTTAGAGAGCAATATAGCATCGTGTAGAGAATATAAAGGAGCATTATTTTAAAATGTACTTTTGTCTTCACCAGGTATTTTGACTTCTGTAAGTTTAGAGTCATATTCTGAGATGTAGAGAGATGTATGCGTAAAAATATTAATAGCACATAGTATAAAATGTAACTGTCCAAAAATAGGAAGATTTTCATAAAATATTACACTTCCTTAGAGTCAACATAATCTAATAATTTAAAATTATAATCCAGAATCATAATAAAAATTTTTATTTACTGATAATGGCTAATATTCACAATATGTTTTATAACTGTCAGGCATTGTTTCCATATATATGTTGATAGAACTGTGTATCTATATGAGTATCTATATGAGACTATGTTAAAAGTAGTTGTTTCTGGATTGTTTGATTATGTGCAATTTATATTATATTTTTTGTAACTCTGTGTGTTTTAAAATTTTTCTAGAGTAAGATTTTGTTTAATAGCCATAGATTGAATATCATAAAAATTAAAAGAACTGGAATGTTTATTTTATGCTGAGTGACTAGGGTCTGATTGAGCTACTTGTAGAGAGTTGCTACATCAATCTATGGACTCTCTGGATATATATATTTTATTATAGCAAAAAAGACACAAAACTCTACTTTTTATCATCCACTAATTCCTTTCCTTCAAGTTGAATATCATGTCTTTAGAAGGAAAAAATATACTTGCTCTATTTGTATTCTAAAAAGCAGAAATTGGTTTTTGGAGCATATTTGGACATTCCAACAATGGTTTCCTGGCAATGAGGAGATGGTATTCTGTGAACTCAATTACTTATTTCTCACACTGTACTAAGACCTATGCTTGGTGCTGTGATACAAGGTTGAATATATGAGTTCTTTTATGAAGAAAGAGAGGTTAATCATCCATCTTCTATGTTATTCTCTCAGAGTTTATTCCTCCCAGACAGGCTGCAGAACTAATGTCCCACATTCCTTTAACCTCCAAAGAAATACTTCCAATCCCACACCCTGTAAAAATTGACTTGCAAATCACTACAAGAAAAAAGCAAACAAGATGATAAACAAAGCTAAGAAATACAGACAAGAAAAAATTACAAAATTATTCCTGGCTATATTTTTTATTCAGTTCTGATGTGCTAAATCATATTATCTCATGCTATTTTAAAAAATTATTCATGGAGTGAAGAACTCCTTTTATCTATATCCCTTCTATCCTAGTTCTAGGCAAGGACAACTTAACCCTCACTCCAGAAAAATAAGCTTCTAAACATATAAACCTAAGAGAGTTGGTCCTGCCCTGAGGGAACGTAAATGAGCTACCTGATAGTATAAAGGCAAACAAGCCCTTCCAATATTGTGTGGCAAAGTCACCTCTTTGCATGGAGGTTGGGCTAGATGACTCTGGGAGTTTATGATTTGATGATTCTTGGTCTTCCTTTTATCTCATTCCCTGGATCCTTTTATATGGTTTGTAATCCATTTGGAAGTACTTGAAAAACCAGGTTGTAAAATGGTCAGCATCGATAACAGCACTTTTTACAAAATAATACATGTGTGTACAAAAACAAATGATTACTTAGCATTTCTTCTGCTAGCTAATATTTCTTCTTTGATCTAAAGTATTTTGTAGTTTTCACTTATGGCACTGTTTCATGTGATCATACTGGCTTTAATTAGCTCTGGGCCAGAATAAAGAGGAACTATCTAAAACAATCACACTGAATTTAATTTAGAATCCAAGTGCCAGGATATTGTATATTAGAAATTTCATGGGTAAAATTGATAGCCTATCTAGTGACATAGCAATATATTACTTCATTCAATGTGAAGCGCACTCTTGGGTAATCAGACAATGATGTTTTAAATGACTTGTTTGTTATGTTTCTTTACTTGCATTTTAAGTATTAATCATCAGAGTGTATAAAATAAACACGGAGCACTGAAGAGGGCAACTCATTTGGTGAAGCTACTTCAAAGGCGAGACAGGGAGGAAAAATTAGGTCATTCAGCATTCTGCCTATAATTGCATTTCTCACTACTGCCTTAATTAGAACTGTTGAATCATTTCAGTTTCTGCACATTCCTTCTCCAACACTATCAGTTTATATTACCATGAGCAAACTCATTATCACCTTCTTTAACTTTGCTTTAAATTTATTGATTTAATTACATGAATTTGCAATGGCAAATGTACAACTTCAAGGCATCTAGTCTCAGATTTCAATTTTCAAAAGCACATTCTTAGAATATAGGGAGTTAGTTCAGATATCTTTTCTCTGAAATGAGTGAAGTTATGTGCTGTTATTTTACTTCAAATGATTACAAAAGAAAGAGATTTTTAAATTAAATATTGCTAATGGTCAAGAGATGATAAACAGAAATATTTTTAATATTTTATCTTTATATTTGTCACATGATTAGTATTAATGCTAATTAGTATTTCCACTGCATTTATTAAGTATAAATGTGTTCAAGCTTATGTGGATAATGCTCTCAAAATGATGGAAAAGAAAGGAATTGAAAAATTTAGACAAGAGCAGCTTGTCAATGAAACTCCCCAAATCACCCTTCCGCTTTAAGGCTAACACCAACCCAGAACAGAAAGTATTGAAAAGGGAGAGGAAACAAGTACAGTAAAATGATTTGAATAATGTCCTGGGTCACTTTGGGCTTAACTAAATTATTTCATAACCCCAATAAATTTCTTCATTCCTTTTTCTAATCAATCTACATTTCCTAGTTAGGCAAGCACATCATAATTTCTATCACCTTAGTTTACTGTTGCAGTTCTTGGACTTCACACTAAGGAATAACACAGTATATGGAGAAGATAAATTTTAAAGTCCAACTATTTTGCATGGTAATATAACCCCTCAATCTGACTACCACACAAAGACAACATTAAACCTTCTGGGAGATAGGTCCCAATATATTTTGTCAAGAATATTTATCAATGAGAAAGACAGCAATTTCATTTCCTATGTTTAAACAGCATCAACATGCAATAAAACAATATTATTGCCCAAATCCCATAAGCATTTAAATCCATGGTAAGACATAAGTACAAGTTTTAAGTTATCAGGTTCATTCAAATGTTTCTAATTTCTAATCTTACTAAGGATTAATTCATTTTACACTAGAGGTCATCTATAAAACAAGATCTGTCTGTGCACTTCCAAATCACTTTAGATATAAAGCATACTGTTTTCAATATATGCGTATGTTTGAAAGTTGAGAATGCAATATTTAAGAATTAAATTTTTCCAAGGATTCCAAAAGACATTAGATTTTCTTCATTATGACAGAAACTTATTTATTTATAAAACCCTCTGTTGAAGGACTGTCAATGAGCTATTGAATCCTGGTGTACTTAGCAAGCAGTCAATTTAATTTTGACTCCTTTGTTGGTAGGTCCATAGTCTGTATTGTCTTCATTTCAGTTTTCCTTAAACCACCCTTTCTCATGGACCTCAGTCTATTCAGGGAAATAAATGTATAGAATTTATAATGTAGTGAGATAAGTGCTAGGATGTGGGTTCCTACAAATTGCAAAGGCGTCTAAGAGGAAGCAGTAATAAGAACACACATGAGAGAAACAGTGGCTGTGCACACAGAAGACAGCATGTGATCCAAATCTTGTCAGAAGATTGGAAGTGCACAGAAAAGCTACAAGGATTTTCCAAGAAGAGGAAATGATGTGGGGAAAAAACCTGTTTATTAAAGAGCATAACTAATTTTATAAGGCTATTACAGCATACAATTTCAGAAATGGTGAAAAATGCAGCTGGTTAAAAATGTAGAGAGGTAGGGATAAGTTTATGAAGGGCCTTGTATGTTACACTGAACAAAGAGATTTAAATCTTTCAAGATTTTCTTCAAGCAAAATAGTCGAATCATTACAATAACAATATTAAAGACTTAAGTACTGATTCCCTATTACTGCCATAACAAATTACCACAAATCGGTGGCTTGAACCACACAGATTTATTGATTTATAGTCCTAGGACAGAAGTCTGCTGTGGGTCTCACTGGGCTAAAGGTATCAGGAAGGCTGTATTCCTTTATTCCTTTCTTGAGGCCCTAAAAAGCCTCTTGTTCAGTTGTAGCAGAACTGAATTCCTTGTGCTTACAGAACTGCTATCCCCATTTCCTTGCTGACTCTTAGCTGGGGGCTGTTCCTGGTTTCTAGAAGCCACCCATATTTCGTGTCACAATGCAGGGGGAAGAAGCCAACAAGAACGTGGAACTGATGAGAACTGGAAGCTTAAACCGATGAGAAATATCTGAGAGTCCAGGGAGGCCAAGATGGCTAGAGTTCATAGGCTAGACTATTGCAGAGAAGAGAACTTCACAGAAAGTAAACCCTAGAGATATTCAGAGAGTCTCCTTTGTATATTTAGCAGAGGACTGATGAGTACATGAATGTGAGGAAACTCTCCAAAACTGGGAAGAGAATCACCTAAAATGCTTAAATGCCCAGTGATCACACAGAATTGTGAATAGTGCCTATTCCAGCCTGAGAGAGAGGAAAAACTTCTAAATAATAGGGCATGGGGTAGACTACTCAGAAAGTTCTTGCCTCAGTAGAAAAAAATAATTGGCTCTAGACTGATCACTGGTCTTGATACACCTCCCAAATCATAAAAGCAAGATCTAAAAGAATCAAATTGTTGCCAAGTAACTATGTCAGAACCAAGCTCAAAAAATATCTATAGGAATATAAAAATATTCAACACTCAGCAAACTAAAATTCACATTTGTCATCTAATCAAAGATTATCAAGCAGGCAAAAAAGTAGGAAAGCACATTCCATAAAAAGAATTATCAGTTGAAACTGACTCAGAATTGACAGATGGAAAATGAGAAAAAAAATGCTAAAATAATTAATATAACTGCATTTTGTGTGTTCAAAAAAGTTAAGTAGAAACATGGACTATATTAAAAAAAGGTCCAAATCACATTTCTAGAGATGAAAGCTACAATGTCTAAGATGAAAAAATTATTGAATAAATAACATCAGTATGATGTCATGATTAGCTTGATGTAGATACAGATGGTTACCTATAAAAATGCTTTTAAATATGCACAGGCTAGTTCTTGTGGATTGCATTGGTACACCACAAATGTAATTCATATGTTGAAGACCCCCAATGTTATTTTATTTGGAGATAAGGCCTATAAAAAGGTAATAAACAGTTAAGTGAGCTCATAAGTGTGGGGCTTCAATCTGATAAGACTGATGTCCTTATGAGAAGAGGAAGAGTCACCAGAGACCTTTCCCCCTCTGCATATACACCGAGGAAAGGCCATGTGAGGACACAGTGAGAAGGTGACTGCCTATAAACCAGGGGAGAGAGGCCTCACAAGAAACCAACCCTGATGGCACCTTGATCTTGAAATTCTGGCCTCCAGCATTGTGAAAAAACAAATTTCTGATTTTTAAGTTGGTGAGTCTGTGCTATTTTGTTATAGCAGCCTTAACAGACTAATACACTGGTATACATACATATATTTTCTTGCTCTGCCATCTGAGATGGCTTAGAGTCAATGAACATACCAAGTGCCCAGATCTTGGTTTCTAATACCATTCTCTAACAATAAAAAAAATCAGGGTTACTTATAGAAGTGGCTAATTCTAGGACTGGGGCAGTAAATATATCATATGAGCTGAAAGTATACAATGCTTAAAAAAACCTACTAATATTGGGATATGTCAAAGGGACATAAGAGCCAAGTGACAGAACTACCAATGGCCAAAGCAGGGAACAATTTAAGCAACAAAATAAACAAAGTATTATTGGATTATAACCCAAAGTATAAAATAACTGTCTAGGAGTACACACTAGGAAGGAAGCAGGAAGGAAGGAAGGAAAGAAGGAAGGAAGGAAAGAAAGAGGGAGGGAGGATGGGAAGGTAGAAAGAAAAGATGGAGGGAAGGGAGGGAAGGAAGACAAAATCTCCCATACAGAAGAATTCCAGATGATTTATGTAGACACTACCCTCAAGGAGACGATGCTTAGTATCTCATTTCTTAAGTATGAAATGGACACGGTGACATCCTTCCATAGAGTACAATATAGAAAAGGGAGAAAAGGGTATCATTATGGTGGAGAAACCTGACAAACACTACCTTAGTTAGGTGATCAAGGTTGGCATCATCAGTGATAAATTATGTTAACTATATGCACTCTTGATATTATTAATGAGAATGGCACATTACCTTTATTTTCTCTCTCCTCAAAACACATAATTCCAGTTTAATTAAGAGGAAACTATAATAGAACTCTAAATTGTGGGATATTCAACAAAATATCTGATTAGTATGCTTCAAAATATCAAGGTCATCAAAAGCAAGAAGAGTCTAAAAAACTGTCACAGCCAAGAGAAACTTTAGGAGATATACTGAGTAAATGTAACGTGATATCCTTGATGATAAAAAAGACATTAAGTAAAAATTAAGAAATTTGAAAAAACATGTCCTTTAGTTAATAATAACATATCAATATTGGTTCATTAATTGTAACAAATGAAGTATACTATAGCAAGATTTTAGTAACAGGATAAACTACTTGTGGGAGTATATGGAAAATCCCAGTACTATTTGCACACTGTTTTTATAAATCTAAAATTGTTCTAAAATAAACAGTTTATTAAGAAAGCAAACATCAATAACAACAAAACACTAGGTAGCATTAATGGCAAATCAGACATTATAGAAGAAAAGATCAGGGATCTTGCGAAGAGGGAATAAAAGCTTCCAAAAATGAAACGGAGGAAAAGAAGAATCCAGAAAAATTGCAATATGCATCAGTGAGCTGTGGGACATCAAGTAGCCTAAAATACATCTGATTAAATCAGCTTAAGGAAAGGAAAAAGTTGGGGGGAGGAGGTATAGCTGTGAAAAAAAAATTGAAGAAATAACTGCTAAAAATGCAAAACAATAGGCTACAGATCCGGGAAGCTCAACAAACTCTAAGCACAAGAAATGTAAAGAAAAGTAAATAGGACTTATGTATCATAATCAAATTGCTGAAAACCAATGATAAAAAGAATATTTTAAAAACAGCCAAGGGAAAAAAGACATATTACATATAAGCAAACAAAGATGAGGATAACAGCAAATTTTTTAAAGTGAAAAGATAGTAGAACAACTTTTTAAAATTACTAAAAGAGAAATACCATTGTACTAATTTCCTGTTGTCACGATAACAAATTGCTGCAAACTTAGTGGCTTAAACGAATATGAATTTATTGCCTTACATTTATAGAGATAAGTCTGAAATCAGTTTCACTGGGCTAACATTAAGGCATTGACAGGGTTGTATTCCTTCAGGAGGCTCAAAGGGGGAATGTGTTCCCTTATCTTTTCCTGCTTCTGGGCCACCTGGATTCCTTGGCTCATGGTCTCTCTCTCCATCTTCACAGTATTTTATCATGCTTCCTCTTATATAACTTTTCTCTTTCATCAGGGTACTTGTGATGACATTAGTCTCACCCAGAAAATATAGGATAATATCCCATTTCAAACTCCTTAACTTAATCGCACACAAAGTTGCTTTTACCCTGTAAGCTAAGATATCCACAGGTCCCAGGAACGAAGACATGGACATTTTTGAGGGACAATTATTCAGCTTACTGCAATTGTCAGCCTAGAATTCTGTATGCAACATAAATATCTTTCAAAAACAAGTCAAATAAAGACTATTTCAACACAAAAATCTGAAGAAATTCATAAGCAACTCACACAAAAACTAGTAGAGGAAATCCTTCATGTATAATAAAAAGATACCTTATGAAATATCTCATTCTATTTACATATAACTCTAGCAAAAGATTTTTAGAAGCATATATGCTACATATAGCATATGTAGCAGAGATGACCCATGCTGATTAGATATTCATTAGTTAGGAATATCAAGTTGATCAAATTAGTGACAATATATTCTGAAATATTTGTTGCCTGTGTTCACAGAATCCCAGATACATCATAAATGACAAAGAAAAGTATTATTTCTTATTATATTAGCATTCAGAAGGTAAAAATGGATTGGGCACAAACAGAGAAAATCATAGGATTCCAAGAAGACAGCAAAACTCCCTCAAAAAGCAAATGGTACATTATAGGTTTGACATTGCAAATTGAACTATGCTTTAAAAATATAAATTTTTATATTTTATATATTTTTTTTCAGGATGGAGGGAGTGGGCAGTGGTTACAAATTGTCAAGCTCTATTACCCAGCTTGGTGATCTTGGGAAAGTGACTTGAGTTGCTCTTATCCAGTTACTTCTACCATGAAAACAGAGGGATATAGATTATATAACCTTATAATTTCCTCTAACCCTGAGAGCTTAAAGTCCACTGTTGGCCTCAAGAGGCTGATTTTCAGTTCAATAATCTCTCATTAGAAAAATGCTTTGTTATTAGCTCAGTTGCACTCATATGTAATTTTTAAAATACCCTTCTCGGTACTGTTTATGCAGCCTGATGTCTCCTTCACCCATTCCATGAGAATCCATGACTGCCTGAGGTATTGGTAGGAAGAAAAAGAACTGAATTGTCTGCCTGAACTGTTGACCAACAGAAAGATCCTAAGCCTTTACCATGCTTCTAATATATTCTCTGGCTTCTGCATCTTACATATTACAGCAAATGGAGTATGAGTGAGTAGACATCTGGTAAGCCCAAGAAAAGTATTTTAAATTTATCCACTAAGCTTATATTAGATAAAAATTGCATATCACTCCTTCAAAATTGCAATTACATTCTTGCATTGGCATGCTTTTTGGATTAAAAAAAGTAAAATTATGTCTACATGTTCATATGGTAGGTGCTATATATAGCCAATACTAAGGATAAGTACAGCTGAAACAAAATAGAAGAAACCAAAGGTGATTTAAAAGGAAAAGATAGAAAATAATAGAATATCTGAATTCTGTGAAGCCTTTAACTGCAAACAATCATATTGCCAAGTGATGGTATAATACCTTCATTCAGGCTTAGACAATGTTCTTTCCCTGTAACATATGTTTCTGAGATTTTTCAACAGAACGTAAAATACATAGGAATAAAGGATGCCTCCAAACTCTTCAATAAAGCCAAGAATCTCAAGATATATTTCAAATATGCTCATTTTCAGAAAACTAAAAACACATTCACTCAGCATGTTTTGATGCAAATAGTTATTAAGGAAGAGAGTTATCAAAGGAAAAATGATGACCCCAGTCTTTAGTCAATGCAAATTAACATTTAAAGGCATGGATAAAGCCATTCTATAAATTAGTAATGCCTTGTTAGTCTTCACTAAAAAAGAAGAAAAAAAAAAAGACCTGACAATTAAAAGGAAAAATATGGTAAATAGCTGGCAAGTTAGAGAAGCTATGCTAAATTCATTATTCTATATTTTGCCCAACCTTGTTGAAGAGGACACTTAGTGGGAGAAAGATCATCAGTAAAACCAGCAGGGGATTAATTAAACAGGGGTGGTTTGTTCACAACCTTTCTCATCAGTTATGTTCCATTGAACTCTAATGGTAAACAGGGCAGAAGTCAAAGAGAACAGTGTAAGATAAGCTCTCAAACACTATTGTCATGCATTATCCACCTGATAATTTACTGACACACTGCTCTGCCTGGCTCTGACCTATCCTCTCACATTTTGTCCTGCTCAGCACCAGCAAGAGATCCCCTTTGGGCTCTCCTCTTACTCCTACACCATCTCATCCCCTCCAATCTCTCCTCTTTCTAAATTACCTTCTCTATGACTTCCTCTTGAATCTTGCTTTCCCAAAGCAGCCTATTCCTAGGCTCATCAAAGAACTAGAGAACTGGTAGTAGCAATCAATCAAGGAATGCCCATCAAATTTACAGGTGACTTCTTTGAGAAATCCCAAAGAGGAGTCAAATGTGTAACCAACTGGAAAACACAATTTTCAGCCTCCTGCTTGGGTGCCATCTTATCCGTTAGATAAGTCCTTTCTGTCTTCTATACCCAGACTCTATATCAAATGTGGAGATAAAGGGAGAGACAAGGAATTCTCCCTCTTCTCTTTTTCTTCTAATTCTTCTTTGTAAACACTTATGGATGCTGACAAAGCTTCAAAAGTAATAAAAATGTGAGTAGTGATCAGCATAATCTGGATGGTTAAGTAGAGTAATTAGTACATGCCAAGCAACAGCAGCTGGTATCTTAGGGTCTTAAAGATGTTGAATATTAAAGCTTACTTATATTAAGAATTCTTTCTTTCTTGTTATTGAAGAACAAAACCACAGGTGTTAAAAACTAACAGAAAGGCTTTTGTAGGTAACAGAGCAGCTACTCCTGATTCTGAGGGCTCAGAAGAGGAAAGTGATGGGTGGAAGGGGGAGAGCAGAGGAGGGCTGGGCACACGCTCAGAATTTACCTTTATACTTTGGGACAGGCCCAGCAGAGGCTTTCAGAAAATGCACAGGGTCTGCCTCTTTTGGACCCAAAATCACAGAACGGAAAAACTGGTAATAATGAATGGAAGTTCTTTCTGTCTCAATTCCCAAAAAAAAGTTTTCTAATAAAATCTTAAATAGAGGAAAGGATTAAACAAAGGAATCAAAAGGTATAGTGTTATGAAGTATATTGGGGGAGTATGGGGAATCTATTATATATAAAAAGTCCAAACATCATAATATTATTTACATTTATAATATTTTTAAACAAAGGCATTATTTGTTGTCCCAAGCACTGGTAGTTTTCTTTACTAAGTAAAACTTGATTATCTTTTATTAAAGATAAGATAAATAAAATAAAGTTCCAGAAGAAAGTAGAAAAAAATATATTGTTGGTATTTTCTGCTGCATTTTCTAGAAGATCAGGACATAAGAAACTTCCCTAACAAATTATTCTTATCTTTCTTTAAAAAAACATAATCTTAAAAATGTTATATAAACAGAAATAACTCATAAGTAGTATTACATATGTAAAACCCAAATATCTAAATATAGAGTGAATGATTGAATACATTATAAAACATCCAGGACATTAAATAGTATTCAGTTACTGTAAATGAGTTTTTTTGAAAATATCATTGACAGAGGAAATACTCAAAATATGTGAAATTTGAAAAACAGGACATACAAGTACATATATTTTATGAGCTCTATGAGAAGGTTATATATATAGACATATATATGTCACATATCACTGGTATTTTCTATAAGTTTTGAATTAGGAGTGTTTGTATTCTCCTTCATTTTTACAATATTCTCCAAACTTTTTACAATAAGCCTGAAAAAATATTAAAAACCTGAGAAAATTTCTTATCTGAAAAAACAAACAAAAAATCTAGAAGTGAGATTCTCATTGTGCAAACAATGTATTGAGTAAACAATTACCACCTACCTCAAATATGAAAGAAGAAAACCCTTAAATTCAAGACTCATCAGTTTTAGTTGACAAAAAAAGTTATCTATGTCAGAACCTTGTTTTTTAAGATACAACTGATGGGTCTTGGATTTAGTAGTTGATCTATTAATAATATAATAGCAGCCTTTATGATCAGGTAAAAAGAAGTCATGTATGTTTTCGAAGAAAAGTAATTTAAGAACTGTAGACAATGATGTCCAAGAGCATTAATTTAATGGTTTAAATACTAAATAGGCAAAATAAGTGTATTTATATAAACCATGCAATAACTAGCTCCATCAAAGAAAGTACTGTTGATTTTAGTTCTGAAGTGTCATTGCCATGACTACAGCTCCCTGGAGAATGAATTTAGCCTTTCTGTGAAAAGCAATATTTATTTTTAAACAAGTACTTCAGTGACACCTTCATCCTTGCAAATGTGTAACTCAATGATTTATGCATGAGAAGGAAAAGATTGCAATCTCTTCAAGTCTTCTTAGTCCAAATGAAACAGAAATTTGAAAACGTTTACCTTTCATTCTGAGTGATAACAGGTTTTCACATATATTTTCAGATAATTGCCTCAATTTTCTCATTCAATTTGGCTGAGAATTCCCCAATTCTCCCCACACTTTTCTCCCTTTTGGCCTCTGGGCATAAGGAAAGAACTGAGATTATGCAAAACCAACACTGTTGCAGATTTCTAAAATGAAGGGCAAACAGATGAATAAAGCCAAGAAAACATCTAGGAGAGGCTCTTGGTTACTATGGAATTATAAGCAACTCCAGAAAAGCTTGTGTCAACATGGATTTTCAAATGACCAAGGAGTGTTCTGAGAGGTTTTGCCATGAAAGCAAGTAAATACAGAAATTCATTTGGAAAATCTGAAGCACAGATGGCCCTTGGTATGCTGGCAAAACAATTCCCAGTGCATCTCTGTGTCAGCACAGTCATTGTGTGTTTGAAGTTTATCTTCGTTATCCTTTCTATTTTTTTCTCAAGCACAAAACAACAGATTTATGACCCTAGTGAAATCCTTAAACATTTTTGGAATTAGAGAATTCACTGCAACTGAAAGAAATTGCCAACACTTCACTTTTACATCTACTGTCACATTACACAATCAGCTGGGTGGAGATTTACCTGCTGTTGATTTTTATTCTGCACGTTTCATATTTCTTTTTCTATAAGCAAGTGAGGTGACAATAATGTGGGTTCTGGAGTCAAATCTACATTTAAATTCCAGCTCTGACACAGACCCACAGTCTAACCATGGGCAAAATGCTTCCCTTCTCTATGTGTCAGGTTCTCCATCTAGAAACCGGAGGAATACCTATGTTCACCTATAGAATAGGTCCTCTGTGAGTTTATGCATGTACTGTTCCTGATATACAACAAGTACTTAAACGTATGTGGACCCCTGTCCCTCACTTCCTTGTTATAATCCGGATCCCGGGCCAGCCCTTCCGTTCTTTCCCACCATTCCTTCTTGTACATGAAGATTAGATAGAGATTAGCAAGTGGAGTCCAGATACAAGGCGCAGGGCAGGAGAGAAGAGAGGGATACAGAGAGAACAAAAGAACAATAAAGAGGAAATATTGTTTCCTCTGTGCTTTTATGGGGTTCCCCGCCCCCGCCCCCGGCCCCAGGGTGATTCTAACCCAGCTCTACTTCATTGCAACTGAATATTGAACTTGAAAAAAAATTCAACATTACAGACACAGGGACACACACACACTCAGAGGAAAAGAAAACTATTAAAAGGTAGGACTCCTTGGGAAAAATAAATAACATAGGAAAAAATAAATAACTGGAATAGGTGCCATTTAAAAATATTATTCAGGATTTTTTCCCTTTCTTCACATTCCTAAGTGTAACAGGACAAAATGTGATCTGCTGGGGGAAGAAACTGGGTTATTCAACACCCCTCAGAATTCTTCCTCTAAGTCAGTGTTCTGCCGAGCTACCCACAGAGAGCATCAGACAAGTGCTCCATCTGTGTTCTTAGTCACGTTGTGGTGGGAGAAACATTCCTCTGAGCTGTGCTAATTAGAGAGGGAAATCATTCAGCCTAAAAGAATAGGTTCCCCCTTACAGAAAATTCCTACCTTTATCCTCATGTCACCATTCTTTAGCTGTCCCTGCATTAAAGCAGACATTGCTGGGTCTTTGAGGGGCCTTAAAAACCTTCCTAACTTACAAATAGGGTTAATGAGATTTGTCTGCGATTATGCATTCATTTATTCAATCAATCCAAAGTATTTATCAAGAATATGCTTGTTAAACAACAAAGATGTTATCCTGAGCAAAACATAGTCCCTAATCTCATGGCTCTAACAACCTAAAAGGGAAAATAAACATTAACCAAAGATTTACAGAAATACATGTGGCTATAAACACTGCTAGGCAGTATGAAAGAAAAGAAATGGGTTTGTTGGTCTGAATAAAAGGAAAACCTGCTACAGTGTGGGCTATCAGGGAGACTTATCTATGGAAGTACCAATTTTGCTGAGATTTGAGGATGTTAAGTTAGGTTCGGGAAAAGAAATCGCGTAAGTGTGGTG
Organism: Varecia variegata; assembly: GCA_028533085.1. Taxonomy (NCBI): domain Eukaryota; kingdom Metazoa; phylum Chordata; class Mammalia; order Primates; family Lemuridae; genus Varecia; species Varecia variegata. The sequence goes on from CM052440.1 coordinate 115,064,948, forward strand.
AAAGTTGAGAAGTGAGAAAGAACATAGAGAATGTGAGAAAGTGAATAAAGGCCACTGTGGCCGGAGGGCATCGAGTGAGGGGGTCAGAGAAGGTTTGGGCCAAGTCATCCTGGGGCTTGCTCCACACGCTAAGTGTTTTCATCAACATATCCCAAAAACTAGAAAGAGAGTCTAACATTAGCGATCTCAAGTTAAGTTCTCCATGGGGTAGAAAACCTGAGTTCAACATGCAATTCTTGCATTTATTACCTGAATGAAATGAAATGAAAAATTTTCTATTGTCTCATAATTTTCAGGAAATCTCCAAGCTGAAAAAAATAAGCATGAGGTATCTGCGAACTATAAAGAAAGCAGTAAGGAGCCATCAGAGACACCTCCACGGCTTCCTGAAAGATTGGCAGCCCTCCAGGGCAGAGATTGTCAGCACTCACCATCATCCTTGTGCTTCTTTGCTGTGCTCAGCGCATCTGCAGTATACAGGGGCGTGTGTCTGGGTTTTTACCGACAAAGATGTAAAGAGATGCGATAAAATCCATCTCTGGCCTGCCTGGTGATTGAAAATGCCCCACCCCACCTCTGCCCAGGATCTTCCACTCCAAGTCACTCTCCACTGCCTCTGCTGCTTCCAGAGCCCACAGCCAGGACTCAAGGTGGACTAGAGCCCTTAGACTGTAATGTAAGTTAAAAGGAAACTTTTTTTGTTAAGTTATTGCGGCTCTGGGGACCATGGGGGCTATTGCTCATATAGCACAGTGTATTTGATGACTGTTACATAATAAAACCACAACACTCAGTGGCTTAAGACAATAAACATTTATGAGTTCAGTTTCTGCAGGTCAGGAATCTAAGCATGGGCGCCTCTGGCTCAGGGGGTCTCATAATCCAATCAAGATATCAGCCAGAGCCACAGCTACTCAAGGCTCCATCAGAGGATAAGCTGTTTCTGAGCTCACTCACATGGTGCTGGGAGACCTAGACCGTCAAGTGGAGAGACATCAGTTTCTTGCTATGTGGGCCTTTCCATAAAGCAGGTCAAAACATGACAGCTAATGACTCTAAGAGAGAGAGAGAAAATAAACAGTATAGAATCATAATGTTTTTATAACCTAATTTTAGTCGTGACATCTCATCACTTTTGCCATATTCTGTTCACTAGAGATGACTCAGTAGGTCCAGCCCACACTGCAGCAGAGGGGATTTTACAAGGGATTGGATCCCAGGAGACAAGAATCAGTGGCAGCCTTCCTAAAGGCTGTCTGCCACAGAGAGTACTCCCACCTACACGTCACCAACTGGCCTAGAAAAGGGAAAAATTAGACAACTTAGGGGAAAAAATGGAAATAGGAGCATATCATTGTAAGGAGTCCTAGGATAAAAATTAGGGCTTTTTTTGTGTCCTCTCTCCATCTTCCTGCATACCTCCTGGCAAGAAACTGTGGCTTCAAGGGAACCTATGGGAGCAACTAGGTAGATGGTTCTGAGCTGCAGAAGTGTGAGGGCCCATTTCTACTCCGACCCCACTGAATAAAGTGTATGGAAGGTGTAAGGAGGGTTGTGAGAAGTAAAGCTTGAATTAGATGTAAGATTGAAATTTTTTAAGAGCCTCACCTAAGACCTCTGGAAACTTAGATATGGATGTGCCTGTACCTTACTTAGAAAATTCTGAAGTACAGTCACTTGCAACCCAGTATGGTATGTCAAGAATCCATGAGCTCCCATGGACCGAATGGAGGTGACAGATAATAAATGGGATTTAGCCATTGTGGTGGACAGACCCTAAGGGGACTCTTAATGATCTCTGCCTTCTGGTATTCAAGCCCTTATATAATCCTTTCTCTCTTAGCATGGGCAGAATATGTGACTTGTGTAACCAATGAAAAACAGCCAAAGGTGATAGGATGCCACCCCTGCGATTATGTTACATTACGTAAGACTTTGGCTACCAGACTGCTCTACAGACTCCCTTTGCTGGTTCTAGTGTTAGAGCCGGATTCCCTCGGCCCCAGGAACAGAATGACAGAGTCAGCGAGGCTGTAATAGGCAAAGGAGTTTATTAGCTAGCCCGAGCTAGGGTCCAAGCCTAGAGCACCAACGCAGTGGTCTCTTTTCGTGGCAGGGACCCCGCACAATGGGACGTATGCCCTTTTATACTCTTTGCTATAGCTTGTTACAATAGGAGGATTGCCCAAGCACACACACACCCTGCACAAGCTATTCACGTGCTGATCATGCCCGCACCTTTATCAGGAAGTTACTTGCAGTCACCTCTCCAGGGCTTTGTTATTATGCCTTTGAGCAAGCAAGCACTGTTTACAGAAGCGGAACCAGGCTATTAGGCAACAGTAAATTATTTCTGCTTTTCACTAGGAAGTAAGTGGCCATGTTGAGGAATTCCATGTGTGCACCTGCAGGTGGCCTCTAGGAGCTGAGGGCAGCCTCTAGCTGGCAGCGAGCAAGGAGCTGAGCCTATGAGTGCTAAAGACACAAGGAAATGAATTCTTCCAGCAATCCAAGAAAGCTCAAAAACAGATTCTTACCCAGCTGAGCCTCTAGATGAGAACGCCATTCTTCTTGTTTGCAGCCTTTTGAGACCCTCAGCAGAGAATCCAACTAGCCCTGCCTAGACTCTTCACCCAAAGAAACTATGAGACAATAAATTTGTGTAATAAGTTTGTGCTAATCTATGTGCAGTAATAGGAAAGTAACACAACTATTAATACTTTGAAGGTGTCCTGACCAAGGGAAAACCTGTTAGGATGAGACATCTCCCGAAAATAGAAGTGAAAGTCATGTATTGTCCATAGCAGAAAGGGTTTTCAGAGGCAGTGGAAGACTATTGTTAATATCAGGAACTGTGCAGAGAAAAATCCACACAGAGCTTCCAGTTCTTATAAACCCTCACTTATACATCCCCCAACAGTCAGGAATTTAAACTCATGTCACAAAGAGGCATCAACAACCATCATGCCTTAGTCTCATAGAAAGAAATTTCAAAAAAATCATTATTTAAGTAAATCCTATGAATTACTATGATGATTTTTCTCTAATCATCTCTCCTTGCCATCCTGAGAAGAGAGGAAGGGCAGGAAGAAGAATTATACTATAGACAACACACCCAATCCAGACACTCAGGGTCTAAATTGATGGAAGGTGACAGAGGTATATGGAGAGTAAAGATTGGATTAGATGTCAGATTGCGATATTGACTTATACTTGTCTATTCCGTTTACTACCTGAAAGTGAGTCATGTTTATTGAAATGGAACTTGTTCTTATAACTGAAGGTGATTAGAAAGCACAGAATCTTCTTTTAGAAGATAAGATGGAGCATGGTCATGGAGGAGAAGAGTAAGTCTTTTCCTGTTTTTACTCTTCAAGTTCAGCTAGTCAGTTAAATTAGTAAATATATGCATTTGTAAAAGGCACTTTAACTTTCATTTCCTTCAGATGTAAAAGGGGAATAATCCATGCTCTACCTACTTACAGGATTCTTTTAGAATCAAATACCAGTATTATATGAAAGTACTTTGTAAATTCCCTATATAATGGTAGTATGTTGTCATCTCAGTTCTATATTGACATTCTGAAGCAGGTGCAACTGGCAATATACTTGGATGCAGAAAACATTCCATTTCCACTATGCAGGAAGCTAAAATCCCCTCAGCTATCTGGTTTAACACATGATTTCTTTTCAAAAGTTTATGATTATATATTCTCCATTCTTGGGTAGAAAAATACCCTGCTTCTACTGTGTGCTGAATTAATATACAAATACAGCAAATATTTTCAGTAAATCTCAAGGGTTTTCCTGTGAGTATAAATGGTAGCTCACAAGATCTGGAATTGGGAAGGAAGGAAGGAATGATGAACTATTACAGATTGCTGAAGAGTAGGGAGATTTGACAGCTGAGGGCAGTTCAAGGCCTGTGCACTGAATCGTTTTTTATAAAGGACACCAGTGGTACAGCTGGCAAGACTTAAGAGTTTTCTGAACAAATAGAATATGGGAGTTATTTGTACTGTTCTTGCAGCTTTTCTATAATTATTTCAAAATAAACAAGTGAAAAAATGTGATATTTTGTAATAAAAAAAGGATATGCCAGTTCTACATATGTATGCATCTAACAACATAGCTTCAAAAAAAAAAAAAAAAAAAACAAATCGGAAATTGATAAAGCTAAAGAAAAAAATAGATAAACTCCAAATCAGGGTGGGAGTTTTAAACAAACATCTCTCAGGAATGATTAAGGTAGACAAAAATCAGAACGAATACAAACTGAAAATGTAATTAAAATATATGTAAATTTAACCCTATTTACATCTATAACTTGTACTCAACTGTTGTGGACTATTCTTTTCAAACTCACATGAAACGTTTTCTAGAATGTTTCATAGAACATTTCTAGATGTTTCTAGAAAACATTTTTAGAAGGCCCTTATTTCTGAGAGTGTATCTGCCTCCAAAACTCCATGAAAGAACATCCATTGGCATCCTCTAGTAGCTTACTATTCATTTCTAGTGACCAGAAGTTTCTTTCTTTGTTTCAGTCTTAGCTATAGTATTTACTTATTTATTTATTCTGGTTTTATTTTGTCCTATATCACATGAATTTTTAGTGAGAAGGGATTACACTAAATTAGATTTTTTTCTGTGCTCTCTCTAAAAGTCTTTGTCAACATTTTACAATCACCAAATTCTTATTTTGTTATTTCCTCTAAATTTGAAGAGTACTAAATCATCAATATTCTATATCCACTTGTCCTGGACTTTATACTCACCGCTATATGTTAAAACTTTGGTATCATTTATTCTTCTGTAGGATTTCATATGCCTTATACAAACATTGCCATTAGAACTCTGGTTACTTGAGTTCTTTTTTTGTAGGTAATTCTTTTTTTTTTTTTATTTCAGCTTATTATGGGGGCACAAAAGTTCAGGTTATATATATTGCCCATGTCCCGCCCATCCCCCCGAGTCAGAGCTTCAAGCCTGTCCATTCCCCAGACAGTGAGCATTGCTCTCATCATGTAGTTATACCCCATCCCCTCCCCCACCCCCATCCCCCCGAGTCAGAACATTCAAGCGTGATCATTCCCCAGACGGTGCGCAACGCACTCATCATGTAGGTATACACCCAGCCCCCCCACCCCCCAACTCAGTCCAATACCCAATTGGTGTTATTCCCAAATGTGCAAGCTATATTTGTATTACTAATTCATCATACTTTCCTTTGAATATCTTTCTGTCTAGAAAAATTCTGTTTTTTCTTCACTTTTTTCTTTATTTTTATCTATTAATATTTTATAATAAATATTAAAATAATTTTTATTTTCCTATTTTGCTACATCTAATCAAGGTATTACTTCCAATTTTGTCCAAAGGTAATGCTGAAGAAAAGAATACCTATCTGTGAACATAGGTTAACTAAGAAAAAAATTTTATGTTTTCCTCTTCTGCACTATGCTTATAAAAGACAATTATTCTGAAAGAATTAGGCAAACTGTACAATCATAAGAACATGAAGTATTTATATATTAAATGCATATCAACTTATGTTTAAGATTGCATTTGGCTATAAATAAAAGTAATGACTTAGAGTGGACTAAAAAAATAATTTTTTATTACAAAGATATCTTAATTTGAATATTGCTCACTTCATGTCATTGACTCGACATATCTGGGATTTTTTTTTTTTTACTTCTTCCATATGGAGCAAGATGACTGCTGATGCTCCAACTATCACTCATTTTTATTTGGGGTTGGACATACTGTCATCTCTAACAAAACTGTAATTTATTATTTATTTATTTTATCAAAGAAGAGAGATTAACAAATATCAAGTAGGCAATTAATAATGATGTCTATCCCATTATTATCATTGGTATTTTTTAAACAATTTATTTGGTTCACAGAGTCATCTACTATATATTAATATCATTATATGTCAATGTGTGCAGCTTTCCTTGTCTTAGAATTATTAAAGTTTATCAATGGGTGGTTGGCATTTTAAGGCCGTAAGTACCAAAATTGGTTACTAAAAGATGGAATCATAGTTGAAAATTTGGAAGTCAAAATTAATTGAAATGAAAGAAACAATTTGTACAACTGACTCTTGATATTTAAAATTTTTTAATGTGTACTTTTTTGTTTGAACATGGAAAATCCCTTGAAAATTCAGCTACTGGTTGCAAAAATAAAAACTAGTCATTAAAATATTTATAGCAACAATTTGAAAGAATTTCACAGAAATAAAGGAGACTATACAGTATGAAAAAGTAAAATTGGAAGAAAATAATTTTGATTTGTTTGGCTTTGGTATTGAAACAAAGGACAATGATAGCATTACTTGAGATGCTACTTTAGTTTTTAGTTTTTAGCTTTGGAAATATTAAGGCAAAACATATGCCAATGTGTGGTCAATCACTTGATATCTACAAAAGTTATTTCTAGGACTACCAATGGTTAATTATAACAATCAATGCAAAGCTAGATATATTAATCTAAAATTGTGACTATGTCCTAATCCAAGAAACTACAGAATTTAAAATAAATTACAAAGAAAGAATATTTAATACATTTCAATCTAATCACAAGCTATAAGGCAATTTAGTATTAAATAATTCAGAAATGCTCTTGCCAGTGAATTAAGGTCAGGCATATTTGATTGTCTTATTTAATGTCACAAGAAAAGTGGAGTTATAGAATTTTTCAGGGTTATTTAAAGATAAAATAAAATATCTGCTCATTTATGGCATCCTTTGAAGTTTTTTCACTGATAAACTTTTCATATTAGCACAAGCATTTTTTTGAAAATTAAATAGTATGGAAAGGCATAAAATGAGAAGCTTTATTTTCCTACTATTTTCCTCATTTCCCACATTGTCACCCTACTGCTACTCTCACTGTTCAGGGGCAACTATTTTAAATCATTTCTTCTTCTAGTGTTTCTTACCATTGCTTCAATAATATATTTATGACCCTCGTATCAATTACCCAGTTTAGAAGATATTGGACTTTCCACCTCTATAAATCATGGTCAAGAATCTCACTCATATTTCTACCTTCTCTCTTTAAACTGAGAGACATTTTATTTCCCCATCTTTCAAGTGTTGAAAACTATGTTCTTTTCTTCTATTACTTATCTTTTCATAATTAATTCATTTTCTTAGTCTTGTATTCTTTGTTTCATCAACATTATGTAATATCACTTAACATCCCACAGTGGATGATGAAGACATCAGAGCACTTGTATTATCCCAACCTCTACTCCAATTCCATTGTTCATTACTGATAAATATATCTGCCACTTTAACACATTTGTAACAGAAAATGCCAACTCAGAGTGAGTGGCAGGTAATTTTAGTTGACTATTACAAATCTCATATACAATAAACTTTTCTCTAATCACTTTCCTGTGACTAGAGGGGACATATAATCCAACTCTGGGAAACAAAATCTAAATGTAAGGGTATGTGAGCAGGGCTTTTGGAAGAAGTTTTTAAAAGGAGTAGACTCAGCTGGCATTTTCTTTGGCATTTTGCTCCTTTACCCTTTCTATTATATATATTTCTGTCTACCTGAAAGGTGAATATAACCCTTGGAGATATCATACAGAGATATCTTTTGATGTTGATGAAAATCTTGAGAATGGAATCTATACAAGGATGGTGAAAAGTTACAAAAAGCAGTGGGGTTTCTCCAAGGATCTTTGAGCACCTTTGTGAACCTTAACTTTCTTAGCTATAGATTTTTGTTTGCATGAGATAGTTTATGAAGACATTCTTTATCATCTTTTTTCTTTTTTTCAGGTAAAACCCTTCTTAGTTGATTAAAGTGATTTGAATAAATAGAAGGATTTATTGTTTACCTTTCTAAAAATGCAGAAGCAGGTGGTCTTGTGGTTGGTCTAGCAAGCCAAAAATGCTTTTAAGTTTTCAGGCTTTTCTGTTTTTTCTTAAGTATCCTTGCTGTATTGATTTATTGAACTCATATGACAACTTTCGCAGCCATGGAGACACAGTGCTCAGAAATTCATCAAGGTAATCTGCTACAGGGAGCAGAGTTGACTGACAGTTCTACCTGCTGCAAGCTTGGATGATACCTTACATGAAAATTGAGACCCCAATTCCCCTAGGCTGTTCCCAACTAATGATTGAGGAAGGAAGGGGTACGAGAGTCAGATCATCCTGTCCAATGCTAGATTTTAATGGGAAACTTCGTCACAGGTTCACCTCACCAGCCTGAGACCATTAGCCGGAGGAAATTTTCTAAAACTGAATTGTACTTCAAGGCTTTTGCTACCTGATTCTTTCTTCTCTATCTCTGTGCAATTGTCAGACCCATTTCACTGTGGGAAGTCTCTTCTTCAGTATTTCTTCCCCCTTTCCTTTCATACTTTACAGACGTTTCCCCTAATAGATCTCGTGTATGTCTTACTCTGTCTTGGCATTAGCTTCTTGGAAGACTCAAACTCACACAGGTGGTATTAGGAATGGTACAGAACAGCGGTTCCCATCCTATGGTGAGCTGTATAATTATTTCGTTGTATATTACATTGTAATAATAGAAATAAAGTGCACAATAAATGTAATGCACTTGCATCATCCTGATATCATCCTCCAGCTCCCCAGTTGGTGGAAAAATTTTCTTCTGTGAAAATAGTCCCTGGTGCTAAAAATGCAGGGAACCACTGGTATAGAACACAGACAGTAAAATGATCCTAAGGACTGGCTCACTCACTGTCCACTGATACAGATAATTCCATTCCACAAGGAATGTGTGGCACAAAAGGCAGCTAAGTTGTGAAAGATTTTACGTGGAGAACTGGATTCCAGTCAATGAGGATATTCTCATTAGTATGATCATTCAGGCATCTGAAAAATGTGGAGGTATGATGTTATAATATCAATAGGGTTGGCTAGTTATTATTAAATTGTATTGATGACCTGAAGATCGATAATGAGAAAACTAAAGTCATGAACAAAGAGTTAAAGGTTGAATGAGAGTGTCGAGGAGGCTCTTTACTAGATTAGAAAAAAAGAAAAGGCAGTAGAAGAAGAGTCAGATGAGGAGCATGCTCAAGATTCGATCATTAGAATGAAATGGACACCCAGAGATGTCTAAATGCTCAGCCCAGGCAAACCTGCTATTGCTAAAGTCAGGTAAAACCTAAAACTTGGAAATATGGGATGGGAAAGTATTTTGGCTTTCCAGACCCCTGTCCCCCAAATACTCAAGCTTGGGAAAGTAACTCACCTCTCCATTGTTAAGAGGTAGTAGTCCCTCTATGTCCTCATTCTTATACGCCCCTCTTCTGGAAAGCAAAGTTTTCCCCTCAGGAGTTGCCTTCATCTCCCTTCCTGAGTGCCAGGCCAGTAACTACTAGGCTTAATCCCAGCACAACCTGGCTGTGGACCTGCGGGACCCAACAGGGGAGGAAAGAGAGTACACTCCAAAACAGCCATAAGAATATATTAGCAAGAGTGAGAGGAGTATACCAAGATTGAATTTTGAGGGTTCTAGTGCATAAGACTAGATAAACAAAATTTATTGACTAGGAGTGCTTTCATAGACATGGAATTTAATACCCTGGCAAATAACTTAGCTCCTAGGGTTGTTGCAGCTTTTAGAAGCACAGAAAAATTATTGTCAACTTTCAGTGAAATGCAAGTGCCTGCATTGTCCCGGCAGATGATATAGGATAGGAAAGAAAAGAAAAAGAAGTGGGCAGGCTGAAACATGCAGTTAAAGTGCAAGTTTGGAGAAAATATTCTACAAGGATGGGATAATATCCTTCAGGTCACAATACATGCAATAAATCGGGTATCTCCATATGGTGCTGTGTCTGCAATAGAACAAATACATCAAGGACTGGAAACAGGAGTGACCTCTTTTACCATTATTTTTAATTACACACTGTGGGACTTTATGCTTCCCATCCTTACAAATCTGGGCTCTGCAGGGTTAGATGTCAAAGTCCCTAAATGTGAAAAATCTTGCCAGGGAACATAGCAAAAATTTCACTGAACTACAGGATATGGTTACTGTAAATACAGTTTGGAATTTTGGGCTCTGGGAACCAGCAAGTGAAAAGAGGAGTTACCATCTTGGCAGTTGTAATTGACCCCAACCAGCAGAAGGTGGGGCTGCTTTTACACAAAGGGGCAGGAAGCAACATGTGTGGAACATTAGTGGGCAGAATTCTGAGATGATTCTTGAGCCCCTTGCCCTGTATAAATCCACCCCTTGAGTGGGGGCAAAACCTATGAATATAATATCATACATACATGGCTAAAGTGAAGGGATATTATAAATGTAATTAAGGCCTCTAATCAGTTGAACATAAATGAATCAAAAGGAGATTATTCTGGGGTGAGCCTAACTTAAGTGAAAGCCTTAAAAGAGATATTTCCTTCCTGGCCTAAAAGAAGCAGTCACGTTGTGCCTGCCTATGGTTAGAGTACCTTCTAGAAGTTGAGGGCTTTAGTCCTACAACAGCATGGAACCAAATTCTCTCAACATTCTGAATTAGTTTTAAAGTGGATCATCCCTGTTGATCCTTTAAATTAAAAGGTGCAGCCCTGGCTTATACCTGTATTGAAGCCAAGTGAGAACCTGAAGAAAGAATCCAGTTGAGCCATGCCCAGAATCCTGACCCATGGGAACTGTGAGATAATATATGTATGTTGTTTAAGCTGCTAATTTTGTGGTTATTTGTTATGCAGCATAGAAAGCTAATAATATGCTTTGTGATACACTTGGGAGCCTCTTGTCACTCTCTTGTCCCATTGAGGCTGTGAATTGGTATGTGCAGCAACCTTTGGCTGAGAAGGTTATGATTACCAAGGGCTTGGACCCCAGGAAAGAAGGTTTATGTCATACCAACAGGTAAACTACCGAGACCTGCCAAGGTGGTAGTTAAGTATAAGGACAATTTGGATTAGGTGGTGGAAAAGGAATAGAATGATTGCCAACGGCAATCTGGATACCTAATGTAGAGATGAGGACTGTAGTTAATCCCACTAAATTTAGTTAGTCCTATCTAAATTTCCCCTCAGGAAAAGAGGTACATAGAAATTATGGAGAAGCTATCCCCCAAACATGTGTTGAGATATGTATGTATCTATGTGGGTCAAGGAGTGGATTTATATTTCCCTGTAAATTCGTAAACTAACATCTTAGTTTATAAATATTTTGAGAACTTGAGTGTCTGACATAAATCATCTTGAAAAAAAAAAAATACAGTGGTGAACATGGAGGTGTGCTCTGTAGCTTTCCCTTTAAGGAAATCTCCTGTGGAGATCAGAGCTGCCACAGTTTAGGATTCACTTTGACATATAGATCAAGGCCAAATTTCTCCTGATCTGCTCCCAGGCAATGACTGAGTACAATGAGTGTACTAGTTTTGGAACATTTCTAATACAGGGTGTATTTCCTCTAATGGAAAACTTTTGCTCTAACTCTAACAGAATGGAAAAAAATACAAACTATCAATCCAACAAGAGAACTTGAACAATTCATTAGCAAAACAATCAGATAATCTGATTAAAAATGGACAAAAGATCTGAATAGATATTTCTTAAAAGATGACATGTAAATGGACAACAGGTATATGAAAAAAATGTTCAATATCACTAATCACTAGAGAAATATAAGTAAAAACCGCAATGAGGTATTGTCTTATATGAGTTAAAATGACTTTTATCAAAAATGTAAAAGATAACAAATGCTGGAAAGAATGTGGAGAAAGGGAAACATCTGTACAAGTTAGTGAGAATATAATAAATAAATAAGTACAGGTTTTATAGAAAACAGTATGGCGATTCCTCAAAAATCTAAAACTAGAGCTATGATATGATCCAACAATATCACTGCTGAGTATATATTCACAAAATAATAAATCATTATATGGAATCAGTGGATGAATGGATTAAGAAAATGTGGTCTCTATACACAATGGAATACTATTATGCCTTAAAAAGGAAAACTTGACATTTGGGACAAAAAAGATGAACCTCAAGGACATTATGTTAAGTAAAATAAGCCAGGCACAGAAAGACAAATATCTCATTATCTCACTTACATGTGGAGTGTAAAAAAGTTGAACTCATAGAAGTAGAGAGTAGATTGGTAGTTACCAAGGGCTGAATGGAGCTTGAGGGGTTGGAGAAATGTTAGGCAAAAGATAGAAAGTTTAAGTTAGATAGAAAGAATACGTTCAAGAGATCTATTGTACAAAATGGTGACTATAGTTAATAATAATGCACAGTATTCTTAAAAATTGAACAGAGAATAGCTTTTAAGTGTTACCACAATAAAAATGATAACTGTCTGAGGTAATGCATATGTTAATTAACTCAATGTAGCCATTTCACAATGTATACATATTTGAAAACAACATGTTATACATGATAAATATATACAATTTTTAATTTGTCAATTAAAAAATAAAATTTTTAATTTAAAAAATTGAAAAAATGGGACATGAGCAGAAAAATTACAAAAAGAAATAAAATAGTCAACATATATGAAAAATAAAATGTTATTCATATACAAGGATATAATGTAGACAATGATGAGCTAAACATTTTTCTTTCAAATTTTAATTGCTTTTAGTAATAACACTCAGTGTTGTTGAGAATGTAGTGACATGCATGTTCTTATTTATGGCTCGGTTGGCAGCATTTTAGGAAGCAATTTAGGTATATGAATTGAAAGCCTTAAAAAGTCATGCCTTTTGATCTTGTAATTCTACTTCAGTGAATTAATATGGGAATATAATTAAAGACATGATCAAAAATTAATGTTTAAGTATATACATTATAACATTGTTTATAATAGCAAAAAGTGGAAAACAATCAAAATGATAACACAATTACCTAATATTTTAATACTGATGGGATATCCTACCAGGATGCCAATGTCAATAATAAGGCTTTTGGAAAATATTTAATGGTGTGCTTTAGATTTAATTTCAAGTAAAAATAAGCAGGATTAAAGCTGAATTAAGAGTATCATCTGAATACTTAATCATTATATAGGTTCAAGTATTAATAATATTTTGACACAAAACATACTTTTTTGTGAATCTAAAGCATTCAAATATTTTATAATCAAAGGCATATACTTGCTATTAAAAGATTTTATAAAGTGTATTTATTTATTTATAATTTCCTTCTTCCTCTTGCAGTATACTTCTTTAAATTTCATGTTTCATGATGTGACATGTATTCTGTATAGGATAATGCTTACCATTCCTATGAAAATTTAAACCAGAACTTGTTCCATACTAATTCTCTCAAGCTATGAAATGGTCGTTCTGATGTTACTGACTCAAATTAAAAATATAAAGTTTTCATTATTTCAATATTAGAATTATGTTATCAATTTAATTATAAGAAAAAATTGAAGAGGTCTTTACATGGTGTTATAATTATCAGACTTTAAGTTTTCTTTTTTATTTTTCTGGATAAAATTACAAATAAATTATTATGAAAGGATTTCCTTTATTTGAAATTATTTCATCAACTTAGCATATGATGAGAAATATAAATTGGCTTTTTTATAATAATTTAAATATTTTTTATTTTATGATAAATGCACATAAAGTACAATTAGAATTACCATTGTGTGATATAATTTGTAACACTTAACTAAACCTTATCATTTATTTTCCTTTGTAATAGATGTATTTAAATGTAAATAAATTGTTAATATTTAAATTAATTTGGCAATTGCATTTTGCCATTACTATTAAATTCTTATTTCCAAATGCTTCTTTTACATGCTTTTTGAGAGAACAAAATGGATTTTCAAAATACAAAACAGAGCCAGTATTGTAACCATTTTGTATGAATTAGATATTCAGGTCACTCAAGAGGTAGATATTTGGGTCGATTTGTTTTAAAATTGATTGACCCATTGGAGATACTCTTTTGGAACTCAGCACACAGTATGGGAGCCTACTGAATGTGTAATGGCAGCAAGATGTTTCTGATTCTCTCCATAGTGTTCTATATATGAAAATATGCAATATTAAAGTGATTCTCCTACGTTCTCCTTGGAATTACGTGAAGCTTCAGGAAGCCACGAGATTGCATACAATATGTAGAATTTTATTGAGAGAGAAATGTTTTCAAATCAAAACAGGGTTAAAAGATTGCATTATTTATTGAGCCCCAAAACTATTATATGCCTCTGGAGGAGCCAGCAGCCTGTGTCTGAATGACTGCCAGCATTAAGTTCTTCATTTTTGAAGTGCTATTCTTTATGCACAGCCAAAAGAATCCACATACATAGACACAAACACCCACACAGATACATTTTAAAAATTCATTTTATGTGAATGCATTAAGTATTATGAGAACATTCATGTATAAGAAGAAATTGTTAAGAATAGTTGAAAAATGATGGACTGATTCTCTGAAGCACACACATGTATGTATAAATGTACACACACACACATCAGCACACGTTTTCATTTCAACACATTACTGTGAATAGCTCTAAGAACGACCTTTTCTTTAATGTGAGAGAGATTTGGGCACTTAGAGAGGAAGCTTCAGGGTTATGAGAAACAGCTAAGCATTTGATTTCATATAATGACATTATTATGATATGAGTACTTGATACGTTCTCTTAAGATTAGCTTATCAGTATTTTATTTAAAAAATGCAAAACTATCATAGTAAGAATAAGTATATACATTCAAAATATCCTCTGGCTGGTTATTTGAGGAGCATTAATGCTAAGTATGCTGGAAAATGTGAAGCAATTCACTGGTTTATTTTAAGATAATAAGAAAATATCAAGAATAAATATTGCCTTTCTTTTATTTCTCGAAATAAAGGTTAGTTTATATTTTCCTTTGGTGAGTTAAAGAGATCTTCAATGTAGCCAATTATAACTATGTGGTTAGAATATGAATTATGAGCTCAAGATATGAAGCAATAACTGTGGGAGATTACTTGGTATAAAATCTCTCATCCAAAGATACAAACGTGGGGGGAAAAAAATGTTCTAAAAACAGAAAACTTCACTGCAGGTGCCTGCTATTGGCAATGTCATGTAATAAAGTTGTTGGCATTGATCTATGTTTTCATAAATTCTGTGGTTTTCTACAGGCTTATTAGCAAAGTGTACTTTGTAAAGTTGCAGGTTTGAATGTCTTTCTAGGGGGTGAATGCTTCTCACCATGAAGAAATAAGAGTGCTCTTGTTTTTTCAGCAATTGTTATAAATCGCTCCTAATGGATTTGGAACAGAAGGCAGGGCTGAGATAGTACTGCCTTTAAGATACTTGAAGGTCCTCTCTCCTACCACCTGTATGACATCAACTGTAATAGAACTGAAACATTCACTACTCAGACTCATTATAAGTTAATGGAATGGGCAGGTTTGAGCACAAATTGTCGTTTCTCCTCCACTGAGAATATCATCACAACCCTTAATAGGGATGAAAAGTAGTACAAAAGCACCACAGAATCAAGGCTTAAACAGATTTCATTGGCTGTTCTAGGATACTTAAAAACCCTACAAATGGAAAAACAAACACCAAATGTTCTCACTAATAAGTGGGAGCTAAGCAATGGGCGCACATGGTCATAAAGTGGTATAAAGGACACTGGAAACTAAAAAGAGGGGAGAGTGGGAGTGGGTGAGTGATAAAAACTTACCTGTTCGGTACATGTACCCTATTCTGGTACATGTCTAAAAGCCCTGACTTCAGCATTATACAATTCATCCATGTGGCAAGAACACTTGTACCCTCTAATATTTTGAAAAAAATTACTTAAAAATGTTGAGTTTGATGATTCTTTGAAATATCTGAATGGGATTATTGAGTTCTCAATTGTATGACTTGTATGTGTGAGTATAAATCTCAGAGGAGATATCTGGGCTGGAAATATAACTGTGAAAATTCTTGGAGCTTTTGGGTGTCTAAATAAATAAACTCTATCTTTCCTGCTTAAAAAAAAAAAAAAAACTCTACGGCACATCCTATTTATTTCAACTCCGACATCCTCTTGTTAGTTATTTTAACACAGCTTACCTTTACTTGTTTTTTGTGGTACTTAACATGCTAAGATTATTAGCAAGTATATATATTTGAGATATTTTTTAAAAAGTGACTTCTAAAAATCAATGAAAGATTTTTACATATCTTTATTGTCAATGTATTATAATTGAGGTGTTATACATTTTTGGTCTTAGAATAAAATGGTTTTTTGTGACTGATCTGATTTCTGATGAAGAACTTTCATTTACATTAAATTTCATCTGTGTGTGCACGGGGGTGTGGGTGTGTATATGTGTGTGTGTATAATACAAATATGGATGGTTAGCTGCATGGGCTTTGAAATTTGACTTTTGTTGGTCAAATACTGGTGGCCCACTTTCAACATTTCCAAATGGATAATGGTATATAATACTACTTTATTGAATTATTATAAGCAGTGTAATTCAACATTATAATCACCCAGTAGATGATAATTATTGTTGTAGTGGTTTATTGTTTTTATGGGGACAAAGGGCAAAGGATGGCACATGTGTAGACTATTGATTTTCATGACAAATGTGTATTCTTTGACTTTATAATCATGAGCAATTATAACTTGATTAATAAATATTAATACAATAATTAATAAATATTAATAAAATATTAATCAAACAAATATGCCCAAGATTTTGTTTCCTAACTCCTCACTGGATGGGCCATTGGTTTTGCTACCTATCACCTCTGCCTTTTCCAAGTCACCATATCTATCTGGCTGGAAGACTAAAGAGACATTCTAGTAACACTGCTTCCTGCTCAATTTCCCATTGCTGAACTTCCCTTCTGGCTAAAGTGTTAGTTCTACTGATGAAGTTCCATTTAGCTCCCAAGTACAGGTTTCCTGGCCCCCTCCCTAGGAAAGGTTCTGGCTCGTACTGAGTTTTCAGGAGCAGGGCTGGGAGCAGAGCACACTTGGATGAGTAGACCTGTGTGGGGTGGGAGCAAGGAACATGAATCACAAGTGAGAGAGATGTGGGACTGGATGAGTTTGGAAAAGGAAACAAGGACCATTAAAGAGTCAAGGCCAAAGGTATAAACAATGAACAAAGCCAAGATCCACACTAGAGAGACAGAGACAGAGTGAGAGGGAGAAAGAGAGAGAGTTCTGGCGTAAAGAGCTTATGTCTGGAAGGAGCCCCCAGTGCAGTGGCTTGCAGGCTGAAGTCCTCCCTTTTATGCAGGCTGCTCTGAAACCCATGAGAGTTGTTGAGAGCCCAGAACCACTTGGGAGAACTGCTGTCTCCAGGTTTTCATCCAGAGGTTAAGCCCGAATCAACCTTTGCGATTCCTAGGTGTAGGATCTCTGTACTTAGTACTTCACCTCTCACACTGTTTTAGATCTAAACTTCCCCAGCATAATGATTTTAATAACAAGGCTTGAGAGGCCAATTTCCTGAGCCTGATTTCCTCTTTCAGTTTCTCTCCTTGTAAACTCACTTCTAATATTGAAAAAATTGATGCCCATTTTGTTTCCAAGTCTGAATTTTCAAGTCTCTCTTCAATATGCCCCAGACCTTATCAATAGACTTTTTTTACTATTTGCTGTTATGAGTTTTGTTTCTGTGATTTATATAAGGACCCAACCTTGCTTTTGGCACTTCTCCTCCAAGACACTGCAGTCCTGGGAATACCAGCACAGTGGCTGGAATTGGTATCTGCTCAAAGCTTTCGGTTCCAGGTTTAACCCACACTATAGTCCCCATTACCATGTCTTTCTCATTGTTGGAACTCTCCATAGTCTTCTCGTTGACTACTTCTGCCATTTTTAACTTTTTTCATATCTGTGTGAACTTCTGTAATCAGTATATGGTTTGGGGTCATATTACCTTATATCTGTGTATCTGTTGCCTAACTCTTTGGATTCTAAAACATAGAGATCTTCTCTAGTAGCTTAAAGTAATTGAGGATTTATCTTAAGAACATGCCCATGTAAGTAACTAGAACTGTGGACTCATAGGAGCCAATGTATTCATAAGGACAAAATTACTACTCTGCCCTCCATGAGCCACATGATCTCTTTCTGTTTCTCATGTCATCGCTATTTCTCAGCATAGCTGTTGCCTCTATTAACCACTTTACCTGGTAACTTGAATAATGTTCTTCTTTATAAATTGCTTTGCATTTTCACTTTTGTTTCCTATAGTCCTTGATTGTCTTCCTCACAACTATTTTGCTTCAAATCTCTCTTAATTCTGACAAAAGTCATATCATGTTTTGCAGTTCAAAAATACATAGCTGCTAGATAAGATTGTTCACCTACATTTCCTGTGAAGCCACAGATCATAAGTTATAGGTAAAAGATAATTATCCAGTCTATTAAATTGGTTATGTTTAGGTCAAGTGCTTACCACTGGACCAATCCATTGTTATTTAAAAAAGAAAAAAAAAAAAAAAGAGTGACATCTCTGGAGACAACATGGCTGAAGAGGCCCATTGCTTCCACAGGGCATGTGGGCAGGGCAGTGGATTGCAGCATCTCTGGTTTACTCTTCCTGTGGTGATATTTATTTCTGGATCTCTGAATCCCAAGAGCTATCAGAAAGCACATTATTAAGCCCTTCAACATCATATGGTGCCAAGGAAATTTACATAATTTTATTTTTTGGCAATAAGTTTGATCCAGTTATAAAGAACTGTTATTCAGAGATATCCAGAAAGATTTGTTCTTAGCAGTTATTATGTAGATAAAAATGATTTAAGGCAAGCCAAGTCTTTGAAAATAATTATTCAAACACCAAGAAAAGCTAGATTTATTTTTAAGTAATCCATATAAAATGAACAGCAGCAGGAAGACTGACTCTTACAATTTTTATCCACTAAAGATTATAGATCTGTGTGCTACATAATTAATCATCTTTTAAAAGCTTGCAGATGATTAAAGAGAAATACCTCAGAAGCCAAATTTCCTTCCATTACACAGATGGAAACTTATGAGGCACTGTTTAATGAGGGAAATACACCAAACACTGCAGTTCGAGCATCAGAAAAGGCTCACTGTAAAATACAGCTGAGAATGAGCATGGAGTGCCATCATTTGGCAGCACCTTTAGTATTGCTCAGCTCTTTATTAAATTTTGAAATGCAAGTGATCAAAATAGAGCTTAAAAACTCTGTGAGAAATATAAGTTAATTAAAATAAATCATTTAACATAAATCAATTTTTTGATAGTTTATGCATGCTTTGCACTACTTCCAGGGATAAAGATTGCATACCAACATTCTCTATCTATTGTCAATGTTTTTTCTCACTAATTGTATTTTAAAAAGAGGCTTATAGATCCTGATTCCCAGGTAGCAAAGGAATATAGTCAATTGCATAAATAATCTCTAGATTCAAGAAAATGAAATGAGATTTCCAGGAAATCCCTTTCTACTGAGTGTGCTGATTCAAACTGTTATAGAATCACCTTCATTACTAATCAATGGCTTTATTGAAAAATGCCATGAAAATTATATAAAATTCAATATTCCCTGTAACTTACAGATGTCTGCTACCTCACACTGCATGTCCTCCCATTCAGGTCTCAGAAAAATAACCCCTATATTTTGAATAACTGGTTGATTTTAATTTTTTTGGAAACTTGGATTAAACAATTAAGCATGTTTTCATTTTTCCTCTATCTCTTGTGCTTCACCCACCCTCCTCCCCCAACCACTTTCTTTCACTCTCTTGCTATTACCCAACTTAAAGCCAAAACTAAGATCCACCTCTAGCAATGGCACAGGATTCCCCAATGGGCATGTCTGTGTGCATTTATCTCGGTGACTTTGATGTGTGTACCCATACTCTCCCTTCATCTTGACTCACTCTCTATTTGAGATTTGTTAGCAAATTCAAATCCTTTATGGAACAAAGTGGTAAGCAAATAAATATATTAGTACTCTGCAGTGCGATAAGAACATAGTTACTAGTTTGTTCCAGCTCATGTGGAGGACCAAATCTTGGCAACAGATTGGTTATTATGGTCTGTGGAAACAGGCCCTGGCTGTATAAACAAACACTGCCTCAATAACACCATTATTGTCAAAGCAGTTCAAAAACTGTTTTACTTTCTTCAGATTATAGAAATGCCATTAAAGAAGCTAATTTCACAGGTTTGGACCTGTCATGTCTATTCAGCTTGCCAAAAATAACTACAGGTCCCTGCTATCTAAATGCCACTCACAGGAGGATTCAGCTTAGCTTTCTGGAAGAATATAATCGACTGAAACCAACGTGGATCTTCACATCTATTTTTTCTTTTACAACAATTCTTTAAATTCATATGAAGTTCCTCGTACAATTTGCTTTGAAAACACTCTGAAAGATAGTCTTTTGTAATTAATTCAGAATAATTGACAGAAGATGCAGTAAAATTAAAAGGAATTAAAGATTATGTAATATATCATGGAAATATATTTTTGTTATTGCCAGTATTTATGAGAACATAGGCCAGGACATAGGGCTAAATACGGGTTCTATCATATTCTGCCTTACCATAAAATTTATTTTAAAAGTATTTTTAGGTTTATGAATAGTAAGCATAAATGTATTCTTAATGTATTAAAAATATTTTTAGATGTAGGAAGCTATTTTCCTTTGTTTTTATTGTCCATATTACTTTGGTCACAAATCTTTCTTCCCTGATGATTCAAATTTAAACCTTCCAACAGCCTTATATGAATTTCCCCAAAGCTCAAAATTCATGGAGGTTAAAAATAAGAAATTGTATCATATCATGAAGACTTTTTGCGGCTTATTTTCTTGAAATATGATAGAAACAAGTATTTGAATCTCTTATTAATTAACTTTCTAAAGTCTCATCCTAGTGTGAAATGTATTATATTAAATGAGGTTACATGGAATTCACTCCTTAGTGTTCTACTGTCATAGTCAAAAATAGAAAGTTTGGCAGTGTTCCCAGAAATAAGGCTTCAGGAAAGAGCAGGTGGATTCATAAAAGGAAGCCCAGTGTTTACAGGAAGGTGAGTGTACAGGGATAACTCTTGTTAAAAACACCTCTGCATGTTTTTCATGTCTCTCTCACTTAGCCAACTGGGAAACCACACAAAGACTTTCTGTTTCACGTACAGGATTCTACTCAAAATATTTATCAAGCTTTCCCAAAACCATACACATAACTCTCTGAATGTCTAGACAGGAATAATTAGTATTTAAAGTAAAGGATAACTTATGATGAATTGTGAACACTAGTGAATAGTTGATTAAATGTGTATAGATGTTTTGATATTTAAGTTCCACGAAAAACATCAGTTTCCTGAGCTTGTCTAACCCCTAAGATTTTATTACCATTCAGTCTCACTGAGCTTTCTCTTGGTACTCCCAGCTTGAGATTCCGTGTCTTCACGTTAATTTGCTTGCTGTCACCCACATGGGAGATTTACTTGCCTCCTCAGTATCATCATATATGATTTGATTTTACTGAAATTCTCTTTTCACCTCACTTCTCTAACTTCCTTCAAAATACATTCTCTACAGCTTACTCTGTCTGGAGACATTCCCTAATTGGATTCTCTTTACTGTGTTCATCTCTGCAATAAATAAATGTCCAGTACTTCTAGATATAGGATAAATTGCTCTGTGCACATTTTCCATGCATGTTTCTCAGGTCTCTTATGTTACATGTAACTAAACTGCAAAGTCAAATCTTTCTACAAATTCAGGTGTTGTATATATTGACATAACTACCATTTTAATTTTATATGTGGTAATTACCCCTAAATGTTTAATATATTTGATGTGAGAGTATTGATTGTAGAAAGACAGTCACATTGAAAAACAAGTTAACAAAGTAAGTAAAGATAGTTCAGGATTAATGGTCCCGAGTGTTAGAGAAGAAAAGTGCTAGACAGTGTTAGATAGAAAATCTTTCTCTTGGATAAAGTGGAAATTAAACTCTTCTCATCTGTTCTCTCTCTGGGGAGTGAGACCACTACTGAGTGTATAAGTGAACAAAGAATTTGAGTTTACTGTTTCTGTGGCTATCTTTATTTTCACACCAAATACCTGCTGATTAGAAGATCTCATTTTGCTTCATCTTTTCATTTTTTTCAAACAGTTTCCTATGATGCATTTTTGACTGGTGAGTATTATTGATACACTCTCCCCTTTCACTAGCAAGCTCCCTCCTATCCAGTGTGACCTTCAACACTCCTGAAACCTCAGTGCTCTTTAGGAGAAAGACTGCCTGAGTGGGAACAATGGGAGCAGAGACCCCAGGGAGAAAGAATTTATAAAATCTCAGGTTAGAGAAGTCAGTGTGTAGACCAAGAGTGTGGCAGCATGGGAGGACAACAGTGGCGACATTTAAGAAGTATTAAAGACATAGAATTGACAAGACTTAATGAGCAATTAAATCTGGGAAGTATGGGAGTAGAAAGGGACATGTCTGATTTTTAGGGTGCATATTCTAGCAATTGGATGGACAAGGATGCCTTCCATTAAGGCAGAAATCACAGGAAGGAGAAAGGAGAGAGTTTTCAAAGGCATAGAATTCTGGAAAAAAACATAGAATTTCCAGATAGGCTGTTTATTACAATTACACATACTAGGAGGTTGGAAGACAGCCCCAAAGAGAATGCTGAACATAAAAATTTGGGAATCACTAGATGTAGGTGATAGGGAGCATCATAGAAGAAAAACATGAAAGTGGGAATAGAAGAGGTCCTTGCAGTCGACTTCTTTGAAAACCAATACTTCACACATAAAAAGGATCGGAGCCCAAGTAGCAGATTGAGAAGGATTGGCTGGAAACATCGGAGACAGACCAGAAATATATCTTGGAGAACAAGGAGGACTGAGTTCCCAGAAGAAGTTGCTTGGCAACAAAACACAATGAAGCATTTGTGGTGCAAGAGATAATTCAATCAGAGCACAAACACCAATCTTTCATAATCTATAAAACATTCTCTATTTTGCTACCACCCCACTTATCTAGAGTAATTTGTTAATATTTTGATGTATAAACTATATCAAAATTGTGCTTCATATATGCAGATAGAACCAATAAAACATAAACACTCTGTACAAAATAGTGAGTGTCTCTCTTTTAAATGAATTAAATACCATGCAGCAATTTGTTGTCTGACACATTTTATGGGATTTTTCCATAAATATGAGGGAAAAAATCACCTAAAAGCAGTCATTACACAAGTGGTTATCATGACCAATGTCAAATATTTCAATCGCATAATGGAAAATACCTGGGACTCTGTCTGTGTAAGGGTGAAAGATTCTATTGTATAGTGATTTATTTAATAATAATTGTGTACAAATTTCCCCCTCTGCCAAAGGTAGCAAGAGTGAAAAAAAGAAATAACTTAGTAGATAAAGTGGATTGACTCACATAGTTTCAAAACAGCCCTTACAACTTTGAAGTTTAAAGCTTTTCAATTTCTTTTGTACCCTCCATCTCTCTCTGTTATAGTTGATCGCAGAGGAAAGAAAAAGGTCAAACACTTCTCACTTCTACTAGTGCTGATTCTCAGAGTGAAATTTTGAATTCATCTTCACCTTGAAATTTCATAAGTGGAACAAAATGCAGTTGAATGTTGACAGCAAGAATACTGTTATTGGCAGTCTTACGATTTTTAAAGGGATGTAGGTTGTGAAATCATGCCAGTGAAAGTGCTGGAAGGCTTTTTGTCCAGAGAGCCAGCCTCTCAGCAGGGAGAACAGCTCTCCACATCGTGGAGACCCTGAATCAAACAGTCTACCGCTCTCTACCTTTCATTTCTTTAAAAAAAACAGCATTTCAAGCCTTTGAAATAAGGAAGTTTTAAATAAGCATGTCGACCAAATCACTATATTAGAAAATTCAGCTTTATCTCTTTCTTTATTCCACTTTATAGCTAAATCATGAAGAAAATATGTTAAGGGTACTTTATGAATTGATATGTTTATTTTCTCTCAACTTTTGGAATTTTTATTCACAAAAGTATTCAGTTTGACAAGACTGAGTTAAATGTTCACTTTGAAGTCACTGAATCTTAAAATAAGGAAAATCCAAGCTTCCGTGGAATAGGATTGTGTTAGATAAAGGGAAAACAAGTCAGTAAAGAATCAGAACTATTAAATTAAGTAAGCAGGAAGCCATCAGCCTAAGGCTATCTCTATACTTTGAGTTCCTACCTGACTAACTGCAACCTACCTTAGTATGCAAAGGAACTGAATCCCAACTCAGTATATATTTGTAACATACAGTTGGATCTTAGCCAGTCAGAAGCAGCCAATGTTCAGTCAATCACATACTACCAACTTATTATGTTATGTCCAACTAAGGCAAATGCCTAGCTCTGAGCAATCAAGCTACTCCTGTACTTTATACTTCTATTTTCTGAATACAATCATCGCCTGCATTACCAATGGAAGCCCTATGAACCTCTTTTGGTTCTGAGTGCTGCTCTATTCACTAATTGTTCTTTGCTCAAACTCTGTTAAATTTAATTTGTCAATAAAGTTACATTTTAATAGGATCTTGATGTGTAGTTTTTAATAAAAATATTTTTGGTGTATTTTCTCTGAATTTTGTCAACTGTAAATATCATAGGAGAGATGAAAGTATGAATAGCTATGTGACTAGAAGTGTTAATACAAAACTGCGCTTCCAATATGTTCATGTGGATCCAGTCTATAATGTTGCAGATATTTGGCACAGGCTTTGTATTCTGTAATTTTTAAATCTGTCCAAATGCATTCATTATTTCCTAAAAATATTTAATGTATCTCACATTCATATATTAATAATTTTAGTGAAAAATATTATGTTTTAGGTCTCTAATATTTTATTGTAAAAACCATATCTTCTGCAAAAAATGCTGATTTGGGGGTAGCATTGTTATCTTAAGTGTTACTTTTGTTACACTTAAGGTGGAAGTAATTCTCATGAAAACAAACAGTAAATAAGTATCATCAACATTTCTTTCTCTACGAGAAACCAGAGATTTAAAAATATGTGTTCTGTTAATATAAAATTCAAGTTCATCATAAACTAAATATCAAGAATTTTACATGCACCCCATAACTTCCCATGATTTACAATATACATAGGTAAAAAGCATGGCTACTGTCCACAGGAGGTACACATAACTGGACTCTGTAAAGAAGAATTTGTGAAGTTTCGGATGTCTATTAGGTGACAGGATATCTCATAAATCCTGGGATTACATGAATAAATCAGAAGGGAAAACCTCAAATAATGCTGGGATTATTTCCAGAGGTCTCTTAGTCTGATTCACATTTTTCATCGTCCTACATCTAGTGTCCTGACACTGATAAAATGTAATCAGGGCCAAATATCATTGTCTTTAAATAGACAAAAATATATAACAGCTACATATATTCCTTATACATTGTGAAAGAAAAGGTGTACATTCATATTTGTACTTATATTTCTATGTAGATGGAAATGATGGACACCTTTAAAATTAAATGCATCACTTCAAACAATTCTTATATTTCTTCAATGGGATTTTTTTCATTTTCCAAGAAAATTTTTTCACCTTATTTTGACTCCTTGTCTGTAACACTTCTTTCTCCACCATCATTCACACAACACCACAAGGTAGTAACATCAGTAATTTCATATCTGTAAATGTTTAAAAAAACGTTTATGAAACAAAAATTCTATACAAGGCCAAGTGATAATTCATACCTAAAGGCAAATGAATGAACTTCTTTTGCAGTATGTCATGTATGTGTATTTCTGCAAAAAATATTCAAAGTTATGATTCTCCCTCTTGAAACATGACTCATAAGTAAGAAATCAAACAAAAAGAAATTAGAGTTATAACAGACTTGTAGGAAGCACTTGAAACCTAGTAAGTAATGAGTTGTCAAAATCAATCAATTCAGTGTAATATACATCAACACAGAATTAAAGTCAACTGCTAAAAATATATTTATTGAATGAGAAGGTGTATACAGTATAAAAATATTAGTAATTGAATAATAAACAAGTTCTAAATTACGAATTCTTTTTATAAACAGTCATAGATAGGAAAGCATGGGAGGGTCTATAAAAACATATTCAAGTTCTAATCCAACATAGCATTTGTGGGAGCTTAAAAAGTTAAATTTCTCAACAATATACACTCAATTAAGCTTTTAAAAATTCTAAATGTAAAGTAAGCCTATGGTGCTCACATGGAAGTAATATTCACTGGTTGCCAGGCAGGTGGGAGGTGGATGAAGGGGATGGCTGAACTCATAACTAATGGGTGCAGCCCTCTGTATGGGGGATGGGCACGCTTGTAGCTCTGGATTGGGCAATGCAAAGGCAATATATGTAACCAAAATATTTGTACCCCCATAATATTCTGAAATTTAAAAAAAGGAAAATAAATTGAAAAAGAAAAAAAAGAATATACATAAGTCCAAATGTAAAAATAAAACCACAATTTTAATTGTACACTCCTGGATAGAGAAGTTTCTAACCATAAAAGTAATGGGGCGGGGAGGAGAGATCCACAGAGGAGTGTGATAAATTTTACTACATAAAAATTAGAAACTCTTGGGCATCAAAGTACATCATATATAAAAGTGAAAGGCAAGCCATGAAAACTATTTTCTAAATTGTTGCAAACAAAATGTTTTTGAAAAACTCATATAAATTGGTAAGAGAAACATGGACATACCAGTTACTATTAATAAAACTTCTCTGTGTTTATTCTTATAAATATTAATGATTGATTTGTCCCAGAACCAAATCATAGAATCAATTTGAGTTAGGTCTATTTTAAGTAGCTATAACCCTTATTTGTTTGTTCTTTCTTTTGTCATTCAGAAATGGTCCCTTTATTTTTCCATTTATTTCTAGGTATTTTTGAAGTATACCAAGTAATTACTCAATGCCAAATAGTCTAATTCCATTTCCAAAATTTATCTAGCTGTTAATTATTTTTGGTACACTTTTCTGTTATTTTTCTGGGTAATGCCAAAGTTAAGTTCTTAAGAGTAGAGCTAATAGAGAATGTGTTTTGGTACAGCCCAAGTGGAAACATTTGGTCATCTAGAACCAACATTGCAGGAGGGAATTATTTCCTCTTGAAAGCATATCCTAGAAGCAGGTGCTTATTTCTTACGTAAAAAGAGAAAAAAAAGGAGGACTTTCAACATTCAGCCTGACAATTTTTCTCTTCTATTCCTGAGTGTTTGTCTACTGCAGGATTTTTAGCTATTTCTTGCATGTAGCAGAGGAGGATTTATTATGAAATTAACAAAATGTAAGTTCCAGACCCTCTCACTGGCATAGGCGTATGACAGGACTCTCAGAGAGGCTCTGCCAATGTGTTTGTGTGATCGTGCTTTTGTCAAGCATTCAGGAAAAAGTACTTGAAGTGTAATCTGTTGACTTGCTGCATCGACATTGACCTCTTCTGTCTGGTGGCACTGGAGTGGGAGTGGCACTTTAGGGGGTCTGTCTAAGCAGAAGCTGAGTTTGGTGGGATGTATTCCCATGGTTCGCAGTCACTTCTGTGCCAGGTGAAGTAATTGCTGGCTACCAGCATTCTCTAAGAAAGTCTTTCAGGACGTGCCCTATGTGTACTTCCCCAGGGTGACATGAAAACGCAGAGCCAGAAGTCATACTGCAATCTGTGCCCTATATCTTTTCTTCCCCAGAAATGTGTGGATAGCAGAGGAGAAAGAAATCCAAAGAGTATAGAGCCAGAAACAAGTGTATTCTTTTTCTTTTTGCATTGAGAATGTAAAATTTTGGGTGAAGGATTTTATTCTCAGCAATGACATGCCAGTTTCTCTCCTATCAGAAATATATTTGATAAGGCAACATATACAATTATCAATTCTCCACACTTTTTTTTTTGGATGGGAATCTCATTGAATACATTTTATAATCTCTGTGTAGGTAGGGAGCACACCTGTAGCAATATTGCAAACAAGTAACTTTTGCCTCTATATCAGCGGTCCCCAACCTTTCTGGCACCAAGGACCAGTTTCATGGAAGACGATTTTTCCACAGGCCGGGGCAGGATTGGAGGCATGGTTTCCAGATGATTCAAGTGCATTACATTTATTGTGCAGTCAAACGTCTCTGCTAATGATAATCTGTATTGGCAGTGCTCCCCAGCACTAGCATCACCACCTCAGCTCCACCTCAGATCATCAGGCATTAGATTCTCATAAGACACACGCAACCTACATGCTCCCACGTGTGGTTTACAGTAGAGTTCAAGCTCCTATGAGAATCTAATGCTGCTGCTGATCTTCCAGGAGGCGGAGCTCAGGAGGTGATGCAAGCGATGGGGAGCAGCTGTAAATATAGACGCAGCCGCACTGGCTCACCTGCTGCTCACCTCCTGCTGTGCCACCCAGTTCCTAACAGGCCATTACACATGATCTTCACTGTCTATGAAATACTCTTCCTGCTCAATGTCTTTCATTTCTTTACCCTCCTCCCTAGATATCTGTCCCTATTCATGTTCCCAAATCATTCAGTGTTTCCCATAAGCAGCACTTTTCTTAATGTATTGTATGTAATCGCCTACTTATTTATTTCCCCTAGAAAATATAAACTCTGTGAGGAGAGAACTTGTCTGGTCATCCATGCATTGCTGTGGCCTCCTCTGCAACAGCGCTGAGGGGCTTAGCTTCAGCTGCTACTGCACATTTTCCATTTGTTGAGGCAATTGAGGATGCCCTGGAAATTGATGTCTTCTCAGTGTCTACAGTGATTTTAATTGGGTATTTCCTATGTGTCACTTAGTACTCTCTTCATTTCTCATGACAGAAATGCCACTTAACTAACTTACTGTCAAAAGTGACAATGAATGTGTTGGAAGATTTTGGTGCAACTAAACCTTGGATCCTGCAGCTGGATCTTACTCAAGAGGAACTGAAGGGACGGAGTCAAGCACAGTCCGGGCTGTCCCTGTCTTTCATCGCTGTGTCTCTCTTCTCAGTTGCCTTATTCTTGCCTGCTGGAGAAGGGCTTTCTGCATGTGAGGAACACCAGGCCACCTGAAATTTCCAAACATATGTTCAAAACTCCTGGGGAAGAAACTATCAACCTAGATTAGATCAGGCAATTTAAGGAGGTCGGTTGTATAAATTGAAATAAATATATATCTCTGTCTTATTCTGTTTGGGCCAACTATTACAAAATAGCATAGACTGAGTGGTTAGAAACTATGGAAATTTATTCCTCACAGTTGGAGGCTGGGAAGTCTAGTACCAAGGTTCTGGTTGAGTCAGTGTCTGGTGAGGGCCACTTCCACACAGAGCTGTCTGATCACTCTAACATCATCTAGCACAAAGGGGCTCTGCTCTCATGACCTAATCACTTCCTAAAGGCCTTACCTCCTAATACTATCACCTTGGGGGTTAGGATTTCAATATATGAATTCGAAGAGGACACAAACATTTAGACCACAGCAATGTCATGCTGTCAATGTTGAGGTCTTTTAAATTAAATACAAATTGCAGACAAATTTAAAATAAATACATACAATTTAAATAAATAAAAGAAATGAAATACAATTTATTAATAATATAATAATATTGGGACACAAGCTCTCTGGCTGTCTGTTTCTTTATCTTTAATAGTTTTAAGTGTCAAATGAAGATAGACTATGAAAGTATCTTAGCTAGGAAATAACACACCTCTTTGCTCTTTTTGCTGTGATTCTAATGGAGAGAATACAGCGTGTTCCCATGAACTACCTGGCTGCTTTCCAGATACACAAAAGTGGATTATATAGAAGTAATCATTTCTCTTTTATTAGGAACCTACAACCTGCCGTTCCCTCTAGTCTGCATCACAAACTCACAATGTAGACATAGTTACTCCCCTTATTTCCATGAATGATCCCATCCTGTGCACCACGCCTGTCCCACATTCGTGCCAGAGCTTCTCCTCTTTAAGGATAAAGGTTGTTCAATATGGAGGGAGGAACATGCTTTGGAAGTTTCTGTATTCAACTACAGTGACTAAAGGTGATTACTGCCTTCAATCCTTTGTGACATGACACAAAGACTGTGTTACTCATTATTAGCTAAGAGTAGTAGAATTAGAAAGTAAGCATTGTTCTGGTTTTGTCGAAGTCAAAATAGCCCAACATTACTACAGAATATTCTAGAATACAGTTCAGGCTATGAATCCTACCTCTGTTGAGATATAATAAATGGCTTACAAAACATCCTATGTTTTTTATTATTTGAAGAAAGCTGACCTGTGATGTTAATGGAATTTTTAAATGTTTAAAAGGCCAGGATAATTGCTCAATAATTCAATGTTATCTTTATTAAGCGAGATGCAGTTAAAACAAAAACAAAAAAATGAAGAGATGCTTCCTTGTCCTCTAAGAAATGACGTAGACCCTGGGAAGACAAGAAGCCATATTAATATATTTTGAGTCTTGGAGTTTATGCGATTATCTGAAATTGGAGAAAGACTAAGTAACACAATGGAAATCCCAAGGAAGCATATAAAAAGTTTCCATGCCAGAAAGTACCCCAAGCTTTTTTAAAAAAGTGTTTCTTTTACTTGAAAGATTAGTTTCACATTTTCTTATCCTCAGTGTTACATGAGAGCAGAGAAAAAAAAAAAATCAAGAATATACAACTGGATTTGGCTTCCACAGATGCGCCATCTGTCTCTCCCCGCTCTTTCCATCTTTGGCAGCATTGCGAAACCCGCTTCCTGGAGTGCTGCCGCCAGACCAGATTGCGCAGGTGTGGGCTCCCGGCGCACACCGCCCTTAGACGCCGGAGGACCCGCTTGGCTCCCTCTCGAGCTGCTCAGTCAGCTTCAGAAGTTCCAATGCAAGTGCTGTTCCTCGGCAGGTTTGAGAACATAAGGACTGCTGAGTTCCTTGCACTAGCTTTCCCCATAAAGTCAATGGGATTCTGTATGTCCAATAAATTCATGATTTAGCACCGCAGTAACTGCTCCTCCACTGGCTGACATGCCACACGGAGGGCTCCCCCCGGCTTGTCCTCCACTGCAGACCCTTCGATGACGTCAGAGAAATGACAGTGGAAAGAGCGTGTCTGTGCCCTCACTGGCAGGTCACCTCCCTTAGAATGGAAGTCGGCTTTCAGCTTGGCATTTTATTAAAAGCTTTTTGTTTTTGTTTTTGTTTTTGTTTAGTCCTGATGATTAATTCGGATGTAAAATGCAGTTGAAAAGAGATTTATAAAACAGGCAAGCTTTTTTTATTATTATTATTATTTTTATTTTTGCTCCATCTGCCTCTTAGGAAAAGTAACCATTTTCGTAGCCTAGTTCCTTCACTGTTTGTTTTTGCTACTGTTTTTATTGGGGTGGGTGGCTGTAGACCAGGCATCAGGATTTGAGTTGGGAGTCAGGAAACTGTAGTTCCTGCCCTGGCTCTGCCCTGGGCTCCAAGCAATGTGCTCATATTTGACCACACAACTTTCCTCTCTAGCAGATGAAAATGCCCCTGCCTCCCAGAAAAGTTCCGGGAATTCATAAGATACCTTTGATGTGCTGTTCAGAGAGTTCAGGTTTGTGCTAGAAAGATAAAACGTATTCCATTTGGAGAAAACCAGAAGAAAGCAATAGATTTTAACGTGAAAAACATATTAAAAATCAGAATGAGCAACAGGAAGCATGAGGCTTCTACTGCTGGCAGATGGACGGAGTGTGACGGCACACATTCATTCCCGGATGAGACAGAAGCGCTTGACGTGCGTCAATCCAATGCCTCTAACCTAACGTCTGTCTCATATTTCACTTGCATAATAAACTATAAAGTGTTTATGGTAAAAGCAATGCCAAGTTATTGTTTTTTTTTTCCTCCCTCTCACACAAAAAAATAAAATATCAGCATTCGTTTATAGATCCATATTTAATCAGACACTTCCAATACTTATTTGATCATTCTCTTTGACAAATGCCATATGCGCCCATTCTGAGATCACTTCTATATTTAAGAATCTCATTCTATTACAAAGTGGAAACGATTTCTTCTATGTCATTTTTGATCAAATGGAGCCCAGTAGATTTTATTTACTGAGATAGTTTACCTATTTTCCTGGAATCTGATTTTATAATTCTTGCTCTTTCTGGACCTCATGAAAATGCCACTTTTGACCTCCTTTCCCCAGAGCTTTTTAGGATGGGGAGCCAACTGTGTATGATGGATGGTTTAGATGGCAGTGAATCTCAAAAGCTTACACACAGGGTGGTCGAGGTAAGTTTGGAAATTCAATTCACCTCTAGAATTCAAATACATCAAGCTGTGGGTAAGTGTGTGTAAGTTTGTCTGTGAATGTGTTTAGGGGTTTTTAAATTAATATAATTCCATCCTGCTATTTGAAAAGAATGTAGTCCAGTATATACTGCATTTTGACCTAGACTGCATTGCCCTGAGAAGAAAAAAAAAAGAATTAGAATCCCAAGCAAGTTTCCCATTTAATTCAACTCTTTAAGATGCGCTGACAAACAAGTTCAAAGCAAACTACCACAGCTTTCTCCCAGTTTTGCCAACTCACTTTATAGGCAGCTGAGTACTTTGAACTTTTAATTTCATTTGCAAAATTTAATTGGGAGCATCTAAACCATGCCTGATTTAATATCACCAGCCTATAAATTGCAGCTGAATTACAGTGATTGGATCACAAAAATGATGAAGCATTGGTCTTTGAAGTTTGGCCATTAATGCTTCTCAATCAGGAGGACTTCAAAGGGGCAGGTTGGACCCCCTCCATCACCTTTGCTTACCTGGCCAGTGCTCAGCACAACTTCATAAACAGGCCAGAGGCACTTAGGTTTTGCTAATCCACATTTTGCACATCCAAGTTTTGAATAGTAAAACTTAAAATGACTTTGCTACCTGCAAATCACTGGATGGTGAACCACAAATTTATGCTTTTAAAAATGAATGAGCTCCCTTGCTATGAATTTATCTGTGTCCATCTAATTTGCTTGCAGATATTAGATATCCTGTCTTAGAACTATGAATGTTTGTTCCAGTCAACATAGAGTTCCATAAATCATGATTTAAAAAAAAATCCTTTAAAGTTTGACTATTATTCCCACACTTAGATACTGCACTATTTTTCTTTTCCTACATACCCACCTTCTCACTCCCATGCATGCACACACAGACACACACACACAAAAGCTGGGCCTTTGATTCTCTATTTTTATTTATCTTTTCATTCTTGAAGGTTCCACTACCATTTAAAGTATCTAGTTATACAAGATTACTGATTTGTTATTGTTAACATCAAGGACAGAAGAGTGTTGAAAATTGCTCACAGCAAGCTTTTAAATATCCAGAGGTTCTCCATTTAAGGTACAACATGAGAATAAGGATTTAATTATTAAGAGATGTATTTAAGAGAGACTTAAACCTGAGAAGTAAGTCCTGGCAGTTAGTTAGGGTAACTATCCAAATGTCTGACCTAGACAATTTATAAACTAGTCTGTTGAAGATGGTTTAGGTGAAATCTTGTCTGGAGGTGGTGGAATGAAACGAAAAATCTCTTGAAGTCCTACAGAGTCCTTTGATTCTACATTAAGCAGGCCCCAGACCACACACAGGCACTTTTTATGACATAGCTTCCTTGAATATTTGTTTTCTTTATGGAGCAGATGGGAAGACAGAAGAAAAAACCCTCTTTATCATAACAGAGTCTTACAAATGAAGTTCATTTTACAATGGAGATAATATTACTACAATAAAAGATGAAATATGTATATTTACCAACTTGACATTGAATTCAATCCAAAGTTAAGAATAAAGAGTAAGAAAGGTTTAAGGTTTCTGCTTTATTTTGAACCAGAATATTTATCTTCTCCTAATTTACTACACCAAGAATTCTTTTCTGTTCTTTTGGTGGATATTGGTAGCCTGTTGCTCATGTTTAGTCTGCACCATTACAGATTTTATGGTCT
>CM052440.1:115099382-115234916 GCA_028533085.1 Varecia variegata
AACACATGCAATTGATCTACTATGCTCATAATAATAATGACTATACAATGCAGTGGATCCACCTGTATGAACATGTTTTGTACATACAAATAATTACCCTAGGTCAGAAATATTTTAGGAAGTTAAATTTCATGGAAAGGAAAAGATTGAAATGTAAAGTAGGAAATTGATATTACCTAGGTATGGATTGATTATTCATCGAAAAACCACTTCAAAAAGTCTGCTTTTTGAAGTGGTTTTTAATAAAATACTTGGATGTAGACAGTAATTTTTTACACATGATTCATACAACTGGTAGCTTTAGAAGGGTATATAATTAACACCAAAATTATAAATTAATTATCCTAGAATGTTATTACTTAATAAGTAAGACATTAACATTCTCAAATGAGATTAGAAGCGCATATTTTAGAAGCTTTCCATATATATGTAGATAGATAGATAGATAGATGTATCTATGGTCTTTAGTACCCTTTAGCAAAAAGCATTGCTTCAGTCTCAAGTACCATATTATTTGAGAAAATGAAAGCTGCTTTTGCATGTTGGCTACAAGTTATGGAACTTTCCCTTTTATTCCCTAACAAACCAGTAGGAAAAAAAAAAAAAACACTAAACAAAAACACCTGGTAGGCTTACATGACATCACTAGTTCACTAGGAGAGTTCAAAGCTCTTTGTAAATATTTTGCTGCCTTACTAGTAATTAAACTACTTCAACGACTTCCTGAGTGTATCGCTCACCTATGAAAGTTAATTAACTATTTCAATGCTTTCGGGTGTGATTAGAGAACCATTTCTTTATTGTATAACAACTGTGACCTTAGAAGTTATATAAGCTGAACTATGAAAATAAATACAGACCCAGAGGTTCAAAACCTAAATGAACCATGTTGTAACCAAATATTTCAGTTTAAGGAAACAAAAATGAAACAAACTTTAAGGCTACTAATGATGCTTTCACATATAGTATCTCAATATATAATATCCACATAGAAGTCATTAAAATGTTAGCAAGATGACAAAGTTTTAGTTATCTATTTGGCAATATAGAATTTTTCTCCTTCACGAGTATACTTTTTTAACTAAAATATTAATATTGATAGATCAGAAGAGAAAAATGTAGATAGATAAGAAAATATAACCAGAAAGTATAAAATTAAATAAAAATTTAATGTAAAAACAACGTTAAATTTTTATTATTTATATAAAAAAGTAATTTTTAAAAAATAGTAGCTGCTTATTTAAAATAAAATCAATCTACTTTTAAGGTTATTTGTATGACAAAGTGGTATACACATATTGCTTAAAGAAAAAAAACAGTACCTAAATGCAGTGTCAAATAGTAATGGTATCTGTACAATGTTTGAGGAAAAAAAAATATTCTGAATAAAATACGTAATGCCCCATTTCTTCCTCCCCAATCAATTTTCCAAGTTAGTATAAGTGTTTCATGGATATCATTCCAGATATTTCCTTCATTAATTCAATATATGCACTTAAGTTATTAAATAAGTCTATGCTTTCTTTAAAAATATGAGTTCATATCATATATGACATCCTGACAATAGCATATCTTTACTTGGTAAAACATTATAGAAATTTTCCATATTAATTTATAATATTTAACCTTATTCTATATATGGACCACACAGTGGTCCCTTGTATGAATATAACATATTTATTTATTTCAAATACCTCCTAGTAATAAAGATCTAAATTATTTCCATGTTTTTTTCTTATATAATTAACAATGATGTAATATTCAATTATTTGTGTAAATATAACCATAAAAAAATTCTAAAAATGTATTTAATACATCAAATAGTTTGAACATTTTAAATATAAGTGTTTTATCAGTTAAATTGCCTTCCTATGAACACTATACAACAGTTCTTATTTCTTCCAATACTCCTAACACTGAATATTACGTATTTGTGTAGGCTCTGTGAATTTCATAGCTGAATATCACTGTCTCATTACCATATATGTTTATATTTATTTTCTTTTGATTCATGCTATTTGGTATTAGCAATGGTTACTTCTATTCTGTCTTACCTTTAATACTTTTTTAAAAACTACGAGTTGACCCTTTTCTTCTGATTTATAAAAGCTTTTTTATATAAAGGATATTGGTTAATATCCTCTATGTACAAATTGCATAAAGTTTGTATGTTTTTAAATCTGTACTTTTCCCATTTTCCAAATTTTCTATTTTTACTGATGGAATTATTTTTACCCTATATGAGTTTTTAAAGAAATTTTATATAAATATTTTAGTAGGTTTTTTTCTTTATTATTCCTGGGTTTTATGTCTCACACCAACCAAGATCATATAAAATAAACAGACAAGTACTTCTCTTCTAAAACTTTTATGATTCATGTTTACACTTGAAATTTTTATGCATCAAGTCTTTTGTTGTAAGGACTGATGTGAAGATACAACTTTATTTATTTTCATTTGGCCCAACACAACTTACCGAATAATCTTTACTTTCACCCTTGGTCTGTAGTGCTTCTCTTCCCCCATCTTTCAGATCTCTCTACTGTCACCCTGGGATTCATGCAGTGATGACATGTTGTTAAAATTAAGGTGAATTATAAAGTAATATTTACATTTGGTAGGCTGGCAAGTCAATAAATTCATTTATGTTTTCTCCTCCAGAATTTTATAATGATAATTCTTGAATGTTTATTTTTCCAGAGAAACATTATGGTCATTTTATGAAGTTCCAAAAAAAAAAAAAAAAAACTTATAATATCAACTGATGTTATATTGAATTTAAAGATTAGTTTAGGAAGCTCGACATGTTTGGATATCATTTACAACAATAATAAGTCATGAAATTAATTGAGTAAAGGACTATCACAGACTGTAGGGCTCTCATTCAACAAAGCCGCCTCAGTTGGTATGTTCTTACAGCCTTTCCTAAGAAATAGATCTAAAATTGCCATAGAGTTATAAAAAATTAGCCCATTATTAACACCCTTTAAGCCTTGAGTCCCACCCTAATCCTTCTAATCTTCAGGTAACTGAAGATCTTCTGAGGAGGAGATTTCATAATTCTTTCTCAGTTACCATCCTGTCCTTAATATATGAAAGTCTTGGCCAGCCTCAATATTTCCCCCTCAGGTGTAGACACGGCTGCCTGATGTGGTGGAACGTCCTATGCAGGCAGGAAGACCTGTGGGACTACATCTTGTTCACTCCACTAAGCGAGTGACACTAGGCCAAATATTCCATCTCTTACAGCTGCTGTATCTTCACCTGTAAAATATGCGCACTAATACTACCTAGTAGGGATGTTTTAAGAATTTCTGCACACAGACAAGGTGCTCAAAAATGGCACTGTTATCATTTCAAAGTAAATAAGATGTTAATGTACAGTGCATTTATTTAATAAGATCAAAACGGAATAATCTTACCCAAATTCTTTTTATACTAAAGGCTAGAAATATTTGAAAGTCACTTATTTACATTCTTTTTCCTTTCTTTTGCTTCTTATAACTTATGTCATATTTTTAAGGATCACTTATACAGAATTATTTTTCATTATCTTCCTGCACACCACTCCACTTTTGACCAACAAGTCTCTGCAGATGGATTCCAAAATAGAAACCTTTTTAAGCTCGTTGACTCTAGGCTTCAAAAATTAAAAAGGCATATTGTAAACTGCAAAAACTATTAGTAAAAACAAGAGTAGTGTCATTTTTAGGCAATATGGTATACTTTCATTATATTTAATATCTATCTCTTTATGATAATGAATCATTTAAAGGTCCTCAAAGTTGTGTATGGCTAAAGATATAAAGATAGGCAGTGGATGAACAAAGATACAGACAGTTCCATCTTTAAAGCTGGTGTTCAACTGGGCATGGTGGCTCATGCCTGTAATCCCAGTGCTTTGGGAGTCTGAGGTGGGAGGATGGCTTGAGCCCAGGAGTTTGAGACCAGCCTGGGCAATGTAGTAAGACCTCATCTTTACCAAAAATTTAAAAATTAGCCAACATGCACCTGTAGTCCCAGCTACTCAGTAGGCTGAGGCAGTAGGATCGCTTGAGCCCAGGAATTTGATGCTATGGCGAGCTATGATCATGCCACTGCCCTCCAGCCTGGGTAACAGAGACAGACCCCGTCTCATTAAATGAATGAATAAATAAATAAATTTGATGTTCTTTTCTCAAGGCTCCATAGACTACAATATCTATTTGTATTAAGCAAGCCAGGTCTAAGTAATAAAGTGGTATATATACATATAAATCATTATTTATATTGTAACAGATTAGTCTCTTAATATCAGTGTTATTATGCCATTTCCAACTCTAAAGTCAGTTGTTTTCCTCTTGTCTGCCACATCATATTTAAATTAGGAGCCTATATAACCTGGCTTAATTCTACCAATCCAACCTTATGATCTTCTAATCCCTCAAAAGCAGTTCTTCAGTTATCCTGGTCATCATCACTCCTCCATTGATAAGCCCTGCTAATAGAAAGATAGATAATCTATCATGCACGTGGGGCATTTCTGAGAGTGAAAGCGGAAATTATTAAGTTATAATGGGACAATAGTCATAGACAGGTTTATTCCAAACCAAATGGAATGTATGGTAACCCTACCTGTCCATGCCTTCCCTGTGCCTTATAAACATTTTTCTTTTTCTTCTATCTGTACACATTACATGTATCTTCTAAGATCTGGCTCAAATTCTGCCTTCACCAGATACCTTCTATCCTATAGCCATTCAGATTTGTCTTTTCTCTGAATTCCTTTAGCAATCAAACTGCTATCACATGTTTCAACTGTATTCACATTGCTTTGTGATCAAGACTGTGACCTCTTTTCTGGAATTTGGTGGCTAATCATTTTATACTATCTTCCAGAAGCCTATCCAGTGGAAGGTAAGCAACATATACTTGGTAAATACCTGTGGAATTAGTTGGTTAAGTATTTCCAGCCCTAATCCTGCATCAATAGCCAGGTACAGAGCAAATTAACCATAATCAGTTCATAACAATTTAAGCAAGAATATTTTTCTCTGAGTCCATTCTGAAATGCCTTTTAAAAAGTAGCAAATGGAGCTCAGAATTAATATATTTTAATAAAAATTAAGGTGAGAGAACCTAAAGCGCTATCTGGGAGACTGAGCCTGTGTAAAAAACATCTCTGTCTGGCTGGCTACAGGCAAGAAGTTTCACCTTCTGAAGAAAAAAGAAAAAAATGACATAGGAAAATAGGCCAAAAATGAATGAAAGACAAATTTTTCTTATTTCAGATTTTTCTTGTAGCTGGAAGTGTCTGCAGTCTTTCTTTCTAACTTGTCACTTCTTTACTTAGGATGCAGAAGTGGTTTGGAGGTTTGCTGCCTTCTTCATGCATTCCTGCCCAGTCTGTGGAGTGAGGCCACACTCAGTGCATCTTTAATGTCTTTGCTTATACCACAAACTAAAATTTCTGCGTAAATGGTCTTTTGCTGGTGTTTGAAGTTAGGGTTCACAGAAGATGCAGATCAAACTCACAGGAATTCTGGGAGTAAAACAGTAGCTGTCTGGAAACATGCTTTCAGAATTTGAGACCAACATCACAGGCATTAGCATTCATCCTCTAAGGACAGGCTTCATTCTGAGTGCATTTTCACTGAATACGTATAATCCAAATTTATTTTAAAGGTCACTGGACCCACGTATGATCTTAAGCTTTGTACCACTGATAAAAGTACTATAGCTTGATTTCCTAGTCTCAGATAAGCATGATGACAATCTTCTTCAACTTTATTTCCAGTTTATAGAACTTCACTTAATTTGAAAAGTGATATATTATCTCGTTCTAGCCATTTTCTATGAGCAGTTCCAAGGCTGTTTAACTTCATTGAAGGTAGGAAATGTAATAAAATGATCCAATCAGCTACAATATTATTGGCCAGGTATAGGGATATAGAATAACAATGTAATTCTCTGAGAGAGCCATTTCATGGAATAGATGCTAAAGACTAATCTTCCTATTTAATAAAAATATATATACAGACTCATATTTCTGATTATTGACTTGGGATAAACAAGGCCTTAGCTTGTCACATGTAGCTAATTGGTTATTCATTAAGCATTGAAATTAATTTGCCAAGCACTCAAGTTCGTGTTTTTATGATAAATCAAAAGAAGACTTCTCCATTTATGTATTTATATTGTTCTTATAACTTAGAGAAAAAAATGAATGATTCTCTCCAGAGACTGCAAAATTTAAATAATATTTTAAAAAATGATATGAAATCAGTGCTGTTTTGCACCTGTGTTTACATGTGTATTTTAATTATGTTCTGTGTGAACAGCGAGATCAAACATTTCCATTTGTCAAGAAATGCCAGTCTTTTTTATGTTATTAGTGAACAGCACTCTGGATACTGTGTTGAAGCATCCCATTAGCACATAAAATTGCAAGGCATCAACATCTTGCTGCTTCTTATCTCCAAGGTAAAGACCTGACATTTCAGGAGGGAAATGTTAACAGCATTCTTACTTATGGCTATATTCAGTAAGCTGTAGAAGCTGCTTCTCTGAGGGAAAGGAAACGTGCATGAAATTCATATACCAGTGCTCTAATTTGGGGGCCATCAACTCTCAATATGGCTTGTAGCATGAATAATTTAGCTCTAATCCATTTTAAAAGTTATGTTATAGCTGTTCAGCAGTGTGCTTCAGTCAGCATGCAGAAGAAGTTAGTTACAAATGTCACACTGTGATATGACCTTGACAAAGTAGGAATTAATGGTATAAAGTAATTAAAGAATTCTTCCTTCCAAATGTGCCCTCATGTATCCAGTTTTTTAAATATTTTTAATGCTATTTTTTTATTTCAGTATATCACAGGGCACAAATGTTTCGGTTACATATATTGCCTTTGCCCCACCTGAGTCAGAGCTTCAAGAGTGTCCATCCCCCAGACGGTGTGCACCGCACCCATTAGGTGTGTATATACCCATCACCTCTTTCCCCCTCCCACCTGCCTGACACCCAGTGAATGTTACTACTATATGTGCACTTAAGTGTTGATCAGTTAATAACAATTTGGTGGTGAGTACATGTGGTGCTTGTTTTTCCATTCTTGTGATACTTCACTTAGTAGAATGGGCTCCAGCTCTATCCAGGGTAATACAAGAGGTGCTAGATCACTATTGTTTTTTGTGGCTAAGTAGAACTCCGTGGTATATATATACCACATTTTTATTTCTACTTTCTTCATTCAAGTAACATGCATTTATTTAATTTTTGAAAGCAGAAGTAATTCATGTTAATTACAGAATGCTTTGAAAATCAAATAACAAAAAGAAGAAAACTAAAATTATCTAATATTTCTATCTATTGCCATTTTGAGAAATTTTTTCTGGGCTCTTCCTTATTTATATATGTAATAATATACGATATGCACGTGAGTATATGTATGTATGTGTCTGAGCATTATATGCCTTTAAAAAACCTATATTATATTGACTATGCTGTTTTGTATGCTTCTATTGTAGCTTTCTAACTCTTAAACATACAAATATTTTTATTGTTATATCTAAATTACTTCTTTACATGTATCCCTGCAATAGATGGTTTGGCATCTAGTAATTAGTATTGATTATGTACCTATAAAATGAAAGACCCCGAGTGACATCAGTAAGATAACAGAATATGAAGCTCCAGACCTTTCTTCCATATGCAGACAACAGGACACAGGCCAACTTCCTTTGTGAGACATTTAGAAGCCAGCTAAGAGGTTGCTGCACCAGAGGAGAGCACAAAACTAGCTGTATCAAAGTTGGCAAGAAAACTCGTGGCACCTTCTTGCCACAATCCCTGTCCCTGGCACAGTACCACACGATCGGAAGGAAATCCCTCACTCCCAACTTCTTCCTGGGGAGGTAAAGTGCACATCGGACCACACATCCAACGTCTGACACTTCACGAGGGCTGCCTAAGGTACTGGCTTCCGTCCCACTTGTCTCAGAGTGCAGATGGGACCTAGCATACTCTAGATGTCTGGAAGCCACAAAAATAACAACAACAAAAAGAGCTGGGTGGCTTGCTGCTGAACAGCAGACAAAGACCCACACAGCTAATCAGCTTTCTACTCAGTGGGAAAAGCCAAAAGAGTTAGTAACTAGTAGACCAAAATCACAAGAAATACTAAAGGGAGTTCTTCAAGAA
This sequence comes from Varecia variegata, assembly GCA_028533085.1. NCBI lineage: Eukaryota > Metazoa > Chordata > Mammalia > Primates > Lemuridae > Varecia > Varecia variegata. The sequence continues at coordinate 115,107,564 of CM052440.1, forward strand.
CAAATGAAAAAATGCTAAAGAGCAACATAAAAGCATCTGAAAGCATAAAGCTCCCTGGTAAAGGTAAATGTATAGAAAAATATGGAATACCGTAATAAAGTACCAGTGGTGGGTAAACCACTTTTAATTCTGGTGTAGAAATCCTATAAACCAAATGTTTATGCCCCCATAATTTATATAGTGAATGCCAATCCCAGTGTGATAGCATTTGGAGGTGAGCATATGGGAGGTAATTAGGGCATGAGGGCAGAGCCCCCATGAGTGGGATTAGTGCTCTTATAAAAGGGACTCCAGAGAGCTCCCTCTCCCTTTCCCCCAGGGGAGGACACAGCAAGAGACGGCTATTTGTTAGCTAGGAAGTGGGCTCTCTGGGCACTGGATCTGCCAGCACCTTGATCTTGGGTTTTCCAGACTTGAGAAATAAATTTCTGCTGTTCACAAGCCATCCAGTCTATAATATTCTCTTATAGTAGCCAGAGCTAAGACAGAAATTGGTACTGAGAAGTGGGAGTACTGTTATAACACATACCTAAAAATGTGGAAGTGGCTTTGAAACTGGGTAACGAGGCTGGAAGAATTCTGAGGTACATATTATAAAAAGGCTACATTTCTATGAATGACTTCTAAAGGTGATTATGGTGAGGGCTCAGAAAGAAGAGAGTAGAGAAAGCCTCAGTCTTCTTAGAGAATACTTAGGTGGTCATGAGCAGAATATTGGTAGAAATATGGACAGTAAAGACCATTCTCATGAGATTTCAGACAGAACAAGAAATGTGCTATTGGAAAATGGAGGAAAGGTGATCCTTGTTATATAGTGGCAATGAATATGGCAGAATTGTGCTTATATTCTAGTATTTTGAGGAAGGTAGAACTTGTGAGTGATGAAATTAGATATTTGACTGAAGCTATTTCTAAGCAAAGTGATGAAAATGTGACTTTGCTCCTGCTGAGCTGAGAGCTAATTCATACATTATACTATGATTATAGTAAAATGTGAAAAAATAGAAATGGCTTAAAGACCAAATTGTTAAGTAAAAAGGAAAGAGAACTTAAAGATTTTGAAAAACCTCAGCCTATCCATATATCAAAAAATAAGAACACTAAGAATGTGGCCAACTGAATATTTGATAACAAGATTGGTATAGATCAGTTATCCCAACAGAAACCAGGTGTTACTCTTCAAGACAGTGGAAGAACAGCCCTGAAGGTGATTCAGAGATTATCAGGGCTGCCACTCCCATCCCAGGTTACAGTACATGGGCCTGGGGACACATGGCTGCCTCCACCTACATTTCAAAGTATGGGACCATCTGCAGCCACCAGTCCATGACTTCACCTTGGGTGAACCAAGGGCACTAGACCCCAGACAGAAGATCTGCAGAGCCCCAGCAAAGAGCCACTGCAGCAGTGGGGCCCAGGCAATGAGCCACCATGGGGGGAGGTGATTTTGCCACCATAGTGGGCATGAAAGGCAGAGCATCATGCCCAAGGGGATTATTCTTGAGCCCTAAAATTTAACAAAGTTTGCCCCACTAAGGTCTGGACTGACTTGAGACATGGTCTCTCATCCTTCTTTCCTATTTCTCCCTTTCGGAATGGACATGTCTCTCCTAAACCTGCCCCACGCTTTTTTCTGAAAGCATGTAACTTGTTTGGTTTCAGAAGTTCACAACTGGAGAGAAATTTTGCCTCAGGATGAATCATACCTCTAGTCTCACTCATTACTGATTTAGATGATATTTAGATGAAACTTTGGACTTTAGACTTTACAGTTGATGCTGAAATGGGTTAAGAATGTGGGGGCTACTGGCATAGAATGAATATATTTTGCATGTGAGAAGGACATAAATTTGGGATCCAGGAGTAAAATGTTCAAGTCTGAATATTTGTGTCTCCCCTAAATTCATATGTTGAAATCTTTCTCCCCAGTGTGATGTTATGAGGAAGTGGGGCCTTTGGGAGGTGATTAAGTGATGAGAGAAGAGCCTTCATGAATGAGATTGGTGTCCTTAAAAAAGAGACCAAACCCAGAAGGCTCTCTTGCCCTTTTCAGCCATGTGAGGACACAGTGGGAAGACAGCTAATTATGAATCAGGAAGAGAACCCTTACCATGCACGAAAGCTGCTGGTGCCTTCTTGGACTACCAAGCTTCCAGAACTATGAGAATTTAATTTTTTTTTAAGCCACTCAGTCTATGGTATTTTTGTTACAGCAGCCCCGAATGACTAAGAAAAATGCAGAGATGATCTTTTTCACAGATGATTCACAACAGGATATATTTGCTAGGAAGTCTGGCATATATGCTACATCTGTTTTTATATTTTTATATAGCAAATCAGTCATTTAAAAACTAGTGCAAACTGACAGATTGAATTTTTGTGAAACAGCATGCTAATTTTTTTCTGCTGCAATGTATGTTCATTCTAGAAAATTTAGAGAAAAAAATCTATTCTTAGTGATCAGGAAATGTCTGCAAAAATGACCATTAGCTTAGCAATTTTATTGGCTAATTTCCTTTCCCTGGACATGTTTGGAAACCCTAAGATTATCAAAGTAAATTAAATCCTTCTATGTTTAATTAAAGTTTGCATGAAGGCATATTTTGTTCTGATGACTTCCAAACTCACATTGTCAACCCTGGGAGTCAGGCCCTTTGAGCTTATTTCTGATAAAAGTTCAAAATAAAGTTTAGCATGCTTCATCACTCTTAAATTGCCAGGTTTTTTCTACCTTATTTCTTTTATTTCTTTTAAGAAAAAGAAAACTTTTCTAAAAGGGCATGTTGGTAAAATAATGCATTTTAATAGAGTGTTATCCAATTTCCTCATGAGCTCAAATTATAAAATAATGTAAGAACCATATATCTTATGAATAAAAACATGTTTACATTACAAAAGCAAAAAAAAAAATACGTAGATACCTTTGTTAAATGTAAGGCAAGTGGGGTGTAGTAAGCTGCAAAGCCCAAGAACCTTCACCCTCCTGAGCATACAAAGGGCTCTGTTGGTTACTCTGATACTTATGTAAAATATTAATAACTTCTTGAGTGATTCTCTGTCACTCACAAATAGAATAAGATGTTCTCTTTGTCTATACCTCCTTAAAAAGGGGACAAAGTAGCAGTTACAGGTAGAAAATTTAACTGCTTAATTTTCCCCTCCTGCTCATATCAGCAAAGTGAAATTAGTAGCCCCTCCCACATTCATTTCTCACCTTCCACCCAGATGAAGTCTCCGTAGAGTGCTGAGCACGATATTCCAGAAGGAGCAGCTAAACTATAAATGCCCACAAGCAAGTTTTCTTCTGTCCTTCACCCTTAGTTTATTATTTGTTTGCTTTCCTAGTACTCAGGAACATGTCTTCTTTAACCATATATATTCAATTGTGGGTTAACTTGTTCCTTTTGAAATGTTTAGCATTCATTATAATATCTAGGTGTCAGCTTCTGAAATTAAAAAAAGTTATTATTAAATCAATATTGCTGATAATTATAAGCAGTTTGTCCAAAACATTGATGCCTATACTTGAAAAAAAATATTGCATTTATGCACATGCTACACTTTTTAGGTTAAAGGAGTACTTTGCTTTTTAAAAAGGTGCAATCTAGGAACACATATGCATGATTATATATTAATATATTATGTATTAAATGTTTATATATTAAAATGTGTATAATTATTGATATGATAACACATCATAATTTAAATATATTAGGAATGCTTTTGCTTAAAGAAACTCTATGATAAATCTTTTACTAACTTATAGTCTTTTGATATAGTAAACAAATAGCTCTGATTTCTTTGTAGATTTTTTGATGGGTATCATTTTTTCACATATTGAGTTCCCTAAAAGCTATGATATAAATTTAATAGGAAAGACATCAGTTGGAAGGGTGCCTGGTCCTTTCTCATGCTTCTGGTCATTCTTCATAGGTCTCTGTCAAGGAGTTCTCCTGATAGAACTATAGCTACTGCTGTGCTTTTTTTGCTTTTAATTTGCACAGACTATCTTTTTCCTTCTCTTTATTTTCAGTCTATGTGTGTCTTTTGGGAGTTTCTTGTAGACAACATATGTTTGGGTCTTGTTTTTATGTCCATTCAACCACTCTATGACTTTTGATTGGAGAGTTTAGTCTTTTACAATTCAATGTTATTATTGATAGGTAAGAACTTACTACTGCCATGTTGTTATTTGATTTCTGGTTGTTTTTGTGGTCCTCTCTTTCTTTCTTCCTTCCTTTGTGTCTACCCTTGTTTAAAAGTGATTTTCTTTGGTAGTGTGTTTTAATTTCTTGCTTTTCATTTTTTATGTATCTCTTGTAGGTTTTTTGATTTGAGGTTACCATGAGGCTTACAATAAACATTTAGAATCAATTATTTTAGACAGATGATGACTTAACTCTGCTTACAAAAAACCAACAAACAAGCCATGAGAAATCTATAAGAAACTACAATTTAACTCCATTACCCCCTGATTTTTGACTTTTTACCATTTCCATTTATATCTGTTGATACTATCTATCTCTTAAAATGTTGTTGTAGTTATTATTTTTAATGTTTGTCTTTTAATCTTCCTACTCAAGATACAAGTTGTTTATACACAAATACACCACAATTACAGGAATAGAGCATTCTGTATTTGTGTACTTTGTGTTACCAGTGAGTCTTATACCTTCAGATGATTTCTTATTGATCATTAACATCCTTTTCTTTCAGATTGAAGAAATGTTAGCATTTCTTGTAAGACAGATCTGGTGTTAATGAAATCCTTCAGCTTTTGTTTGTCTGGAAAGTCTTTATTTCTCCTTCATGTTTGAAGGATATTTTTGCAGTATATAATATTCTAGAGTTAAGGTTTTTTCCCTTCAGCATTTTGAATATGCCATGCCACTCTCTCCTGGCCTGTATAGTTTCCACTGAGAAGTTTGCTGCCAGATGGAATCACCTTTAAATATTCTTTTTTCTTGCTTCCCTTAGGACCTTTTCTTTAGGGACAACCTTTGTGAGCTAGACTATTAAAAGCCTTGAAGTAATCTTGTTTGGATTAAATCTGCTTGGTACTCTATAACCTTCTCATACCCTAGGTTTGGAAATTTCTCTGTTATTATTTCTTTGAATAACCTTTCTTTTTTTTTTCCTTTTTTTATTATTTCAGCATATTATGGGGGTACAAAAGTTTAGGTTATGTATATTTCCCTTGCCCCCCCCACCCCCTGAGTCAGAACTTCAAGCGTGTCTATTCCCCAGACAACCTTTCTACCTCAATCTCTCTCTTTCTCTCTACCACCTCTATTAGGCCAATGACTCTTGGATTTGCCCTTTGTGGCTATTTTCTAGATCTTGCAGGTGTGCTTAACTATTTTTTATATACTTTTTTCTTCTGACAGTGTATTTTCAAATAATCTGTCTTTAAGTTCACTAATTCTTTATTCTGCTTGACCAATTCTGCTGTTGAAAAACTCTAATACATTTTTCTGTTTGTCAATTGAATTTTTCAGCTCCAGAATTTATGCTTGATTTTTTTTATTATTATGATTTCAATGTCATTGTTAATTTTTTCTGGTAGGCTTATGAATTCCTTCTCTGTGTTGTCTTAAACTTCATCAAGGTTTTTCAGAATAGCTATTTTGAATTCTTTGTCTCAAAGGTCACATATCTCCTGCACTCTGGGATTGGTCACTGGTGCCTTATTTAATTTGTTTGATGAGGTCATGTTTTCCTGGATGTTCTTGATGTTTGTGGAAGTTCATCAATGTCTAAGCATTGAAGAGTAGATATTTATTCTAATCTTCATAGTCTGGGCTTCTTTGAGCCCTTACTTCTTGAGAAGGCTTTCCAGGTATTCATAACATAAGTGTTATAACATAAGTCTTTGGTTACTGTACCCATATCAGCACTGGGCACACCCCAAGCCCAGTAATGCTGTGATTCTCGCAGACTCCTGACTTGGAGATACAGGAGAATTCCCTGGATTACCAGGCAAAATCTCTCACTCTCTTTCCTTGCTTTCTACGCTGGATTTCTAGAGTTGGAGAAGGAGTGATGTGGCTATTCCCTCATAACTACCATAGGTGGGACTGCACCAGGTCATACCTTAAGCCAGCCCAGTCTCACCCAAGCCTGTGGTGACTGTGGCCTGGCTACCTCTGATATTTATCCAAAGCCCAAGGACTCTTTAGTTAGTAAGTAGCGAATCCTGCCAGGACTGGGCCCTACTCTTCAGGGCAGCATGTTTCCCTCTGGCCTAGGGTTGGTCTAGAAATGCCACTGAGGAACTAAGGTCTGGAATCAAGGACTTCATAAAGTCTGCATGGTACTTTATTTTATCATATCTGAACTGGTACCCAAGTTTCAAGACAAATTCCTCTGTACTCTTCCCTTTCCTTTCTCCAGTATAAGAAGGCAATCCCTGAGTTACATTGCCTTGTGTTGGAGGTGGGGAGGTGACACTGGCACTCACTTGGCTGCTGTTGCTGGTGTCTCACTGTATCACATGCACCCCAAGTCCACTGGCTCTGAGCCAGCACAGCTTCAGGATTTGTCCAAGGACTGCAGACTTTGTGGCCTGATTGCCTTTCAAATTTATTCCAGACCCCAGGCCACTTTTATCAGCCTGTGGTGCAGTTAGCCAGAACTCAAGTTTCTACCACTGAGGTGGAGGATTTCCCTCTGGCTGGGCAAGTCTAATGCTCCCTCCATGGGAGCTGGTAGAATTCTGCCCTGTGCTGAGTTCCAATGCAAAAATTCCACGATCACTTCACTCTACATCCTTGGGGAACACAATTTCTTTCTCCTCTTGGTACTGCTGCTGGGGCATGTGGGAGGAGGTGGTGTAAGCAATGCAAGAATGTCTTTCCTGCCCTCTTCCATGCCTCTTTCCTTGACATAATTTTGAAAACAGGTACTGTGGTCACTCATCTGATTTTTGGTTCTTCTGAATGTGCTTTCTTTTGTGGGTAGTTGTTGAATTTGGTGTTCCTGTGGAATGATGATCTCTGGAGCGTTTTATCCAGCCATCTTGCTCTGCCCACTCTCTTTATTTTTATAGGTATGTATATTGCCCTTTGTCTAACTAGGAAACAGAAACCACACAGTAAATTTAGCAGTAGTTTAATATTAAATAATTATTAAAGTATGATAGGAGAGTACCTGTGAAGATATTGAAGAAACTTTAAAGGGAACCCTAGGAGCTGAGGAAGAGTATCAAAGGAAGGACAAAATGAGAAAATGGAACCCTTTCCAAGGCTGGGTTCACATCTTGTTGGAGAAGGTGTGGCTGCAGCTCATGGAATTGCAGAGAAGTTTGTTAGATTGTTTTGGGCAGAGCCAGTGTGCAGTCATCAGACAAGAAGGAGATAAACCTCCAGGATGCAGGCAAAAACAGCTATGAGGCAGTGGACACAGAGGAAGTCTGGGTGCTGCTGTGGGTGCAAGACCTGGAACATTCAGTGTCAATGTGTTCTGAACAGGCATAAGAAGCCTTGGGAAGGTGGTCACAGGGCTTGAGCTGGGCCTGTGAGGTCACCAAGGGATTGTTCCCTCTGGGTGTGTGGCTGACAGGGTACCACTGAATGTTCTCACACACCCACACTGCAGACAGATCATGCAGTAGGAGCCAGAGAGGGTGGGAAATCCAAAGCAGAGCCGCCAACACCAGGAAGAAAATCCCCATCCTTCTACAATGTGACTCTAGTGCCCTCTATTGACAAAGCTTAACATCAAGCTGTGCTTAGAGAGAAACACTTAAAGCAACCAATCCATTACTACAGAGCAGGTACTGAGGGGTGAATTTTGAGCTAAGAGGCAATAAATTGAAATTGGCACAGTGTATTCTCTGTGTTCCTAGCTGGGGTCTGATTGATAAAATCCTCAAATTTAGTAATTTCATTTTATAATGTTATCTTGTCCCATAATCTCCTCCCATTGTCCAGTTTTTTAAAACTCAGAATTTTAGCATCATTCATGATGACTTATTTTCCTTCATGCCTTTGTCTTGATCTCACATCGATCTTGAATGGGTCATCTACTTTATATCTTCTCACCATCACACTAATTCATACCTTTATCATCTAGCTCGTGGAATATTGTATTAATTCTTTAAATAAGAATGACTAAGTGCCTGTAACTTACCAAGAACTGTGCTTGGCATTTGGGTTAGGCAGACATGATTTTTTTCTTATGTAGCTTAAACTTTAGTTTAGAGGTTACATAAGAACACTAATAAGTATACAATTACACACATAATAAATGACCCTGAAATAATGATGATGATCATGGTAGTAATAGATACAGTCTTATATGAGAAATAGTTAAGCAACCTGAGACCAAGAGGAACTAATGCTAGAGCTGAATATGATGGCTGAATAGAGAATAATTAGGTAAAGTGATGAGAAAGAGAATTGCAAATGGAAGGCATGTAATGTATAAAGGCAGGCACATATCTTATTTAAGGATCTTCAGGAGGCCAGTCAAATGTGTGTGGAATAGAGAAACAGCAATGGGAAACAGCTTAGGAGATGAGGTTTAAGAGGGAGCCAACTCTTGGACCATGTGAAGACTTGAAAAAATATTAAAGATTTGGATTTTTTTCCCAAGAGCAATGGCAAATATTTCCAGTAAATTAAGCTTCTCTTTCATATGTCTCTTCTGCCATGCTTCTATTCTGAATTCTATATACTTTTTCCAGATTTCTTTCTCCTTCCTAATAATCTTATAATGTTACTCCTCATCTTTTTACATATTCTATTAATATACCTATTCTCCCTTGCTGTTATTCCAACCCTATTGGGGTAGCCAGACTCCAAGATGGCCCTAAAAGATTCCCTACTCTTTTCCCTTGTGTGGTTGAAGAGGGCTGACTTTCATAACTAAGTAGAGGTTGTGAAAGTAATGGTGTGCTTTGTGGCATCATCCTTTGCTCACTATCTTTCCCTCAGATCCCTCTCTTTGGAGGCCAGTTGCCATATTATGAACACACTCAAGAAACCCTAAGGGGAAACCCATAAAGCAAAGAATTGAGGCCTCTTGTCAACAGACAATGAGAAACTGAAGCTTCTTGCCAATAGCTGACAGAAATGGAGGCTCATGCCAACAGCTATGTGAATTAACCATCTGAGAATTGAATTCTCCTGTCCCAGTAAAATCGCAAAGTTATTGAAGCGCTGGCCAACATCTCATATGCAACCTCACAAGAAACTCTGAATCAGAACAAACTAGCTAAGACACTCTCAAGTTCTAGATAATTAACACACCCACATTAATTACTCTTACCCAATCAAAACACTTAGACTTTCAGTAAATCTGAACTACTCTAACAATTAAAACATCAGAGAGACGAGTGCCAAGAAGCCACCCACATATCTTTTGTTTCTAATATTCTCTATGTTGCTGATATCTGGTAGGAATTCCTTATGATACCTTGGTATTTAGGGGATCTCACAGGTTTTAGATACTTGTAGAGTCCCACCTACAAGTAAGCATAAGATATTATAACAGTCACTTTTAATCAGCTTATGTATTACGGAAATCTTAGATCAAACATCACTTCCTCTGGGAAGTTTTCCCTGACTGCTCAGGAGTTATATTCTCCTCCACTATATTTTCCCTAGAACTTTTTGCAAACTTCTATTGTACATTTATTAGAGTGCGTTGTGATTATTGATTGTTTTGTTTCTAAGACTTCTCATTCACCTCTAAGCTATTACTACTTCTTAAAAGTATTGGAAAATACTTTCTGTAACAGATTCTGTAACAGATACAGAGAATCATTGGGCATGGATTTAAGCATACTCTTAATGTTATATCAGTTCATTAAGGGTCCCAACACTTGTGAATGTGTGCATATATATTTGAAATATACATGGGGTCCATTAGGGGGGTCAATGTACAATTTACCTATTTCTCTACAAAAACCGCAAAGAAAATGAAGCATGCTAACCCACACAGCCCCACCTAAATTCACTAGATCAAAACCATAATGGCAGAGTTGCATAGTTGTGAGCAACCATATGGCCTGCAAACCCTGAAGTACTTATTATTAGACTCTTTACAAAACTTTTGTTGATCATTGATATAAAGTATAAATTAAAAGAGTTTACAAACCACATATGAAAGTGCAATATTAGGGTAAAAGTCAGTAACATGTATTCATGATGTTGGCTCCTATATTCTAGACTCATTCTTAAACAGAGGGAAGTCTAAAGTTTTTGTTTATTTGTTTGTTTATTCTTCTGTGGGAGGATGGAGGAGTTGAAAATGAGTGTCCTTGTGATCATTTGGAGCCTTCTTGGTCTATGTAAAGTGTTCAGATTGTTTAGAATCAGTCAACTCCCCACTTATCAAATAAATAAAAACTTTTTTTGCCTTTTTATTTTTTAACAATAACTGGTAGAAGGCTGACTGAACATAGTTTTCTTTTAATCAATCTAATAACAATACATCCCACATTTTCTGTGAATGGAATCTATGTACATTTTATGACATAATTTTGCTAAGCCTTAGTGTTTTATTTTACAGAAAATATTCAGAATAAAAGTCTTCTGAAAATATTATAATTTTAGGAACAAAGATGAATTTTCTGATGTGATATATGACAACTGTTTATATATGGTGATGGAGTGAAAGATTTACTTGTCAGTCACAGGAACATGTGTCTGGAAGTATTGTATACATTAATATTCATTTATCATATCAACAAATATACTAATTTCCTAGGTTGCATAGAAATCCTGAGAAACAAGGAAGACATTGAAGAGTGATGAAAGAATGTCCTGTGGCCCTATGATTCTCATCTGTGGAGTCATTAAGCATAGCAGTATGATGCAATGATGTAAGATCTGAGAAAAAAGTTGTTGAGAAATAAGCATCTTCTTTGTAGGAAAAATACGAGGACATTTAAAATAAAAAAAGCTTAGACTGATAGATTGCTACTTTTAAGGAATATAAATTTTCCTTGCCTCTCCCAGCCTCTAAAAATACAAATGTGGTAATTATCAGAATGTGCTTCCTGCTCTAAGCTTCAGACTTGTAATCCAACTGCCTATTTTCTAAAAAACATCTCTAAGCATATCCAAAACTAAATTTTTGATTTCTCTAAATTTCCTTCCTAAATCTGGTCTTCACCTAGTCTTCTATTTTACTATAAATTGTACCAGTATTCACTCAATTGCTCAAGTCAAGTAAAACAAAAAAAGAACCTATGAATTACTTTTGATTTCTCCCATTTTTTACATCCACATCTAATATATCAGCATATCCAACTCTCCCAAACTCAGTACCATCTTCATAGTCAATGCCGTCATTATCTCTTCCTCAGAATGCTGAAAAACTAGACTCCCTCCTTTCCAATATTGTCCCCCCCAGGCCACTGTTTACCCAGGAAACAGAATAATGATTTTGAAATATGAAAGAAATCACATCACTATCCTGTTTAAAATGACTTCTTGTTGTTCTTATACCATAACCTATATTATTAACCATGGCTTACCAAGTCTTGTATGATCTGACCACCTCTAATACTTTATCTTAATCTTACGCTACTCTACCCTCCCTAATTCTTAGCTTCAGGAAGAAACTGGAAGACACCATGCATTTGTTTGTACCATAGCCTTTATGTCTTCTGAACTTTGTGTTTGGAATGCTCTACCACTAATCTTCAGATCTTCCCTAAGCTGACTCTTTCTTAAACTTTTAACTCTTATGCACTTGTAAAGTCTTTCCTGCTCATGCCCTGAGAGGCAGTGACCTACTCACTGAGTTATTGTTCTCTATTCTCCATCACATTTTATTGTTTAACTCCTTCATAGGACACAGCTTCCATTGCTAGTATTTTGTTGATCTTATGTGTATTGCCTGTCTCTCTCACTAAATTGGAAGACCCATCAGGGCAAGAACCATATCTGTTTTCTTCACCTTTATATCCTCAATGGTTTGCACAGTACCTGGGATATAAAACGTTCAAATATATTAGATGAGTGAATAAATATGAATTTGACTCCAGATTTAATTTGTCCTTAATTAATGTGAAGTATAACACAGAGCCTTACATACATTCATCTTGTTATGGGGTGAAAGGAATTTTTACATGATAAAAATGCTTCCATCTTATTTTAAATATGTTTACTTCTACACACAAACAATTGAATGTGTTTAGCAATTTCTCAAAATGTTGTGCTACCAGAGTTCCTCATTCACATTCATGGTAGGTAATCATGTGAGTAACTGTCTTAATTTCCAAGAGCTCTCAAGGGAAAATCTTCAGCAATTATCTTTTCTTCTTCTTCTTGGGTCAAATTCTGCTTTTTGACATTTCTAATACACATTTGGTTGCCTGAAAAAACAATAAGTAACTTGTTTAGCACAAGCAAAATTGGAGAAACTCTAAATATTTATATATTCACTCATTTATTTAATAAAATGTTACTCAAATGCCTAATCTATATTGGGTTCTGTCCTATATATCGAGGTTATAGCCATGAAGAAGAAGGAAAAAATGAACAAACAAATTCTTGACCCTCTTAGAGCTTATACTACAGTAGAAAAGAGAGATACACATAAAACATAATGAATTGTACAGTGATAAGTTCTATAAATATGAATAAAGAAGAATAAGTGATAGATAATTCCAGGGTTGCTATTAGGTAGGGGTGGGAATCAAAGAAGCATTCTCTTATCAGATAATTGTGAACAGATACCCAAATGGCATAAAAATGTAAGTCATGTACTAGGTAGGTTCTATGTTTTAAATGTTTGTCACCTCCAAACTTCATGTTGAATTGTAATTGCCATTTTAATAGTATTAAGAGGTGAGGTCTTTAAACAGTGATCAGGCCGTGAGGGCTCTGCCCTCATGACCAGACTTAATGCTTTTAGAAAAGGGCTTTTGGGAAGGGATTCTATTTTGAGCAGTCTCGCCCTCTCTTGCTCTACCACCTTTACCATGAAATGATGCAATACAAAGGCCCTTACCAGAATCCAGAGCCATGCTCTTGAACTTCTCAGCCTCCAGACTGTGAGTCAAATAAATTACTGTTCATTATAAATTACCCATTCTGTGGTATTATGTTATAGCAAAACAAAAATAGACTAAGATGATGGAGAAATAGCATTCCTATCTAAAAGAACTGAGAAGTGTGCTTAATATGTTCAAAAAACAGCAAAATGAGCTAGAGGAAACATAGTAGAAAAGTAAGTCAGCCTGAGTGTAAGTATGAAAAGCTTTGTAGTATATAACAAGATGATAGATTTTTCTTTATGTAGCTAACTGATTGTCTCTCTCAGTGAAGAAAGCCAATTAATGAATACTATTCCCTTAATCAGTATTGCAAAGGGAATGAATTCATTAACTTGCTGGATAACTAAATCATATAATCATTAAATTCTTTCTAATCCCTGACACTCTATGTCTTAGTGGCCCCTTTATAGAGTCCAAATATACAAACTTGCTTATCAATTGAAGATTTTTATTAGATCTGCAATGGCTTTCAATTGTTGGTGCTATGATTTGAATGTTTATGTCCCCCTAAAATTCATAGGTAGAAACCTAATCACCAATGTGATGGTATTAGAAGATGGGGCCTCTGGGAGGAGATTAGGTCATGAGGGCAGAGCTCTCGTGAATGGGTCCCTTGTAAAAGAGACCCCAGAGAACTGCCTTGCCTCTTCCCATGTGTGAGGACACAGCTAGAAGAAACCCCTACGAACCAGAACGCAGGTCCTCACCAGACATCAAATCTACTAGAGCTTTGATGTAGGACTTTCTAGCCTCCAGCACTGTAAGCAATAAATATCTGTTCTTTATCAGTTGTACAGTTCATGGTGTTTTGTTTCAGCAGCCTAGGTGAACTAAGATAGTCAACATCACAGCATTCAATACAGGGTTTATGGTTTACAACCTATAATTTCTAACTTATAAATCAAGAGACTTTGGACTGACTTAAGATTATTAAAACATGCAATTTTAATAACTAACGTCTATGAATTCATTTTAGCTGAAAAGAAACCCAAAAATTAGGTTTAAATTTACATTTTTTAAGTGTGTCTCTTCATTCTCTCTGCTGCATTTGTTGCTAAGTACCCCTGGCAACACAATGAACTGTGAAGCTCAGCATGAAAATTGCTGTAAACAGAACAAGCATAGGAAAGTTACCAAAGAGAAGATTCTACAGCTGCAAAACACCTCTAGGCTTTCCTCTGACACTAGGGTGCTCATAGCTGGCCACAGGGTCACAGCATTCAAAAGCCCTCTAGGAAGAAGTCTGGCTGCAGCTTTTTTGAGGTTGCCAGCAATTAGAAACATTCTCCTCTCATAGAAAAATCATTACTGGGATTCATCACACTGAAAGTACCAAGCACTTAGAATCAGGTAGTCTAGCCATTATAGTTAAATGATGCTCATTCAGGTCGAAGAACATAAATTGATGTCAGTGAGATGCATTAAGCAGTTCAGATGCATGGCATTAGTGGATTGGTTATCTGCTCTGAAAGTGCTCACCAGATAACCTCACAAAATTATTAATACCTGGGTAAGATATTTGTGGAGGTTGACCTAGATCAGTAGTTCTCAAACTTTAGCATGTATCAGAATCATCTGGAAAACTTGTTAAGCACAGATTGCTGGGTTCTATACATAGAATTTGTGATTGTTAGGTAAGGGCTAGGGCTGGATAATTTGCATTTCAAATTCTCAGGGGATGGGAATATTAACTGAGTAAAGGAGCTACTAGTTGAAACCACCAATTTAGAGACAATCACTTGAGAAATTGAAACTTTGTCCTAAATAAAATACATTTGCCCACTTAATTAACTCAGAGTTTTAATAATAAGGATTGAGAGCCTGAAAGTTACAGTTACTTGCTGTAGTTCTCAGATTTTCAACGGAAACTTTAACTGACTCTAACTTTTTAAAGTAATATTATTGTGATGGCTAACATTTATAGAGACTTGGATTTACCAGGAAATGTATAGATATAAAATTATTAATATTTAGTTCTCACAAGAATCTCAAAAGGTAATCATTACTATCCTATTATATATCTTATCACATAGATGAAAAAACAGTCTATGGCAGTTTCAATAAAATATGTAAGATTACAAAGCTACTGATTGGCAAAGACAATATTAGAATATAGATCCTACTTGTTATTTCCCCTATAGCAGGGTTTTTCAGAATTTAATGTGCATATAAATCATCTGGGGATCTTGTTAAAATGCAGACTCTGTTGATCATATAATGAATATATAATAGCAAAAGTTATCAATATTATAATAGTATTTTAAATGAATTAGTATTATATTTTACTAGTCACGGCAATACTTACATAATTTAAAATAATGTTGTGTAAGGTGTGAAAATATTAATGCCAGAGTAAATGTGTATAGCTTCTGTGAAATTGAGTGTTTGTAAGGACTATAATCTTTCAATTATATTAGACACAAAAACACAATAAAATTTATATTTTATCTTTTTTGGTTAATAGAAAAGTATATTATGTTTAGTTGACACTAAGAGATTCAGCCCTTAAGTCTCATTATGCAATAAAAATAGGAGTGGTATAAATTTACTGTTGAAAGCTACAATCAGCTAGCAGCTCGTGTTAATTTAAATTTGAGTTACATCTGATCAGGAGATTTTTATGTTATTTTCCTCCATGAATTTGCTCCTGGGCTATATTATAGGCAGTTTTTTAATGCATTTCTAAAACACATTTTATTTAACTATTATGTTTATTAACTAAATATAAACTATATTTATTTTCAAATATGTGTTGTTTTGTTTTAAACCATAATATATCTCTCCAAATATTATCTTACAATATGTAAACATATTTTTTAAAATACTATAAGAAATATCCAAAACTTGAAAATCAAAAGCATATCACACTAGGGCATTGCTTAAAGAGATCACCCAAAAACATTTTTAGGAGAATTTCTGTTTGGCATTGCTACCCTATTGTTTGCTTAGAGACCAGACACTCAATATTATACGTTAACAGGTAATTTCTGTCCAGTAGAAAAATTAACCATGAAGATTATGCTTTTATTGTCTTGCAGGATATTAAACTATTTTTGTATTTAACTAGGGATTTTATTCTAACATTTCTTTTTTTAAAATTCCTAGAAATAGCCAGCTCCTCAAAATGATTGTTTTACCATTTTACTCACATTCTCATTAATTAACAAGTTTCATAAAATCTTTAATACATGTCTCTTCAATATTTGTATGTGAGTCATGTTTTTAACTATTTGAAAATTAAAGATGGATGATTTTAGAGGCTATTCACAAGATACCTGTGGACTCCTCTGCCAGAGATAATTAAACTACATTATTAGAGACGCTCAATTCATCATTCTTCAGGCTGAAGCTTATCTTTCCTTGGTTTTCAGAATCTCAAGTAGTGCTAGAACTTTACCTTTGTGGATTATCTGCTTTCTAGGGTTTTCTTTTTTTTTTTTTTTTTTTTTTTTTCTCCTCTGAATTTTTTTGTTTGTAGTTCTTGGCCAAGTTTGTTAGTCTGTCTCTGCATTATCTAACTCACGGTGTGAGTTCTCTGTTCACAACCAGAGACAAGGACTGGAAGACCATCAGGATGGCCTCAATTAAACAGTTCAGGGAACACCCTGTGTATATGAACGTAAGTTGGTTTGCGTGTCAGTAATTAAGAATCTCCACAGGATTGTGGGAAACTATTCTGTCAGGTGAGAGACCACAGAAAATCTGATTTCTTAGCTATCCTTTATGCGTTCATTTTGCTATGTGTGAGTTCAAATCAATTATAATATTATATTTGAACAATGAAAAATAGAACAGACTTCTGAAATTTAAATTTGTATTTCTTTTTCATTCTTGACCTGCAGCTGAGATTGTAGGATTGAAGTGTAAAGCTATGCATCTACAATTGAGAAAAGCTTTTACCTCTTCTTGTGTGAATTTAAAATATTTCCTTATCTCTCAGGGATATTATTACACTAAATTGTAAAAACCTTCCAATTAAAGCATCTCTGTTTTAATTGGTTATTAGAGAAAATTAAGCACTTACATAAATCTAAAATTCTCAGAAAAAATAACAAAATGAAACTTTTAATACTTTAAACCTGCTAGCCATTTAAGAAAAAAAATTCTCACAAAAACTTCTGACTAGAAACATTTTTCTATAAAAATTCAAGTTCATATGAACATATGGTAAATCATTGAACAAACAAAACTGTCTTAATAATTTTGATTTAAAAAGTGAATAAAGAGTGGTATATAATTTTCCTGACTTTATTAGCATGTGGTATAAAACAGGCATGCATTTTATTTTATTTTTTAATAGGATTTGAGTTTATTATTTTTTGAAGAGGCTAGTTAATCTGAACGGCTTAAATGTCTTATACTGATTTATTGATCAGAATACATCATGACTTCCACAAACTATTTAGGATTGTGAAAACGTAAAACTAGTGGTCAATCAAATTGAATCATAATTCTGCCATCTTTACATCAACAATAATTATTATTTTTTTATTTGGTTTTGTTTTCATTTTTCCTTAAATATATCTTTTTTTTTTAATTCTTATTTCAGCATATTGTAGGGGTACAAAAGTTTAGGTTACGTATATTGCCCTTGCCCTCCCACCCCACCCAGTCAGAGCTTCAAACGTGTCCATCCCCTAGACAGTGCGCATCGCACTCATTATGTATTTTCTACAGTGTGTCATCATAAAGTCCAAAAATCTTTAGTTAACTAAATTAAATTGAGTTAATTAATGAATAATATTTAGATACATGGATAAATTTGAAGTAAGAAAGACTACTGAAGGCTAGTTAGAGATTAGATAAGGTTCTGATCATGAACATGTTTATCTTAACTTTAACAAGTTGCAGGAGTGACGGAAGTGGCTGCCAGGCATTGTGTCACGCGTGGTGGTGAGATTTGCTGGTCTGCTAAAGTGCTTGTGCATATCAGACAGTACTCAATCACCCAGCTCCTAGTTTTCCCTGTAAATTAATTGTTTAACAGTGATTTAGACTATTCTAGAAATAATAATAGTATAAAGTATAACTTTATGAAAGTAATGGATATGTTTCTGTCTATCAAGAGGAAAAAGAAGAGAATTTTTGTCTAAGAGTAAAGTGCCTGGTTATTCTAGAATGAGGGGGAAAATATGGCAAAAGAAAACTTAAATAATTAAAGTTGTGGCATGATTTTAGAAATATTGTTTGTCTCAGATTATAATAACTATAATTAACATGTCTGAAAAGAAGCAATGGAATGTCTTAAAATTTTAGCAAAGTTCTCTCAGTTTTGACGGACTTACCCAGATTTTTTAAAAAAGGGTTTGTGAGTCCCTATTTCCAGATATTGCATTAATGCAAAACTAGAAATTTGCTTTGTGCTTTATTAAAATAAAATTGATTTTAAAGTGTTGATTTTTCTCTTAACAATATCATTCTTTTTATTTAAATATGATTTTTTATTTGTATAAATTTGAGGTACACTTGCAGAATGGTAGCCCAATATACGGAATGGTAGCCCAAGATACAGTGGAAGGAGAAATAATACATAGGAATGAGTAAACTGATGAGGGAAATTCAATTTGGTTATTTGGGGGACATCACTGAGTTGTCTTAATGTTCTCTTTTCTCATGTATATTTTAGGAAGCCTTCTCACTGGCTGACTTCTAAGAATGCAGAAACGTTACATATTCTCCTTACTTTATGTGGAATGTAGTTATTTGCAGAGGTTCAGTAAGAATCTATCCTCTTATTGCACAACCAAGTCCATACCTAGAGTATCATATTTGAGACTGATTATCATTTGATCAGGTATGAAAAGTGCATCTGCCATTAAAGAACAATGATGGTATATATGGAACCAATGTGCAAAAATTCCTTCCAGAACAATTGATCTTATAGCTGTTACAGAGTCACAGTCTCTAGTCACTTCCTAGCAGTCAGGACCTTAAACATGGGGAACCTCAAGAAAAAAGAAATCCATCAAAGTCTAAAAGTACTGCAGGTGAAGACTTGTAGAGAACATATTTTAAACTTAGTTTCTTTAGTTTGGGATAGAAGAGCAAATAATAGAGGCATTTAAAAGACCCAACACTTATTTTCAAAATGAAATTTCCATATAAATATTAATTTTCTAGCTTCAGTATTTGTTCAGTACTCTAAGCTCAAGGAGTCTTATATGGTTAATTCACAACTCTTCCTTCACATAGGTAAAATAAGACCAGCCTCTTCTGAAATCAAGAAAATCTTTGGAAATTATTTATTTCCAATGTTTTAAAATATTAAGAAAACATTCAAAACTTGTAAATAAAAATAGTACAGTATATCCTTTCCAAGTCATATTGGATTGTTTAAAAAGCCCTCCCAAAGATTCTTTAGAATTATTTACCCGAGTTTATCATTGTTATTTTTTTTAATTAGAACCTAGATACTGTGAAGTTGTTACTGTTAATTTGTATATTTCTGACCATTAGAAAAAATAACCTCAAAATTAATTTTGGTTTCATTATCCTGTAGGACATTAACCTTTTCATCTAACCTAGAGGTCATATTCTAAAATTTATTTTTCTCAAAATGCCTATTCAACAGTTTTGAACCAACTTTAGCATCTTACTGGTTCCTTTAGTTGTTCATGAGTTCAATTAAGTATTTAACATGTCTTCATTTTATATTTGTATGAAAGTCATGTTTTTAATGTATGAAAATTTTATTTGACAATAAATACTCTAGCACCTATACATCATAACCACCTTGCAGAAAGCCCTTGGTTAAACAATGGAGGTCCATTGTTCCCCATTGCTCAAGATCCATGTTGTGTTCAGTTGAGTCCAAGAAGGATGGAAATATCATCATTCCAAATTCCACTTCTGCCAGATTGATAACCAAAGAAAATTTACAAATATTTCTTTTCATGTAATGGGTCAAATGGCATGCCTTGACTTGACATGATATAAACCAAGACAGAAGCTAATGCAATAAGCTATGAAACTTTGTTAAAACTGACAGGTGAGCTTAAGAACTCATTTTTGTCACAGAATGACTTACTTCTCTTAATCCTTCTCTTCATTTTGGAGGATTATGGCTTCTTCAACTATAGACATTTTTAGATTTTATGAGGATTTTAAGGAGGATCTAAAAAAAAATAAAAATTTAAACCCATAACTGTGTATGTATATGTGCATTCTTGATTTGTGAAGGATATAAACTAACTCTTTACAGTCCTTGCCTCTGGGGAATATAATTAGTGGATATGGAATTTTAGATGTAATATCTTGCTATTGAAATTTTTATCCAAGACTTTTTTTATGTGGAAGCCTGAAATGAATGAATTACATCTTTTAGAAATATTCAAATTACAACAAAGGAAAATGAATGTGCATAAAATTTCCATGCATTTTTGCTTTTCCCACCTGACAATGTGTTGATGGAAATAATTGAGATGGTGATAGTCTGTTCCTCTCAGCTCATTACATGAATTATTTTCTACAATATTTAAAGTTTCCTTCCCAAAGATCTCCATAGCAACAATATGGAAGAAGGGTTTCATAATTAACTGCTTAATACTCATTCAGTGAGAATGATGCCCAGCAGTGGGAGTTCCCTTTTTTACTGAACTGCTGGCACTGGGGCCTTCCTTTAAAGCCTCTATCCTAGCAAAGAGCCAACGTAGTCAGTATTCCCCCAGGAAAGAAGTGCAGCAGCAGCTCCCAAGAAATATAAACCCAGGGAAGCGAGTCCCCATCCCCACTGTCCGTGGGCTCAGTGCTACTTGTTTGCATTGTGTTCAGTTCTCCCAGCTGCTGGTGTTGGTTTTCTCATTATTTTAAACGGTGGATCCCAAAATAGCTTCTGGCATGCTGGCCTCAGCACAGAAACTCATAAAAACTCAGCAAGAGAAGTAGTGCCTTTATTATCCTTCTTTGTATGGCTGAAGCTTTAGAAAAGAGGGGGAAAAAAAAAAAAAAGAAGAGTCTGAGGTAGAAAATTGTGACAAGGCCTGTGAGTAGAAGATTTTAAAAATGAGGCCGCATGCCTATTGTTAATACTCACTCAGGGAACAAGCATTCAGTTTACCTATCACCAGGCAGTGGAAGGTGCTGATCTGGGGCAGCGTTTAGTTAGATGAAAACAGCCCAAGACCTGGAAATGAAGACATCTGTGTTCCTATCCCTAACACTGTCATTAGCTACATGTGGTTTCCCCCAGTTAGCCTCATTGGATGCTCTTCATTTAGTCATCTGTTGGTGGAAAAAAATAGAGGCAGAGGAGAAGTTAGCTAAAGAAATGCATATAAAACCTTTCAAACAATGCTTAGCACATTATACAGGCGTGATCCATGTTAATTACTAATATGACATGCTTTGTGAGACCTCCTCTTGATCTAAAATTTAGTTTTTCCATAACTTCTGAGAACATGTAAATTGTTCTCAATATAGTTCAGGATCCAAGAATAATACACATGTCATGATTTTGAAAATGAGATGAGACTATACATTTCCGTGCTAAATTGAGCAATACACACAGAAAAATCATTAGAAATAAGAGAAAGGAAGCTGTTCCCACTACCCTGCCTTTGTCTTAAAATATCTGTTTATCTTCACTCTTTCTCAATTCCTTTGCTTCTGCTAAAGAAAATAGAACCTTGCTCTCTGACACAGACAATCGTCTCACTTATATCCCCAACTCGCATTTTCTGCTGCCTTCCTCCAGAACACTGTTCTATGATAAACACCTTTTCTCCTTGTTCCTTCCCTTTGAATTAGGAACAGTCTCAAGTCTCTCTTTCTAAGTACCTTGATTAAACTGTGCTACCACTAAATCTGCTGCCAGTTCCTACAGAACCTCCTGCTTGTTTGTTTTGTTTTGTTTTTACGGATCTCACGTGCTCAGAATTGAAGTTCAGGCATAGAATTGTCGTAGATACCTCAAAATTTTTTTGTTTTATTTATTTATTTATTTGTTTTTACTGTGTGGTTTCTTGTGTACTGTATGTACTTTCCATCCACCTTTTCTATTTCCATATATGTATATAAAACATTGAAAATGCACTATTTTATATATATCCGTGTGTTTGACATTCATACATATAGTTTAGGGTTATGAATGTTATTAATATCTTGTTTACTCTTTTTTACTCAGTGTTTTATTTTTTACATTTATTTTTCTATCTATAACAACATGGGTAAGTAGTGTTATTCTCCTGCATGTATTACACATGTGTTATATTTTATACGTAAAGAAAAGTACCCAGGTTGTTTCCAATGCTTTGTTACCGCACACAGCTATAGTGGCCATCTACTTAAGGGTCACTGTGTGAATCTCAGCTGGGTTCCCCAGTGAGTGTAGTGACAAGAATAGCCCAAGGGTGGGATTGCTGAATCATAGGAGAAATTAGAACTTCATTTTGCTGCTTTCTAGAATGGTTACATCTGCAGATATTCCAGTATTGCTTGAGGGTCCTCATTTTCCACATAATTACCACATTTACTAATATCCAGCTTTCTAATTGTCTTCAGTGCTAAGTGAACTGGTATCTCATTGTGTGAATTTACTGTTTTTCTTTTTCTTTCTGGCTACCAGTGAGGTTAAACACACATATGCAATAGTCTTTCAGACTATTTGTTTCCTTTACTCTTTTTTATACTTCTGTCTTTTACACTTTTTGTGTCTTTTATAGTTTGTCCTGAGCCCTTTATATGATTCCATTTTCTCTCCTTTCTTAGTATATCAATTATATTTATTTTTACTTTTTTGGTGATTACCCTAGCATTTGCAATATACATTTACAATTAACCAAATCTACTTTTAAATAACACTATACTACTTCAGAGGTAGTACAAGTAACTTATAATAATACAATGTTACTAATTCTTTCCATCTTTATATTATTGCTGTATTCATTTCACTTATACATAAGCATATATATACCTACATATATGTGCATACATAATTGAATACATTTTTTGCTATTATTATTTTGAACAGTTATCTGTTAGATCAACTAAGAAAAATAAAAACTTTGTGTTTTACCTTCACTTATTCATTCTCTAGTACTCTTCCTTTTTTATGTTGATCCGAGTTTCTGACCTATATAATTTTTCTTCTCTCTGAAGAACTCCTTTGAACATTTGTTGCAAGCAAGTCTATTGGCAATAAATTTTTTCAGTTTTTGTTTGAGAAAAATCTTTACTTCTCTTTTATTTTTGAAGAATAACTTTCACAAGTTACCAAATTCTAGTGTGTTGGGTTTTTTCTCTCAACAATTTTCTTCTTGCTTGCATGGTTTCAGAGAAGAAATCAGATGTAGTTCTTATCTTTGCTTCTCTGTAGGTAAGATGTCTTTTTCCTCTGGTGTCTTCCAAGATTTTTTATTTATCTTTGATTTTCTGAAGTTTTTATATTGTATGCCTAATATAATGCACTTTTGGGGGCATTTATCCTGCTTGGTATTCTCTGAGCTTCCTGGATCTGTGGTTTAGTATCCAACATTAACATGGGGAACTTCTCAGTCATTGTTGCCTCTATATTGCCTCTTCTCCTTTCTCTTTTTCTTCTCATTCTGGTATTCCCATTATGCATATGTTACATCTTTTATAGTTGTGCCACAGTTCTTGGACATTCTGTTCTGGTTGTTTCAGTCTTTGTTCCCTCTGCTTTTCAGTTTTGGAAGTTTTTATTGTCATATTCTCAAGCTCAGGGATTATTTACTCAATCATGTCCAGGATACTTATCAGCCTATAAAAGGCATTCTTCATTTCTGTTACAGTATTGTTTATTTCTAGCATTACTTTTTGATTCTTCCTTAAAATTTCTATCTCATTACTTATATTATTCATCTGTTCTTAGATTTTTCTACATTTTCTATTATAACCCTTAACATATGAATCATAACAACTATGTTTTCTTAAAAATTCCTGGTTTGATAATTCAACATTCCTGCCATATCTGACTATGGTCCTGATGCTTATTTAGTCTCTTTATACAGTGTTTTTTTGTTTGTTTGTTTGGTTGGTTGGTTTTTTTTTTGCCTTTTAGTATGTCCTGTAACTTTTTAAGTACATCTTGTTTAAAGGTGGATATGATGTATCAGGTAAAGGAAACTTCTGTAAATAGGCCTATGATAATGTAGTAGTGAGATGGGTGGTTGGAAAGTGAAGTGTTCTTATAGCCTTATGATTAGGTCTCAGTTTTTTGGTGATCTTGTGCCCCTAGACTGGGAACTTTTATCAGCCTCCCTCCCACCCCCATCAGGTGAGACAAAGTGACTGAAGGGGGCTGGGGTTGGGTACTTTCCTACTTCCAGATTGATTAGGCTCTGATACACTCCAGCAGATTAGGCTCTGGTTCATTTGTTTCTCCTAGGGCAAGCCGCCTTGTTAAAAAGAACAGAATGCTCTGATGTATTTCAAAATGTTTTCTGTTCCCCTCCCTTTGCCAGAAGCATGAAGGGATTTTTTTTTTTTTTTTTTTTTTTTGTCTAATACTCACTGTAAGGACCTGGTAGAACTCCTACAGATAAAAGTTGCAAGAGTATGAGGTTCCCCTAGATTTTTTTAACTCTCAGACTTGTCCACTCTGAGGCTCCACCAATTCATCAACTGTAGTTCACATTTTCCTAACCCGGCACTGACTGCCACAAGGATTTCTGCTAATGGGTTTCCGCTCTAGTAAGTTGTGTTTCTCGTATCCACCTGTCTGTCTCTCCAATTGTCAGGGCAGTGGTTTGCCCTGTGATCTCACTTCTCTGATGGATCTAAGAAGAGTTTTTGATATTTCAGGTTTTTCAGTTTTTACTTGTTAGGACTGAGTGAAGACTTCTAAGAATTTTACACACTGGGCCAGAAACCAGAAGTCTATAACTTTTAACATGTTATACATTTGCTTTGGTCTGTTCCCTTACCCTTTGAATTTCCTCATTCCATCTGTCAAAATCCTGTCTAGACTTCATGGTTAGCTTAAAAATACTACCTAATGTATGACACTTGGTCTCTGAACTTAGACATAATATGTTTTTATTTTTAAATTTATTATCTACTGTATTTTAAGGTAGTCATTAATTTTGAATCCCACATGAAGCATACATGAAATTAGCATGTATTTATATTAAGTGATAATTAAAGAAGACTTCATGGGAAAAAGTTGAATTTGAACTGGTTCTGAAGAATGAGTTATAAACTGACTAATGATCTCTGACAAATAATTTGACTTTTTTGGTGTCTGGAGGACACTGTATTCAAAATTCATATTTAAAGGGGCTTTCTCTTATAACCTTAGTGCTTTATAACTGATGTTGAAAAACTGCAGCCAGTGGACCACGTTTAGCTGCTACCTATTTTTGTAAGCAAAGTTTAATTGGCATATAACCACTCCAGGTCATTTATGTGGCTTTACTCAACAATGGCAGAGTAGAGTAGCTGAGTTACAGAGATGGCATGACCTGCAAACCTGCAAACATTTACTATCTGGTACTTTATAGAAAAATCTTGAGGACATCTGTTTTAAAAGTATAAATGGAATATAGACTGAGAGCCCTTAGCAATACTAAATCCAAGTTTTTATTAGTTTTCTTATTTATGTTAATCTGACTTGCTTCTGAAAGTTGGGTTCACTGATTGCAGCCTTGACATCACCTGGGAAAGGGGTACAAAGCTTCAGCTGTGCGAGATGAATAAATCTGGAGATCATATCTAATATACAGCATGGTAACTATCGATAACAGTACTGTTCTATGTACTTGAAATTGGCTAAGAGGGTAGATCCTAAGTGTTTTCACTACACGAAAAACCCAGTAACTATATGAGGCAATGGATATGTTAATTAGCTTAATTGTGGTCATTATTTCACAAGGTATACATATACCAAATCAAGTTGTACATCTCAAATATATACATTTTTTAAAACTAAAAAAAAGAATTGTATAATCTGAAACCCTATGTCAGATCTACTGAATAAGTATTTGCGTCTTAAAATGCAATTGATATGCACATAATAGTTTGAAACATTCTACTTTAAAAGAGTGTCAATTGAAGAAGGAGCCAACTGCTGGAATTTGACTCCTGCTGCTGTCACTTACTAGCTATGAGGCCATAGACAACCCAATTAAATTCTCTGTGCCCCATCTTCCTCATCTGTAAAATGGGGCTAATGTTATCATACATATATTAATGTCATTTTGATGATAAATGAGTTAACTTATAAAACATTTAGAGCAACACTCAATATATGCTACAGAATATAAGTTCTCAATAAATCATCATCATTACTATTAAAATATATGGAATATGTAATATTTATTTTTAAAATATGACTGGCAATCCAACTAGCTTAGATTGATTAGCAAATTATTGGCTAATTAGTAACAGTGCTTCAGAAGAACAGTATTAGTATATATAACTCTAAATCAAAGCCTTTAATCTTTTTAAACAATAATCACACAGAATAGAAATTGTGGATGATTTTTCTTGAAGTCTTACAGAAACTTCAGTATTAGATTTTTCAGAAGTTTATATCTGAGTTAAAATGGCTGAACAATTAAGTTACCAAAATTTTTCCTAACTTTTCTAAAATTTGAGAGAATATTTCCAAAGTGTTTACTTCCATTAGCCATAATCACTACTTTTCTGGAATGTATTCGCTTCTAATAGTGCCACGACTAACAGTTAAATGGTCCCTACCTGACTTAGAACTCCTGAGGGGAAATGCCAAAAAAAAAAAAAACTAGTGTTCTCAGGAATTTCTAGAACACGTGTTTAATTTACTTATAGGTTAAGAGGTTATTTCATGGGCACCTGTAGATAGTTAAAAGGGTAAGTAATTCAATCAGAAGTCATTTAAAATATAAAACTATTGACTGGGGATTTTGATGAGTCTTTACATCTGGAGAAGGGAAGACAAAAAATGGTATTCATTTTCTTTTGAAATAAATCAGCTTTTAAATCTGGGATCAGCAAGGAATTTGCTGTATAGAAGACAGAGTACTCACTAACAGTATTTTCTTAGAACTGTCAATTCAAATGTATTCTTTATTTGAATAATGTTCAGGTTATACTCCTGGAAATGTGGGATTTATGTTTAAAATAAGATCTAAAGTTTATCACACAGTAGTAATATTCTCCAGGGATTAGGGGGTCGAGGGGTAAACTCAGAACTGGTGGATGCGGTGAGCATTGTAGAGGGGAAGGGCATGCCTCTAATCCTCGCTTGGGTGAGGCAAAGACATAAAATGTAACCAAAATGTTTGTACCCTCATAATATCCTGAAATAAAAATTTAAAAAAGATCTAAAGTTTAATATCCCCAAAAAGAAAACTTTTAAAAGTATTTTGGGGTTTTGAGCAGGGGGAAGAGTAGAGTTGGGGAGAATGAGCGTGGAAGTACTCTAGTATAGTTTCTAGAACTGCACTGTCCAATAGAACAGGAGCTAGTCACATGTGACTATTTAAATTTAAGTTAAAAATTAAAATCAAATTAATTTTAAAAATATGTTCCTCAGCCACAATAGCCATGTTCCAGGGAATAATAGCCACAGACAGGTAGTGACTTCATTTTGGGAAAAGCAAGTGAAGAAACATTTTAATGATTTATGAAAGTTCTATCTGACAGTGCTGCTATAGAATATAGCAAAGAATATAAAGGTACAATTTTGAAATGATTTGGTTTGGAATAACAAAGTTCTCTTAGCTTTTTATAATTTAAAAGTGTACCTATTCTAATTTAGAAAACTGAATACCAGAATACACTTTTAAACAATAAATTGATTGAATCACTGTGAAATTCCAAGTTTGGTGGCATTTAATGGTAGATCTCTTACCTCTTACTTTTCTTGAAATTAAAGACTTTGAGACTTTGGCAAGGTATTTTGGGGGTTTCTGATTTGACAATGAACCTTAAAATAAAAATATCACAGACATTGTTATGAGTGATTCAGCTATTTAGAAGTAAGTAGTAGTGCAACATTTGGGACTTAATTGCTATGGTTTGATTCAGATTTTTTTTCTTGTGAAGATCATTCAACACTAACAAAACATAATATTATCACTTGTGAAATAGGCATCAAAGCTAATTTGATTTTTAAAAACACTCAATAATCAAAGTAGGGTAAAAGCATAATGAACATAAGGATAAGTAAGGTGTAAATCAGATTACATTTGGACTTAGTTGTGGAGCAAACATACTTTACTAGGAAATTCTGGGGAAAGACCAGGATCAGGCACCAGAGAGAAAATGAGAATCTCTGTTCCTCTTTCATTTCACTCTGTTCCATCAATCTACCATCCAGACGGGACATATTGGAGAACTCTGGCATTAGGGCATTGTAAAACCATGTTTTGATATCTACCTGTTTTTCATAAACATGAACATTGTATTTATATTAGAAATATATGATATGTTGCATAGCACTTAAGATTTCTTATTTTCAATCATATGCTAAGTTTTCAATAAATATAAGTTTATTATGAGCAGAATCATGAAATTCTTCCATAATTCAGCATTTTATGATGGCATATTAGACACATTAACTGTTGTCTTTATGGCTGCTTCCAACTGTACTGCAGAATGCATAATTTCTGCTGCAGTGTAATAGTGATTCAATATGTATCACTTTATATTTTACAAAATCCTTTCAGTTAGAATATTAAAAAAAAATGATGAGGATGGGGAGAGGGTAGAAAGAAACCTATGCAGTCCTCATTAAGAACGAGAATATTCTCTGAAATTAAAACATTTGAAAGTTGCTCAGTGAGCAACTTATTCCTCATCAGCTAGCAATAGTTACAATATATTGTGGCAAAGAAACAAATTGTGTGGTATTTATACCTATTGAGTGCAAATTACTTTTTTATTCAATAGCTCAAAATAAATATATTAATAGCAAGAACATAAGAGCCTCTCAAAGACTGTCTTTGTTCTTAGAATTATAAAGTGTTTTTTAATTTGATGAATTAAGCTTTATTATGCTCTGATTTCATTCAGCTGAGTATTTTACCTCAGATGCTGCTGATGTACTGATAAGACTGGCTCTGGTTAGTTAAAAAAATAGCAAAACACTATAATATCAAAGTTTAATATATATATAGGATCACATTGATTTGGAAATCTGCCATAATTTTCTAAAATAGCCCTAACTAGGCCAACAGAAGACATACAAACAAAACTCCATTTATAAGTGGTCATGCTTTTCGAAGGTCTGATAAAGGCAAGTTATGGTTTCAACGACTTTATATCCACGTTTGTACATTCTTTGTGCAGCTGAATCAGAAGTTGCTCCATGCCCAATATCCTCAGAAGAGACTGTCAGATTGAACAGACAGTGGAATCACACCTGATGACTCCCATGGGTCACTGTTCGTCTGTAACTTTAACGTTAATCTCTGTCTTCTAGAATAAGAGAGAAAAGAAAAGGAGGAGGAAGGGTAATCTTCAGTTATTCCTTAGCAAAAACTTTCCCCCAGGATTATAACAAAATTCTAAAATAAGGCCAAAGTGCTTCAAGTTCTTTTCTCTTCTGCAGATAGAACAGCTCCACCTTGAGGCAAAATTATTTTATTATACTTTGAGGTAAATTCGAAATAGGTTATATTTGTGATGACTAGTGACCAATAATCTCTCACAGAAAAAGAAACGAATAAAAGAATTCCAAAATTACACAAAGGATTTGGAAGCTCACCTTTTGTTCCCACTTTTGGTCAAAAACAACAAGTATTAGTTACCTGAGAAACAACAAATTATTGCAATCTTAGTGACCATTTTCAGACTGAAATTTCATGTGGCCAAATCTATATTGTTGAAATTTTATCTGAAGTTGTTACAAGGCAAACTAGAACTTTAAAAGGTATTTACTCTTTTTCATTTTTCCTTTTTGACTCACCTATCAAGGGTCAAGCTTGAAGCTACAGCAGAAAAAAAAAAAATGTGGAAAAACTGAAATCTTCCCTAAGCAAAGATTAGAGCAATTGTCTTTCTCTCACCATGCTCTTCTGCTGGTCACAAATATGCCAGAAAGTATCCTCACTGTAATTTTAATAAGATATTCCTCTATATTTCTTCTAATTATTTTATTATTTCATATAATTTATTACTTATGCAAGTCACCTTGGAATGTTTGTGCATGTGTGCATAAATGATATTGCAAGCTAATTTTCTATGTGAACAGCAATTGTTTCCCTGCTGCTTATTTGGTTATTACAGGTATATGGGGAAGTCATTTGTTTTTCATGTTGATCTTGTATTACTGAATTCTCTTATTAATTTGAATAGTTTCTCAGTAGATTTTTCTAGATTTTTGAGATAGATGGTCAGTCATATCATCTACAAATAATGCTACCTCTCTTGAATCAGTATTGGTAACTGATTTTTTCCTAAGAAGTCATACATTTATTATAGACCATAGTTAATTCTGTAATTTATTGTTTTTATATTTCTCATATACTAATATTTAGGATTTAACTTTATTTTTGAATCTCAGGTTATTTGCATTAGGAGATACAAGTGCCACAGATCCACTATTTGGGGTTAGTGTGTTCACCAGCACAGTTGGGGCTACCACAGCCCTGGGGTAAACTAGCTGCAGAGCACTATGTTTGCTACACACCAAGTGTGGCATCTGGCCACAGTCCGAGACACTTGAGAGGGAGGAAAGGAAGGAAGATGAAAAGAATAATCTAAGTAAGATTTCAGCAGTAGCTCTCGCTTTTATATTCACCAATTGCAGTCTTAGGAAAGCAGCTGGGGGCTAAGGAAGCGGAAAAAAAGAGTAATGAACAAACCTATAATTCTTGGTTTCTTTAAACACAAGGAATGTAAAGTAGTCAGTCAATACTAGCTATTTTTACAGATGAAAAATTAATACAGCTCCAGGGAAGAAGCCATGTGTCTCAGGTTTTCTAGATGCAAAAGAGAGATAATAAGTACACCTGCCAGGTGACAATAGCAGTAAAGTGATTAAAGACCCTGGGTTGAAAACGCTGTGACAGAGAGCATATGTCAAGATTCTGAACATGACAAGGAGCTCATGCGCATTTGGCGGAAATGCATACACTTCATCTTTTTGCTTCATGCCCAATTAATATGTTTTATAAAACCTGAAGTCAATTTGCCTTTGAGCAAAAATTCCTGAAAGTGCTTTTATTATTTGTTAGCTCCAAAATAAAAAGATCTCTAATCCCCTTCCCTAAATTCGGTAACTACTTGGGTGGTATATGTATATTAAAGTAGGAAAAAAATGCAAGTTTTGCACATTCCATATGGAGCCTGATCCATGTAAGAAATTGAACCTACATTTTTCATCTTCAGTAAACAAGTTATCTTTTTAAGGGGGTGGTGGGGTAAGGCAATGTATCAGAGCAAACTTGGGCCTCCCGCCTTCTGCCTTGGTCAGTAGAACTTGTAGCATTAACATGAGGAAGAGCAGACAGGGATTAAAGAGCTCAGGACACATGCATCATCATGCACATCAGTGAACCTGGCAGCTCCTCCTGACTCCCTGGCTAGACTTAGCACACTGCTACCACTATTTCCCCTCCTCCGGTTGAGCTGAGGCCACTCATGGCTACCCCATGCTGGGGCTCCCCTTCTGGGACAGAGAAGGCCCTTGCATTCTGGTCCTTACTTCAGACTTTATCACTTACCCAGTCAAGCATGTTTGTTATTTTCTGAATTTCCTAATGCTTTGACATCCCAGGAATTTGCTGAAATTGAAAGGACTGCCTCTCCCAAGGTTAGCTAATTTCTACAGATAGCAAACACTTGTCCCCAAAGCACACCTTTCATATACAAAACAACTAATCCATAGCTCATACCCCTCGACTGTAACTACCTCCTTTAGCAAGTTCTTACACTCCTAGGTTGCTATCGCCCTGCCCAAATCACCCCCAAACCAGGTATCAGACGACCAGGGTGAGTCTCAAACTCCCAGAGCTCACAGAAATTATTCAAACTAACTAATTCTAACCTCCTTAATCTGCTTACCCTGCTGTCTTTGTTTTGTGCTACCA
The DNA here is from genome assembly GCA_028533085.1 of Varecia variegata. Classification (NCBI taxonomy): domain Eukaryota; kingdom Metazoa; phylum Chordata; class Mammalia; order Primates; family Lemuridae; genus Varecia; species Varecia variegata. The sequence goes on from CM052440.1 coordinate 115,139,550, forward strand.
CAACAGAATACGTGGGAGTAGATAATTTATAAAGAACAGACATTTATCTGGCTCATGGTTCTAGAGGCTGGGATGTCCAACAGCATGGCACCAGCATCTGCAGAGGGCGTCATCCTGTGGTGGAAGGTGGAAGGGCAAGAAAGGGCAGGAGCAAGAAAGAAATTGAACGTGCAGCCTCAAGCTCTTTTAAAACTGACATTAATCCATTCATGAGAGTGATGCCCTCCTCACCTTAACATTTCCCATTTAGTCCCATCTCTTAACTTGTTGCATTGGGGATTAAATTTCCAACACATGCTTTTTGAGAGACACACTCAAACCATAGCACCTGTCTCACCCATTCCTTCCCACAAAAACAACATGGCTTTACCATACCTGAATAATAATAAAACCTGCATTTTAAAACACCTTGTCCCTCCCTACTCTGTCCACTCCAAACACACACACACACACACACACACACACACACACTCTTCTTTTGCTGAGGACAACTTATTTTTTATGACCTATTTTGCCTAACATAGTCTTACTGCTTCTTCCTGATCCACCAAAAAAAATAATTGTACTTCAAAGCCATTCCTAACTTTTCTAGGACAAGTAGTAACTGTCTCTTTTGAAGGCCTTGTAGTATGATAGCAATACCTTAATGATAGCATTTAGCATATTGCATTATAATTGTTTACTTCTCTGATACTTTTTTGCACTTAAGAACATTGTGTTAATTTTGGCATTCGCAGTATCAGAACATTTCCTGGCTATTGATAGTGCTCAATAAATATTTACTATGTGAATTAATTTTTTGAACAAATAAAACTTCTCTTGACCACCTTTGCTGAAAATGACATCTTCCTTTTCCAAACTCATTATCTATACCATTTGTTTGTCACTGCAGTGGATAATGTCTGATGTGTATATTTTATCTCTTAAGCTAGATTGTAAATTATGCTCTGTGTATTTTTGTATGCTTAGTGTTGAGCCCAATGCTTGCACATGCTAATAGCTGATGGATTGTTAACTTAATTTACATATAACTAGTAACCCAACTCCATTTAAATTCATGTTAGAATAGAACAAGAAGTAAGCAAACAGTCTAATAAAGTCTTGAATATAAAATCCTTGACTATATATTCAAGGGACTATTTCATCATGATTCTTGGTGTCTTAAGGCATCTTTCAAACTCTTTGTTATTTTACTGTAAGTTATGCTGCCTGAATGTTAACTAAACCCATATCAAAATATACAGACTAAGAGAATTGTCTGTGACACAAAATGTGCAAATTAGTATAAAGATAAACAAATTATAATAATGTCTTGTTCAGAAAGACTATGTCTGCAAGGATTATAAAGCCTCTAAAACTTGTGCAAGAAAAAGGATCTTTTTAGAGAATTTGCTGGTATCTCATGGAACCCAAGGACAAGAATTACAGTTGAACTGAAACTAAGACACCAAATATTATTAGAAACCAAAGGAGTACTCTTTTATTCTCTCTCTCTCTCCTTCTCTCTCCTACTCTCTTTTTCTCTTTCTCTCATCTCTTTATCTTTTTTTTTTCTTTACTTCATTCATTTGCTTCTTTCTGCTGATAGTCTCTCTTGGCTTTTCATCAATGTTTATGGCTCTAAAATGCCACCCAGCCCCTGAACTTTTTGATGTGCAATGTACACCCACTTTGCTTTTGTGTCTCCCCATCGGTTTCCAAGGAAAAGTTTGGGTTAGACATATTCACAGGTCCCTCACGTTGGACTGGCGGTTGAATCCAGGGTGCTTAGATTTGGGGCAGGACTAATTTTCAAGATGTATAGCTCTGGAGTCACCTTTGATTTCTTTTGTGCCCTTTATACTTCTAACACAGAATGTTCTAAATCTCTGTACACGAATTTCATAAAAATAATATTAGATTTATCTTAAAAAAGTTATGATCTGTGACCCATGGCTTCTGAATAAAATTCAGATTTCAAATTACACATGCACCTTTGAGGCCTTATTTTCAGACCTAGTTTGGATTTTTTATTACTCTAACTCATGGTTTTTTAATTCTACAAAAGTATTGATACCTATAACTTTTGGCTAACTACATGGGCTTCTCTACTTTAGAACTATCACAAAGTTCTCCTTTTTAAAGATGTCATTCTCCTACTTAATTGAAAATACACTTAGCCAAAAATGTAACACTTTTGAAGACATTGTGCCAATGCTTTTCACCAGATATGTGGTCCAATGTGAGTCTCTCAACTCCTAATTTGGCTCCGTTATCTTAAAAGATGAAAGAGATTTGATAAGTAATAAAATGATGTTCATAATATAATCTTGGAAAGTGAATAATTATTATTTGACAATAATAAACCAACAATAGTAAATGGAAAGAAACCATCATAATTGTTGCAATTGCTTAAATTTGAATGTCAGTCATCTAGATTAAAGTCTTAAGTATTTCCTTAATCCAGAAGAGGAATACAGAAACATGGTTTACCTATCAGAAAGACCTACTTCTATTGAAAACAAACAAAAAAAAGGTTTTAAATGGATGATTTGTTATAAGTTTTCAACAATAATTTATTTTAGTTTCATTTCACAATAAAGATATCTCTTGCCAAATATATCTTCAACTAAAGACTAGAAAATGAGCCTAACACTTAATTTTGGTATTTATCATAAAAAAAAGCCAAAATGACACAAACAATGACCTTTCCTTCATCTGTAACAGACAGCATAGAGAACTGAATCCATGGTTGGTCAGAAAACTTCCTTTAACCAACACTTCTAAGGTATCCTTTTACTATGCATAAATTTGTTAATAAAACTAAAATAGTGTTCAATTTAAAGGTAAAACCATCAAGATTGTTTATAAGCTGTCTTCTAATTACTGAAAGATTGAAATGATATGTCTAAATATAATTTTGAATTAAAAAGCAAGTCACCATGCTTACTTCAATAAGATATATCTATATATGTTGTGGCATAATCCATTTTACAGTTTAATAGGGAAGAGTAATGAAAATTCACTTTAATTCCATACAGCTGAATTATCTCACATAAATTTATGAGTTGAACAGATGTTGTTACTGGCACATGTATATAGTTTCTCTGAACATTCTCCTCTGCTGATGAGTTGCTGTCTCTATTACAAGGAATGCCTTAGACATAATTGTAGTACAGCTGTAGACATAAATGGTTTTGATGGTGTTTTAAGCTCCACAATATTTTAAGTGGCTTCTTAAGCCTCAATCAAGATGGTTGTAAGTGATTAAGTCTGTGCTTTTGTAGATGATGATTTGTATCTTAGAGATAATATTCAGTGGCTACCATATTGTCCCTTTAGATGATGTAAACTTTTGTATCATAGTGTAATTATTTTTACTACTGAAAATAAGAAATATGAGAATTCTTGAATTCAAAATGAGTGCCAAAGTATATTTCTCAGATGAACTCAGATGGTATTATAACTAATAAATTATACCTAAATGTTCCAACTTTAGACCACCATCTCTTAATTTTCTCAATTCAGCGACATCTGCCTACAGGACCCAGGAACCCAGAGATGCTTTCATGTTTACTCCTCTTGGGCTGGCACATAACAATATTTGCTGAAAACTCTGACTTTTTCCTTAGCTTTTTACTGCAGACTAAGAATGAGGAAAGTACAGTGAGAATGTAGAGGACACAGAAATCCACTAGAAGGAGTAAAGGTGACTTCTTGCAGGGAGACCAACTTTGACTTTTCCTCACTTCTGATTCTCTTGGTAAATTTTTAAAGAAACAACATAAAGTTGATAGATCTGTGTAGACTGTTGGCTTACACATCCGGTGTAGCTATGGCACAGTTAGGACTGTGAATACTAATCACCTAGTCTTTAGACGTTCTTTTTGGTAGGTTTCCATGAATAACAAGTTACTTAAAGAACAATGCTGTTTTGTCAATAAGTTCCATTGACTAATTCTGTCTTCACATTTCCCTCCAGTCCCTGATACAGGAATACCCAGGGTTTTCTTACTGCTTAATTGATAATCACTGTCCAAAAAGAAAGACAAATAAAGGAAGAGCAGATAACATAGCCACTGTTGTTTTCATTAATTGTTTTCAGCCCACAATTGAAAAAAAAATTCTTAAAGTGAACAAAGAAGCATGCCTGATCTTTCAATTTAGTGTTTAGTACTCTGAGAACTACATCAATTAAAAAAAAAAAAAAAACATGTGAAATTGTTATAGAAATTGCAAGGGAGTTTCAGCCTAGGTCCAGGTCCTTGTGGCACAAAAATCCAATTATTGAGACAATGAGGATTGCCAAGGAAGAAAGGGGTTTCTTTTTACATGAAAGATATCTTTTTGAGAGAATAGGAGAAGTTGCCTTAAATCCATCTCTCTGACTAATGGAGATCATGGACTTTTAAAGTAGGGGCCATGTGCCTTGGGTCAGGTCTGGTGTAACTAACGAGGAACTAGTGCATTGGGGGCAGGTTGTGGCGGATGGTGAGTCTTAGCATCAGAAAGTCTGCCCTGGGGCCTTCAGAATCTCAATTCCTTTCTCTTGCAGCAAATCCACCATTCCCAGGAAACAACTCAAAAGGTCAAGTAGTTAGTTATGGGAGAAGGTTATCAAAAACATATAGGGGGTCATTGAAATTCGTTCATGGAGACAGTTACAAAATTATGCCTTTGATAAGCCCAGTTCCTATTACAAATGAGCCTAACAGGAAACAGAAGCTGTTAGTGTTTAAAATAAAAAATGGAGCTTGAAATTTCATTCTCTCATTTAGTTCACCCCCCAAAAAAATGCTTCATTGTAAATAAAAGAGGTAAGGGTGTAATGGTTAGGTTATATATAGATTCACCTTGATTACTGAAATTATCTAAAAATAAATACCAGTGACTTCTTCTTAAGGTTTCATTTTTAATGCATATCAGTTTTAAATTTAGGTTTTACTCTTTAATGCCTGTATAAAATATGGAAGCCATCTGGTACGTTGGAAAGTGAACCTATTTTGGAGCAGAAAAGCCTGAGTGAGACCTTCTTCTTCATTTCCTGTATCATGATCCTGCAATGTTTACCCAACTCCTCACTGCACAATGGCAGGAATTACACAGAGGTTGAAGAGACCTTGGTTTAATTCAATCAGCCGATATATGTGAAGCGCCCTGTTTAGGTACCAGGACACTTGATAAATACTCTTTTTCCACCGTCTTTTATTTGTTTCTGGGGTGTAAGTGGAAGGCATACTTTGAAGTTGACTCATATGAAAAAATAAGAATTATTAATTCAGAAACCTAAATGTGTCAACATTAAAATAACAGGGACCTATAAATTGCTAATGATTAAGAGTTTGGGAAGATGAAGGATGAGAAAAACCACCAGCCAGAGTGTCTCTGCAAGAAAGACGGATTTTAGAAGAAAGTGAAAAAAACAAACAGGCAGACAAACATAGATCGAATAAGGGTCGGAAGGAAGGGTGCCTGAAACTACAGGAGACTCCACAGGAAGAAGTTGCGGAGGAGAACTGGAAGGAGAAAGACCCCGGAGTGGCTTGGAGATTAGTGACAAGGGTAGGTGGAGCGGTTAACTTTCCCCTCCCTTGCATCTGAGACTGCTGGTGGGCTCCTGAGTGGTTAGAGAGACCTGCTCACACCAGCCCAGAGACTGCCACCACCAGTGAGCCGTCAGCCTCTTATTTACTGACATGGCACCCGGCTTCCAGCTCCCTCGGGGCACCTTCCAGCCTGCAGACTCGAGTCTACCAGCAGGCACCATGTTGCTTCATTCTCCCCTTCCCCTTCCCTACCCACGGATGCTGAGAGAGACAAGTTAGCCACCACCTGGAGGCATCTGCAGGGAAGGGGACCTTTCCTTTTGGGGACCTACGGCAGACTGAGGGGTACTCAGACTGTGAGCTCCCTACCTGCCAGCCTGCCAGGTGCTGCTTGCTTGGTGACTTCAGGAGAGTGGAGCAAATCTCAAGGCAGAGAGACATCGATCCAGCTTGGATAGCCCGTGGGTGACTTGAGACCAGCACTCCTCTCCCTGGCAGGGTCAGGGGTTGATCTCCAGGGACCAGGGGACAGGCCTGCAGGCTAGATCCTATACACCCAGGTCTCGATTGCATTGCTCCCAGGCACAGAAGGGATATTTGTGAAGGAGCCTACTGAAGTGTGTGAGCCTTCAGGGGCAGATCAGCGTGCTTGAGGGGCAACCCTCCTCCCAGGGGAGGGCCGTGTGCCCAGCCCAGGCTATGATCCTGGTTAGGGAATCTCCTGGCCTGCATCACAGCCAGGGGAGATCGACTGGCTTGAGGTCCTGGCTGCTGGCAGAGGCCTGGGAGAAACTGCAGAATAGGGGAGGGTGGAAAGGACCAAGGCCAGCTCCAGACTGCAGGTCTCAGACAGCCCCACCCCCACATACAGACTTTCCTCCTGAGTGAGGCCATTCCAGCCCCTCCCTGGCAGCTTTGCCCAGAAACAGAGAACAGCCCTTTGACTCCTGCTAACAGCATTTGTGGAGCTTGAGGGCAGGCTCACCCAACCCAGCCCCGCCCAGCCTCACTCCCCCACCTACCCTCACTGAAGTGAAGAATAAAGATACACCTGTAAGTCCCAGGACCCCACCCACTATGTGAGGCACTAGAGTGCCTCTCCAGAGGAACAAGAGCCAGTTATAGGACAGAAAAACAATACTGCAGCCTGCTCCTCCCAGCAAGTGCCACCTACTGACAGGGAGGTCAATTTGCACACCCTTTTACTGCATCTACTGACTCATCATAAAGGGTGTGGTCGAATCTCACCCACCAACACCACCTACTGGCTCAGAGGCTGAACAAGGCATGTCATTATCCAAACAAAAATCTAAAGGTAAGAAGCAACCGCTGATCCAGATGGGAAGAAATCAGCAAAAGAACTCAAGAAGTATGAAGAATCAAATGGAAAGCACACCCCCAAAGGGGAACACCAGCTCTCTAGCAATGGACATCAACCAAATTCAGAACCCTAAAATGACAGAAAAAGAATTTCAAACATGGATTATAAGAAAACTCAATGATATGCAAGAAAAAATGGATAACCAACACAAGAAACCACAAAAAAAAAAAAAAAATCCAGGACTCCGAAGAAAAATTCACTAAAGAAATTGAAATATTAAAGAAAAATCAAACCAAACTCCTGGAAATGAAGAATTTATTCAAGGAATTATAAAACACAGTGGAAAGCCTCAAGAACAGGATAGATCAAACAGAAGAAAGAATCTCAGGGATTGAAGATAACACCTTTCAATTAAATAAGTCAGTCACAGAGATAGAGCAGAGAAATAAGAGAAAAGAGCAAAGACTACAAGAAATGTGGGATTATGTGAAGAAGCCTAATATGAGAATCATAGGCATTCCTGAGGGTAAAGAAGAAAATACACAAGCTATAAGCTTGGATAAGCTATTTTTGAGGATATAATAGAGGAAAATTTCCCAGGCCTTGCTAAAAATCTAGATATCCAGGTACAAGATAAAAAATGAAGAAAAAAGAAGAGATGCTGTCTCTACTAAAAATAGAAAGAAATTAACCAGACAAATAAAAATAGAAAAAAAATTAGCCAGCCGTGGTGGACATGTCAGTAGTCTCAGCTACTCAGGAGGCTGAGGCAGGAGGATCCCTTGAGCCCAGGAATTTGAAGATGTAATGAGCTATATTGATGGCCACTGCACTCTAGCCAGGGTGATAGAGTAAGATTCTGTCTCAAAAAAATAAAAATAAAAAATCTGGAGCCATCACATTACCTGACTGCAAATTATACTACAAGGCTACAGCAACCAAAACAGCATGGTACTGGTATAAAAATAGAAACACCTTCGATCTATAGGTCATCATTTAAGGAATTTATATTAAGAAATGAATGTATACTTTAAGGAATCTCTATTTAAAATGTATCTTTCTAGTGACCTAAAACACTAAGGTAACAAAATTTTGAGAGTGGATATTTAAGTTTTGAAATATGTTAAGTAAAACTCCAGGAAATATGGCTAATGTTTATACATGTTAAATGGATGCATTTCACATGAATCTAAACCTAGATATTCCTACAGCAATTTCAATGGCCTTTTATCATCAGCCAAATCTCCTCTGCTAAAGAAAAAGCTGTATAATATTAATATATTTTCTCTAAATATAATTGATCCCTTATGTGTTACATTCATAATAATATTATAATCCCAAAAGTATAGCCTATGGATTCTTATGAAACAGAACCCTTCTTTTTTGTTGTTGCTAAATAGGAGATATTCCTCCATATTTCAAAATGTCTTTAAATAATCAAGATATCAAATACTCAAAATTTACTATTTTGGGGAAAAGATTTTTAAACCATAGAAAACATCAGCTTATAAAATATAGTGAGTCATCTTTATTCTTGAAGACCTTTCTCCCTAAAACAACTTCAAGACACAATTTGATTTATTCCTTCTTTTACATTTATTTAATATTTCATCCAAACTTTTTATTTTAAATAACTTCTAATCATGGAAGTTTTGCAAGCATAGTACATAGAACATCATATTATTCACCCAAAATTCATCACCTTTTAGCATTTACTACATTCTCTCTCTGTCTCCCTCCCTCTGTTAATCTTTCTTTGTCTAGTTAGCTATAAATTAAAGTAAAGCTTTTGGGTCATTTGAAGACATAATCATATATGAGACTTTACCCCTAAATATTTTGGACATATATCCTAAGAATAGAATTTTTTCCTTAAAAAAGTGCAACACAAATATCACACTCAGGAAATTTAACATAAATGTGACACTATTATCTAATGTTCTACTTTCCCTAATTGAAATTTCTCTAACTGCCCAAATAATGACCTCTATGGATTCTTTTTCTTTCAACCAAGAATCCAATCTAGAGTTATCCATGGATTACATTTAGATACCATATCTCTGTTATCTAGAGCAGTGTTCAGCTTTTTTTGCTTTTCATATATTGATATTTTTAAAGAATATAGCATATCAGTTTTGCAGAATTTTCCACAATTTGGACACTTCTGATTGTTTACTCAATAAGACATTCAAGTGAAACATATTGTCAGGATTACTACGTAGGTGATAGAAGACACTTTAAATCAACACAGTTGACAACAGAGGTTGATTGGACATTTATTACATAAAAATTTTATGTTATGACAATTCTGCGTGAATCAGGCACAGTGGACCTATCTTCAGTGAACTCACAGCCTCTTGGGATCCTTCCCTCAAATGAAATGCTAAGTAATGATAAAGATGAAAGCATCAGAGTAGCACTCCATAGTATACATATACCATATTTTATTAATCCACTCATGTATCGACGGGCACTTGGGCTGATTCCACATCTTTGCAATTGTGAATTGTGCTGCTATAAACATTCAGGTGCGGGTGTCTTTTTTATAAAATGTCCTTTTTCCCTTTGGTAATACTCTGAAATAGAATAATAAAAAAAAAATCAAAGCAGCATCACTGAAAGATGTGGCCACATCTTCCTGCATGAAGGAAATTATCTCCAAAAATAGGATCACCCGGTGAACCAAGTGTTCTAACAATCATGGGATCGCACCTGCTGTTGCTGCCACATTTCAGAAACATTTTATCCCAGGATCCCAGATGGCATAGTTAGTAACTATGCCCAAGATAGTAAACAGAAAGCCCATGGTATATCCCTTCTCATCTTCCCTCTGGTTCACTAACCTTTTTTCACTTATCTTACCTGTTCTGTAAGCATCACAGAGTGTGTCATTATTCTGGGGACTCAGGACTTGTTTCAGTCCCCATCCTTCTTTCAGGACTCTCTGTTCCATTCCACCCTAGACAAATGGCAGGAATTCTATAACAACAAGAAGAAAATTATTTCCAAAGATAGTATATTTCCTCACTCAGTAGTATTAAGCACATATTATAAACCAGAACTTCTTCCAGCAAGAAGAATTTAAACAGGAATAATGATTTCCCACCCTTTTGGAGCTTAAATTATGAAAGAAGAGAAGGAGGCAATCAATAAACAAATAAATTAGAAAATATTAAGTGGTAGTAAATGCTATGAACATTTTCAAAAGAATAATATAGAAAGACTAGATGGCAAACTAAGTTTGAATCATCAGAGAGGGCCTTTCTGGGGGCATTGACTTAAAGTAAAAATATGAAGGATAAGAAGAAACCAGCCATAAAAAATTCATACAAAATAGAAACCTCTGAGGTGGGAAAACAATTGTTAAGGCTCTAAAGTGGGAAGGACTTGGTATCTTTGAGTAACAGAAAAAACAACACTGTTTCTGGAGCAAGCTGTGTAGAGAGGGTTAATGGTGGAACAAGACAAAGTCAAAGGTGCACATTTTTGGTATAACATGTTTATCACACTTTAAATAGCAGAAATGCCAATAAGTATCTGGTAGGTAAGAGAATCTTCTATTTGAATATAAGTAGCTTATATCTGGAAAATATATAGAGCCTTTATCTGGAAAGTATAGAGATTTTTGCAGTAATAGGACTTTTGTGGCAGGAAGGGATCCCTCTCTTTGGCCTTGAGTCATATTGCCGAAGAGTAAGTAAAACAGGTCCATCTGTTTTTTCCTTTTTGATGATGGCTGGTGTCTCAAGTTCTGTGTATACTAAGTGGGCTGCCCATTAGAACTGGTCATTCTAACTTTGCTTAGAATTTACAGGCAAGAAGAAAAAGATAGAAAGATGAACAACTGAATTCCAAATAATCTTTGCTTCAACAAATCTTTAAAATAGAAAGTTAACAAGGAGAGGAAGTTGTTCCAAGTTGTTGTAAAAGTACAAGAATTTTTTTATCTTGCTAATGACATTAATTTATTAGCATGGAGGAGTTGTAACCAAAGCACTGGAACACAAGTTTAGCCATTCATTCATTCATTCTGGTTACATTAATGGGTTCTTAGTATGCACCAAACACAGCCATACCCAGGAATGGAGAGAGCAATTAGGCATAGGCCCTGCTTTAAGTGAAGTCACAGTTACAAAGAGAGACAGAAAACAATAATCCTTGAGTACGCTACAGAATAGGAAGACTTAAGTAGAAGTAGGCACAAAGTGTTCTGGAAATTTAAAAAAAGAAACCAAAAGTTGGGGCACTTAACTATGCCTATGCAAGGAAGACTAAGTGAAAAAGCTATTGTTATACCTGAGCTGACTTTCTGAAGTTCCGTGAGTATGGGAAGAAGGACCTTAAATGCAGACTGTGCAAACGCTTAGAGGAAAAAAAATTATATCTATATATCTATATATAGACATACTTGTGTGTACATATTTTACATATTTTATGTATTCATATATATTACATATAAGGCTGAATCTCCATTGGTTGAAAATAAACAAAGGATGTGGTTTATATAAGCTAAGAGTTTAAATGTCATCTTGAGAATGATAAAATTGATAGAATGATTAAGAAGTCTGAGCAAAAATGTATTAATAATGTGATTTGATTTGCACTTTAAAATAATGAAGAGTTGGTGATGGATTCAAGGATAACAAAAGAGGTGTTCTGCACAGGTCCTGGTGCTTTATTTAGTGTTGGGGAGATGTGAGGGCAAGATCTAGGAGGACCCCATCCCCATATTCCTGGTTTGGGGGTTGGGAAGACATTGGGGCATTAAGGAGGAGAAATAGAAGCAACGGTGGGAGAATATCAAAGATGAAGAGTAACCTCTACTATTCTACTTCCATTCCTGCCTCTAGAATTAAACAAAAGAATTACAGGACTTCTCTTCTCCTGGTTAGTGTGACTATATGAACCTGCATTTTATCCCCTTTATTTCCAAAGAATAGTTAGAAAAATAAATTTAAAATGTTGAGAAGTGTTTCAAGGAGATGATGCTTTTCCAAGTTGTGGTATTGGGAGGTGGACTGGGCTTCAGGAAATTGTACTCACCATGTTGCTACCTAAACAAGCCTGTTATCATGAGAGTATGGGGTGAGATGTCAAAGAGTCTTAATTCACCCCTAGTTTGTCACATACGGAGAGTTACAAACAGATAGTCCTGTTGTAGCTGAATGAAGTGTAAAACGCAATCCTGAGAACAGATTGAAAATTACAGATGGCTCATAATCAAAAAAGGAAACCAGACAGTGAATGGAGCTACACATTTAAAATACACTGAAGCACATCTGCAACGCTTCACGAGCCACCTGCCAGCCTCTGGGTGACTTCCGTGAGGGCCAAGAGAACGTGGATGCCGCCTGAACAAGAGGCGAGTGGATCAGTATTGTGCAAATTAAAATCGGATATTGCAGGCTCTCAGAATAAAGGCAAAAATGGAAGAGAATATGAACTCTACACATCTCTTTTATGTGATCGCTTCATGGAGGGAGAAGGGATGAAGTACAGTAAGAGATCAGGCCACAGGACCAGATGTCCTGCCCCATCTATTTAAGGCAGCTCCCTTTTTCCTCTGGTTTTACCCTGGTTTTACTTCTCATTCCAGTAAGCTGCTAGGGGGCAGAAATGAGGCACAGTTGTTAGCAGGACTTGGGACATTAAGGTTTAATTCCATTTTCTTAAGATGGTGCTCTTGGCATTTTTCCCTGCTTGTTTAAAAATCACCCACCAGATTTCTTGCTGGAATGAGTCAGCCAAAATGATGCTGAGTTTAGTTTTTACCACTTTAAATAGTTTAGAGTTATAGGACTCCTCTTGGAGTTCTTCTGATGAGCCCCACCAAGAGTATAAAGTAATAATATTTAAGCTTAATATAACGTTTAAACTTAATAGAAATAGAAAGTCTACTTTATGAAGCTAAATCTCATTTCACAGCACATATCCCAGTTAGGGAATAGGGAATAGTAAATAGACACTCAAGTATCAGTTTTAAATTATGAATACAATATGTGATAACACGGGTAGCTTATTAAATGTCATTTTCTATGGCAGGGAAGGGGTTAAAATATCAGGTCCCTAAGTCAGACCTGACAGAGGTTTTGTTCTTAGTTGGGTTACAGCAAAAAAGGAAAATGTCACAGATCCTTGAAAAGCTCCCTCTATCTGCAAACCATATTGTAAGATGTCAGAGGCATAAACACCAAGGGAGATGTGCTTTTGATCCATTCTCTTGTTATCAAGTGACAGAAATGTCTTTCAGCACAGTAATTATGGGATTGTGGTCCACAGACTGTTACTTGTGACTACAGTAATGTGCACCTGCTGATTAGAAGCTGGGCTTTTAAAAGTTCATTCTGTCTATGAAAACAGAAACCCTTTCTGCTTCAAAATGAAAATGGTCAGAAATGAAGGTACACTTTAGCAATTGTTTTAAAATAGTCAACTTTACTATTTAAAAAACTAGAGGAAAAGCTCTGTACTGCTTCTGCAATTAAAGCTATGAATTTGAATATCTCTAAGGAAAGCTCACAAATCGAAAGAAAAAAAAATGAGCTTAATACCAATTCAATTAGCAGTTGTAGCAATGTTTAATTTATTTGAAAAGCCAGGGGCAACAATTTTATAATCCTGTAGAAATAGCATACTGCACATTTATATTCTCTCGTCTTTTATTTGTATTCATATCACAAGGGTGACTATATTTAGATTTTTACATGGAATGTTTTAACCAAACGTCTCTGAAAGGGTAACTACAAAGATAATTTCACATCAAATACTGATATTCAAACTTCAATCAGCATATATTAAAGAGAGGAGTCCTTTCCAATTATGATAATTTTCTTTGTATAGCCATGTTACATGGGTTCAGTATCTCCTAGGGAAGGATGCTCATCAAAAGGCTGTGTAATTATGCTGAAATAAATTCTATCGTTCTATACAGTCTATGAGGCCACAGTTGCTATGGTAACTGCTTCCCCACAAGATCTCTTGTACATAGTAATTTCCTAGCTTTTTCCATGCCAATCGATGTAGCACCCATGTGTCGCTTTTGAATGACCTGGTTAGACCCTTGGTATCCCCAGAAAAGCACAGATACACTATTTACAAGTAATTCTGCAAGTCCTTGATTTGCCACTAATTTGTAACTGCACCAATACGTTAATTTAATTTGTATCCACCATGCGACTAAATAACAAGAGGCAATCATTTAGAAGTGAGCTTCTCTATTAGGAAGTATAAAGCAACACAATACAGCTTTATTGTTTTCTGCTATTGAGATACGGACTACCATTCTTGCTTAGTGATTCCTTAAATTTTGTCTCATTTTAAGAAATGACCTTGAGGCAAAAGGTTGGGGAGATTCAACAACTTGTGCCAACAACATGTGAAGGAAAATTCTACATGCGTGATAGCTATTATTCTATAAAGTCAAATTTAGAGGTAAATTAAAGACAGAAATGTTAAATTCATTGTTGAAGCTATTTTATAAGTCCACACTGGAAGATTGCCTACTGTGTGTCAGGCACTGTTCTATGTACTAGGGATAGGGCATTAAGCAAAAGCAAATCCTGTATTATTAAATTTGCATGCCAAGTGGGGGCAGGAGCAGTGGGAATGAGTCTTACACTCTTCCTGAAAGTTCTCAGAGTGGTGAGAAGATTAGAGACTTTAGAACTAAAGCAAACCTTCCATGAATGTTTCTTTTACCTCTTAATTGTGTGATTTCTGAGCAAGTTAATTTACTTCTCTGACTTTGCATTGCCCTATTTGCATAATAGTTTATGTATTCATGTACATTTATTGAGAGGATGTCTTAATCTCTTTTCTGCTGCTATAGCAGAATACTACAGACTGGCTAATTTACAAAGAAAAAATATTTAATTGGCTAATGGTTCTGGAGGTGGGGAATTCCAAGACAGAGGGGCTGTATCTGGTAAGGGCCTTCTTTCTGCCTCACAACATGGGGAAAGGACAAGCAACCATGTGAGACAGAGAGAGAAAAAGGCTGAACTCATCTTTTTTTTTTATTAAGAATCCACTTTGATGATAACTAATCCATTCCCACAATAACAGCATTAATTTATTGATGAGGGCAGACCCCTCATAACCTAATCACTTCTTCAAGTCCCTACCTCTTAATACTGTTACAATAGCAATTAAGTTTCCAGAACATGAACTTTTTAAGGGACATATGCTGAACACAGCGGAGGATAATGTGAGATAAGATACGTAAAAATCCATGAATGCAGTCATTTTCCAACAAGTGTTTCTGGAATCTGCTTCTTTCTATAAAAATCAAGACTGCAACAAAAATAGCTCTACCTCTATTCTAGAATTTAGAAGATCATGTAAGTAGGAAAAAGGAGAAATTCTTGGATAAGAGGTTACTGAAACTTACATTAGAAAATAAATTGGAGAAGAAATTCCTAATAGCAGTATTGCATGGTCCTATCAGGCAGCCAGTGGAAACCTGAAATACCCAGGTATAGATAAAACTGCACCAATACAATAGTAGTAATGGTAATATCATGTTAATATGTGTTTATGCATAAAAAGTTTAGCACAAAACTGTCACATAATAAACATTCAGCAAGTGTTTGTTATATATGTATAACAAGCAGTGTGCTAAATGTTGTATATACGTTATCTCATTTAATTCTCACAATGAGCCTTCATTCATTAGGGATGGGCATGTATTAATAAATAAAGCATCCACTTTAGAAAACAGACACCTCTTCAAAATGTTAAAAATGAAGCTCCTATGTGACCTAGCAATTCCAATCCTAGATATATACTCATGACAGCATTATTTATCATAGCTAAAAAGTTGAAACACTTCAAATATTTAAATATATTTGTCAGGAAAAAGGATGAAGTACTGATGTATACTAAAATACGGAGGAACTTTGAAAACATTTTGCTAAATGAAGGAAGCCAGTCACAAAATACCACACGTTGCATGACTAAATTTTTATGACACATCCAGAAAAAATAAATTCATTGGAGACAGGAAATCTGCTAGTGTGTGTCAAGGGCTGAAGAGAGAGAGAGATGGTGCTTGACTGATAATAGAGTGGTGGAAGTGTTATGGAATTTGATAGTGGTGGTGGTTCACAATTCTGCAAATATGTTAAAAATCACTAAATTGTGCATTTGAGCTACCTTTATGGTATGTGAATTACATCTCATGTGAGTAAAGTTATCCGCTCCCCCAACAAAAAAAAAAAAAAAAAAGTCAGGTTACGGGAAGAGTCTCTGATTCAGAATAAACCTTGACAACCATTTGGCCTTCATCTATTTATTCCACAGATAAGGAAACTGAGGCCAAAATAGGATAAATTATTTGTTTAAGGGCTCAAAGCTCATGCCTTGAAGACCTCATGGAATCTTCGTTTCCTCTTTTATACAAAGAGGTACCACTACTAGAGATTAGAATATATGTCCTATGTAAAATACTCAAATTCAATAAAAAGAGGTAACAATAACTATGCTGATCGAAAGAACTGGTTTCGTGCCTGCATAAAATGACTGGCAGTGTACCTTCCGGCTCTTCCTTCCATCATACACTGTACGTTTTTCAGCCTCCAATGAGGCATATACCTACAGAACTATGCAGCATTATAAATCCACTCATTCATCCTTCAGTTGCTAATAAACCATCTACTCAATACAAAGCCCTAGGCTAGGCTGGAGGTAGGTGATGATGGTAGAAGGGTAAAGAGATCCATAAAATACTGTTTCAGCCTTTAAGGAGCTAAAAATCCAATAGATATAAAATGCCTTACTACTAACCTCTTTATGTCAATCAAGTCCAGTATGACAAAGCTCAATTTAGACTCAGAATTGTACTCATGATATATAGACCACATTTGTGTAATTCTTAGTAGTTTAGTCCTGAATTCTATGACCAGATTCATACTGCAGGCTTTTGGAAACTGCTATTTCAATGTAAGGTCAAGTTGTCTGCCCAGTTTGTATCAAGCAAAAATGTTTTCCTAATTAATTTTAAAAAACCTTAAAATGTGATTTTAAGATCTTGGCCCAGAGTTCATATACCTCACCAGAAGTAAAAATTTCTTTGTTAGAGCTAACAAAACATCCTCCCCACAGAATCAATCAACAGCAATAGAGCGAGAGAGTTGAAAATGGTAAGGCTCGCAGATGGCATGTTTGTCGTGAACTCACAGACCAAAGAAACTTGCCGACAAGGATATTTCAAAAGTTTTAAAGTAGAAACAAACAACCAATCAACAGCAACAACATAAAGAACAAAATATGTACCTGAAAAATTCTAGGAAAATATGAGAACAGAAAGGATTGACTTGAATTTCAGTATCCCCGTTTTATTACTCTGATGCTTCCATTGCAATGAAAGCTTTATGAAAGACTTTTTTTTCTCTTTGGATAAAATCCAAATTCACAACCAAGTTTAAAGTTTCATAGGTAACTTCTATGAACGTTACTAAAAAAATCCTTAAATATGAATTTTACTAGAGAAATCCTTTAGTAAAAGCTGCTAGATTCTTCAAAATGGTTGCAAAATTATTTCAGGCTGCTTAGTTTCTGGTAACCAAGTCATTATAGCTTTCTTAACCTAAAAACAATTTGTTTGACTAAGATTTTTTTTTTAGGTTAAACTGTCAACTACCTTCAAAGTGAACTGCTTCTTTGTGTGTGAAAATATTTGCTATCGTGCAATTCTGGTGAAGAAACTATAATAGGGTATTTATATGTTAATATTTTTTTCTTCTGGTAATATATTGCTAAATAAAGAACTCAGTAAGAGAATACAATTCAAAGAAACAAAACAAAACAAAACAAAGCAGTTCACAAGAGTATGATTCACCAGGTCTGCAATGTATAACAGTAAATCCCTTAGGCAAGTTGTTTTCTAAGTCATTTCCAAGATTAAATATTAAAATTTTGAAAAACTTTCCAGGCTACCATGAGTTTTCATTAAAATCTTTCAAATTGTTGAAATGTATTAACCTATTAATCCATAACCACTAATGCTTTTTGACTCAAGGAAAAACTTAGCAATTATTTTCAAAGCTTTGAAGTAATAAAAGTAAAAGTAACTGTAATGTACAATGATTAACACATAACAAGTGCTGTGAACTAAAAACAAAATGGAAATTCAGGTTAAGTGTAACAAGTATCCTGAGGTCCAACTGGCCTTAGCAAATAGCTGAGATACCAGATATTGATAAACCTATTAATTTCTAACTCAACTCCTGTAAGTTATTCACTGAAACTATTCTCAAAACAAGTTCTCTTTCCATTTCAAGGTATAATGGAAGATATGATCCCATGGTGTCTTATAAACATTTTTTTTTAGTTCCTACTTCCTACCTGCCTTCTGACACACTGAAATAATACCAGTTGGCTCCCAATAAATTCGAGCAATCTCTGTCCCAAATCCTGAAATGTAGGCAGAAGCTCATAGAGAACAATGGGAAAGACTTGCAAATGCATTACGTGCAACCAAAATGTTTCTACCCCCATACTATCCTGAATTAAAAAAATAAATTAAAAAAAAGACTTGCAAATAAACTTTCAAGGGCTCCTGTGGTCAGAGTTGCAATTGCTAAAGGACAGCTCTTTGGTAATAACTATCTTCTGTGAGGAAATTAGTTAAATTTGAAAACTTTATATGTACTTATCAAATCTCAGAGACTAATTCCCATGAAATTTCCACTCTCCATTTCAACATGGGAGAGGAAACAAATTGAATATTGTGATATACTGAAGATAAAAGAATTCTAAAATATCCTTAATTTTGATAAAAATTAATGTGCTTGCTACAACTACTCTGCACTGCTCTTTTTATTCCCCCTAGAACATTTTTTTATTGTGGTAACATCCATAACATAAAATTTGCCATTTTTACTATTTTTCCATTTTTACCATCACTGATATCCATTTCTAGAGCTTTTTCATCACCTCAAACAGAAACTCTGTACCCCTTAAAGAATAACTTCGCATTCCCTCCTCCCTCCAGTCCCTGGGAACCTCTGGTATACTTTCTGCCTCTGTGAATTTGCCTATTTTAGGCACCTCATATAAATGGAATCATATACTATGTCCTTTGTGTCTGGCTTACTTTACTTAGCATAATGTTTCCAGGGTTCATCTATGTTGGAGCGTGCTTCAGAATTTTATTTTGAATGATATTCAAAATATCATTTTATGGCTGAATGATATTCCATTGTATGCATATACCACATTCTGTTTATCCTGTCATCTGTTGATGGATGTTTGGGTTGTTTCTGCCACATTGCTCCACCTTAAGCAAGAAAAGTTCATCAGGATGGTACAAACATCTGTCCTCCTGTAACGGGGACACAGCCTTCCTATTTGTTCTCCCTACCTTTGAAGAGAGGAACCTGGAGGAAGTAAAATTCCCCTGCACACGCCAGCTCAGGCCAGATGACAATCCCCTTCATTGTTGGGTAACTTTTATGGTAACTTTTTATTAGCAGAAAAAAGGTTTACACCCCTTGCTTCTTGCCTGTTTCCTCTTCCCTGTGGAGTTTACTTCCTGCATCTGACCTCAGAAATCACCTGCAGGGAAGTTACTCAGCAGATTCAACTAAAGTCTTGGTCTTTCTTTTAAACTTTGACTTCATAAGTGTTGATCTTTTATTTAATTTCCTTTCAATTGTAGAAAGGATCTTAGATAACTTCTGACCTTTAAAAAAATTGAGAAATGGAGTTTGCCATGTGCTAATTACATTTACATTATCTCCAATTGCTGATGAAAAGAAAATGTTCTACATATGTTTCATTACAAATTAAAAAATATAATTCTAACCTAAATAGTGGAAGTTATCTTCCCCTATTTCAGAATATAAATGAAGGTTAAGAAATTTTTAACTTACTCTGTTCACAAAAAAGGCCCCTTTCCTAATTTATTTTCAGATGTGAAATTTCTAAACTAAAACAACTATAACTATGAATATCTAATATTTTAAAATATGGTTTTTGCCCATTTTAGCACTGTGCCCATACACTTCAACCCTGTACAAAGGTTGGTTTATTCAGGTGATGGGAAAATATATTTTTAGTGGTCTAAATCCATCATAAGAATTACTCCCTTGGGCATTGGTCAAGTGATTCTTTAAAGTTCTCTTAAGAACTCTGGTTTTTCAATTATGCTCCATAATTTGCAGTAATAGTTCAAATAAACTTACTAGTGTTTCATGCAAATGTACAGATCTAAAGAGATCTTTCTGAACCCATGATGTCCAAGTTACTGAGATTTACTTACCTACGCAACTATTTGTCATACAACTACTCAATCCATTTTACTTATATTTACACACTTCTTGCTGTTACCATTTATCCTGTGATCATTTATAGATGATTGACATAGAACTTCATTGTATAAAAAGAACATAGGAAAATACCTCAGGTTATTGGCAAAAGAATTGGTAGCTAAAACATATAAATTTAAATTGAGATAATTTTGAGGCAACATTAATATAAAATTTTAATGTAGTAATTCTGGCAGAAGATATGGACTATAGTATTAATGTGACCAATAAGCTATTATTCATTTCTTTATCACATGTGGATGTTAATATTCTAATAAAAAATGACTGATTAAAAAGGCATTAAAAGAAGGATTAAAAAGAAAAGAAATGATCATTTTCTTTGTATCTTTTTAACATTAAAACATTTTCCCCTGTACACAGGCTATACTAAATGAGATTTGCGTGAGTAGCACCTGGTATAATTGGCTCTAGGCTCTATTTGATTTTTTTCAAGGAATAATATGTTTTTTTATATTGCTCTCATTAAACTACTTATTCTGCAATTGATTGACTGTGTATCATTAAAACTATAACCAATACTTTTTAAAGATGTGTCCTCAGATACAAATTGGATAATTCCTGTTTATTATTATGTAGATACTTACTTGATTTGGTACAGGTAAAATAATCAAGACTGTGCTTGACATTTATAATGTTACTAAAGGGTATGGTATATAACATTTTGTTCATATATTAGTGAAAACAACATAAATAGAAATAAAATAATACCAGGAAACCATTGTTCTTTTTACACTCTGATGCTTCATAACATAGTAAGTTGTTTACTATTAGAAGTGAGAATATTTGATCAAGTTACATTGTTAATACAGTTTTCTTATTATTGTAGTTTTTTCTGCCTTTCTGGCTACGTTAACAGGAGAAGGAAAATACAGATTGTAGGAGGATAAATAGGTTCCTAAAAATTGGATGGTGCAGAGACTGACTAAGAAGCTCACATTCTTCTAGCAAAGAACTTGAAAACACAGTTTTCTTCATCTACTTTCCCCACACACTTAGCCAAACCCTCTAACCTTTCCCAATTATAAGCTACTTAAATTTCTATTGGTTTTTTCTTTCTGAAATTTGTACCAGCAATTCTTATTCACTTGATTGTAATATCCTATGTACTTAGGGAGGAACAAAAGAAAGAAAGAATCACTGTCACTTGAGTTCCTTCATTAATAATTTTAAATAGCCAAACTCTCAGCTGCAGCTAACGACATATTCTGTCTGCATTATGTCAAAACTATTTTCATATTCTAGCAAATTTTCTTTTAAGATAGGTATAAATTGAGACCACCATCCGTAGTGGCTATAATCTTTGGCTTTTCACTTAAATAATGGAAATATGATTATGTGGCCATTATCTCAAAGTGCAGTGTGGCTCGGGACAGCTAGAAAACCTGGGTTAATACCACATGACATGGGGCAAAACAGTTATGCTGTCACACAACAAGCTATCTCCTCTCTAAAACTGCAGACTTTCTTGTGAATCAAATGAAATGATGAGTCAGAATTCTCTTTGTAAATTATGAAATGAGAAGACATTCAATGTTTTGCAAGTTTGGAATATTCTAATTTCTTTACATCATGATAGAATTAAGAAAGTCTGAGTAGTCTTAACTTTAAAATATTGCCTTTTTTAATCAAAGCAAAGATGAAAAGAACAGTCTAATAGTACAAGTAGATGACAAATGTGAACATTGAAGACTCTAAACATGAACAAATAACTAAGACCAGGATAAGTGAGTGCTGTGGTTGAAGAGGTTTTTGAAAGAATAATGTCTCTTTCCTGATAGTTTCATGCTGAATCTGTGTAAATCAAACATTCCCTACACATTTTTACTTGCCCAAGCATTTCTTTTTTCCATTTCTTTGGTTTTTGTAGAGCTAAAATTTCCTAGGTAAGATAAAACACAAAATTGATTGGGTGCTGCACACCAAAAAATACCCATGATGATTAGATCCAAAAATCTCCTTTAATAGGAAAGTGTAAACACATTTGTTTGTTTGTTTTTTATTTCAGAATATTATGGGGGTACAAACATTTTGGTTACACATAATGCCTTTGTCTTCCCCAAGCCAGGGCTACAAGTTTGCCCTTCCCCTATACCGTGTGCCCCACATCCATTAGTTGTGAGTTTACCCACCCTCATCACCCCGCTCCCACCTGACCAGTACCCAGTGAATATTACTTCCATGTGAGCACCTTAGTATTGATCAGTTAGTACCAATCTGATGGCGAGTACATGTGGTATTGTTTTTCCATTCTTGTGATACCTCATTTCGAAGGATGGGCTCAGGCTCTACCCAGGATAATATAAGAGGTGCTAGTTCACCATATTTGAAGTTAATATTTTGTGGAAATCTAAAGAAACAAATACTAAGACTGAAATGTGAGTTTTTTCAAAACAGTAAAATAATATCCAGGATTTAAAGCATAGCTTTAGCATTTATTTCTGTATGAATTTTAGAAAGTAATTTTTAATTCACTGGAATCTAATCTCAGGCTATCATATGCAGTGTTTATGTAATAATATGAACTTTATATATTTGTTCAGAGAATTAATTTCTAAAATACCATTAAAGCCACTTTGGTGGATAATTACTATATGTTTTTTTTTTTTTTTGGAGGGGGGTTATGCTTTTGCTCCCCAGCATCTGAGTCCCATCTTCTATTTTTAGGGACTGAAATTTGGGGGAAGAACAGCTCTCTTAAAAAAAATAATTATAGGATTATGGCATGGTAATTGGTATGATACTAATCAACCAAATGTTGCTTTCCTAGACCTTGAATCTGGTGCAGGTGACCTTCTCCCTAAAAAAAAAAAAAAAAAAAAAAAGGAACTCAGGAATAGTTTAGAATTCACTGTAGCAGAGCAATATCTGTTTCTGCATGATGGTGCCCAGCAACCAACTGTGGTACCAGCAGCCTTTCGCTGGTGACATCCATTGGCCAGCAGCAATGTCAGTGCCACTCAAAGCCAAAGTTCTCACAGCATTACCTTGGTAATGGTCTCTATCACCTGTTTGACCTTGTGTCTTGCCTATTTTCAAGTCTTCCTGTAAATTGTGTTTAAGTAAATCAGCATCAGTTTCTGCTATTTGCAAGAATTTTGACTACAAAGCCCAGTACATGATAGATTCTCAATAAATATTAGTATTGTACTCCCCAAATCCTAGCATAACCTATCAGCTAAAGCCCAACTATTCCACAAAGCCCTTTCTAACCACTCCCTCTTAAAAATGTATAATTCATCTAGGGAAGCTCTCCAGTATTCAGGTATGAAACATTATTCTACCAATGTGAGAGGGAATTTTTTATGGCAAATCTAATATTAATCAGGACCATGAAGAACTAATAGGATATTGACAGTTGAGATAAATACATAAGTAGAGACAAATGGAATAAGATTACAGATTTGGGTTCTCAAGAGAAACAGAAACATTAGGAAATGATTATGAAGGGTGAGAAGCCACTAGATCTGTGGTCAGAAAAGCTGAAGACAAGAAGAGCCAATGTATAGCTCTAGTCTGAGTCTGAAGGTCTCAGATCTAGGAGAGCCACTTGCTGTAAGTTTCAGCGTGAAAACCAGTGGGCTCGAGACCCAGCAAGGGCCCACGTGTCAGTTTCAGTCCAAAGGCTGGAAAAGACTAATGTTCCGCTCATGCAGTCAGACAAGAGCATTTTCCCCTTGTTCACAGGATGGTCAGCACTTTGCTTCTATTCAGTCCTTCAACAGATCGTGTGAGCCCCACACACTTTAGGGAGGACAATTTACTTTACTCAGTCCACCAAATCAAATGTTAATCTCATCTCAAAACCCCCTAAAAAACACACCCAGAATAATGTTTGACAAAATGTCTGTGTACCCTGTGGTCCAGTCAAGTTGATACAGAAAAGTAACTGTCACAGACCAAGAAATACAGTATCCATTCTGGGAACATTTAGCATGCAGTGTGTCTAAGAATCAAGATAGATAAAAAGGAGTGGGAAAAACCCTGCCCAAGCTGAGAGATGGGTATCTGGAGTTAGTGCTGGGAAAGGGGTGTTTGTTGTTTATTTTATCACGTTGTTGTTAAGCAGTGACTAAACAAAAAGGTGAAGGATGAGTAAATAGAATCTGGTAAAAGAATACAGAAAAAACAAATTTGTGGCAATTTAGATTCATTGGTATGGCATATGCAAGAAAAGAAAACCAAAAGAAGTAATAAATAAGGTAAAGCTGAAATGAAGTGAGAAATAAGACCATTTGTGTATATGTATATATTTCATATTCTGCATATATATTTTTAATCATACTTTAGACTCACATGGAGTAAAATGGGTTTTTTTTTTTTGCCTACAGTACAACTCCTCCATAACTTAATAAATACTGTTATTTTTATTGTATTTTTGGTCAAAAAATACAATCAAATGAAAGGCAAAATTGCATTGTTGTGAGGTTAATGCAATCCCTACGTTGAGCTTGAGCCTCCTGCTAAATAGGGAATTCTGCGGACTCAAGTTCTGACTGTAAGATTTGAAAATAGTGTTGTTGCCTTTTTTTGTCCGAGCCTTGATATTTCCTCATCATTTCCCCTCTCTAACTCTCTTCTCCCTGAAAGACAAAAACTTGTCTGTCTATATTTGAGGGCAGAGGGGGAGAGGAAGTCAATTGCCAATTGTAATATGTCTAAATTTGCATCATTCCTGAGTGTGTAATGGTAACATTTTACTGTACTAAGTAAATACTGTGCACACACACACATACACACATATATACATTCATACATATGTATTTATATAAAAACAGAAAAAATATTTTCTTATTTTATAGTGAAAGATGTTTAAATCTTAAATTGAATTCACATGTCACTTCCTATTCTTTCCTTTTTTAACATGCAAGGATACAAACACAAATGAAGTTTTTCTTCATCAGTCATTTGAAAGCCATCACGGTCTGATCACTTTTGAAGAAAATGTTTTAGCAATTCCTTTAGTCAATATGCATGGCAATGATCAGGGACTTCATTTTATTCCAAAAAGCTGCAGTAAATAGAGTATTGCAAATGATAGGCATTCAGGAAATATTTTCTGACATTCAAAATTAAGTACAAAGGTTCTATTGAATAAAAGCTGCATATTTTCAAACAGCCCCTATGGCTTCATAGCAATGATCATAAAACTGCATGCAAATCAGGTAGGTTATGGTAATTTAATCAATTGCAGTTATTAACAGAAGTAGTAGAATACAGTGATTAGGTGTTCTAGACTCTAGAACAAGACTGAATTCCAATCTATCCTCTCAGCTTCAACTTCTTCATCTGCAATATATGGATAATAATAGTATCTAGCTTGAGAGTAATTGTAAGTATTAGATTAACACACTCATATCTCATATATATACTCATTTACATTATATGCTCATATATGTGATGAATGTATACATATATACATATATATGATGTATGTATATGTGTGTATGTATACAGTGTGTGTGTATATATATAGCATATATACTGTTTCTAGCATATGACTATTTCAGTATATACTTAAATATATGAATATATAATATATATTTTATATATATACAATATATGTTACATATATTACATACTATACACACACACACATATACTAAATATATATATAATGTTAACCTAAACAGTGCCTGGCTTATTCTAGCTATTATGTATCTAGATTTCTTCCATTCTACTGTATTAAATTACATAAATTATTATTTATAAATCTCTAAAGAGTCCATGGAATTTGATTTAGATTACAACCATTTTGTTTACAACCCACTTGCAAACTCTGATAGCATTTCTTATCTGAATAATAAAATTGTCCAGAAGGAACCCATCACTTTAGACAGCATCAGGCATCTGCAGAGTTCATTACAAAATGCGCCATAAAAAAAAAAATCTACCTTTGCTTGCATGTGTTCCATTTACACTTATAATAAAAAGCTGTTACTAAGTGATGAGTATTTGCCAGGTTATCTATTACACTTAAGAAAAAAAATAGGTAGGTTTTATGTATTATCTTCATGGGTACTGAGGCTAAAAAAAAAATGAAAAGAAAAGAAAAATTTTAAAAAAGAGCTTAAATAAATTGTCCAAAGTCAAACTATTTGTAGATGAAAGAGATTCAAAGTTGCATTCTCTGGCCCTGACATCCACCTGTCCTTATGCTGCAACATCTTAAAATTTATTTTACAAGATTTGCATTAACCTTTGTGTTGTGTTTAGCTCTGGTATCTTGTTTTCACTAAATTTACAGCTTCATGACCACTGTTTTCTTTTTCTGACCTAGTTGTTTCCTCTCTCCTGCCCTAGTCCCTGTGAACGGTGTACATGTGCATAATCTACCCCCCTGCTTTGACCTGAGGACCTGGGCTGCAGACACACAGCCCCCGTGACTACAGCCTCAAAGGGCACAGGCTTGTCTTCGCAGGGCCCTCCTCGACCCCAGGGTCATTCTGACAACAATGACGTGAGACATAAGAGAGGGGAACACTCTGATTCTTCAAGAATATACATGATAGCTTTTAGTAAATTTGCAAACTTCTGCCCCAAATGGCCCTAAATCCTCCTGTAAGTCAAGAGTGACACTAGTTATTTTGAGGGTCAACTAGGAGGCAGGTATGGTAGGAATAGAGTAAGCAAGAAGGAAAACTGTAGACTATGACCTCAGATGTAATATATAGAAATTTAAAAAGGACTTTAGGTTTTGTTCTGAATAAGGTAAAAAGCTCTGAAAGGATTTTGAGCAGAAAAATATAATCTGACTTTTTACCAAAATCATTCTGTCTCCTGTAGGTAGAAAAGATCAAAAGGTAGAAAAATCATAGAGCAGAGCAGGCAAGAAAAACCTATTGTGAATATCCAAGAAGAAGAAGATGACAGCTAAGAATAGTAACTGGGCATTACCAGATTCTGAATATATTTTGATTTCTTTCTGAACTGGATGTGAGGAAGGAGAGAAAGAGTCACAGACGAATTCAAAGTTTTTTATCCAAGCAACTGGAAAAATGGTGTTCACGTTTACTGAGCTGGAGAAGACACAGGGACAACCAATTTTAGGGGGAGTTCAGTTTGGGACATGTTGAGTTTGGATGCCTGAAAAATGGAGTCACCAGTCTTGGCTGACGATTACATTTGGGAGTCACTGGCATATTAATATCACTTATAATCAGAGGATCAAGACTTAGGAAATGAGTTTAAATAGAAAAGAGAAGCACAAGAACTGAGCTCTGTGATCAAACCAACATTCACAGATTTGGTGGATGAGGAGAAAGCAGCAAATGTGACGTGTAGAGTAGGAAGTGACCAGGAAAATGTGGTGTCCTGTAAACTAAGAAGAGAGGGATTGACTGTGTCCAAGGTGCCAAGAGATTAGTATGATGAGATCTGAGAATTGGTATACACAGTGTGCAGGCATTGAAGGCCTAGTCAAGGGCAGTTATCATGGCGAGGTACAAATGAAATACATGAATAAAGGGAATTCCAAAATATGTAAGAGGAGAGGAATTGGAGACAGCAAGTAGAGATTACTTCTGAGAAGAGTTTTTCTGTGAATGGAAGTAATGGAGTAGAGTAAGAATTAACAAGATGAGTAAATAGTTGTGGTTTTGTTTGTTTTGTTTTAACAATGAAAAAAATAGTGTGTGTGTATGTATATACGTATAATGAGAAAGATGAAATAGAGAGGAAAAATGATGACAGAAGGAAGAACTGGGGTTGCAATATCCTTAAGCAGTTAAATAGGTTAGGATTCGATTCACGGATGGAGGCTGCTCTATGCCAGCAGTGCAGACAGTACACCCACTGCAGACTCAGGGGAGGAGCAAATTTGCACAGATGCAGGAAGTGGGCAGCTGTAATAGTGAGCGGTGGATGATCTCTGATTGTTTCTTGTTTCTCAGTGAAATAGAAATTAAATTCATCAGCTGAAAGCAAAGAAGCTGAGGATGAAGAAAAATGCATGGAAGATTTCAGAAGACAAGAGAAACTATAAAGTAGCTAATTACGAGAGGGAAAGAGTGACTGTAGAGAAAAATATAAGGGGTTTACCAGAGGTTAGTGGTCATAAATTCGAAGTGAGGCCAGCTGGCTGGGATGGGTGTCTTCCTCCAGCTAAAGTCCCCTCTGTGGGTGGATGTACAAAGTAGATGGAAAGTCAAATTTAGCAGCCAAGTGATCACAGTAAAGCAAAAGAGGTGCAAAGGAGTTGGGTGTTTATGCAAGTGAGTTGACACTTAGCCCCACAAACTCAGTAAGCTAGCTGGAACCTACAAAGCTTATTGAAAATGTAGATTTAGAAATTGTGTTCACCTTTTACATTTTTATTTATAATATTCCATTTAGCTATGACTTAATATTTCCTTTGCCTAATACAAAGGAGTTTCTTTACATAACCCTTTTTATACAGAAACAAAGAAAACTATGCTTTATTGTTCTATAAGAACAGAAGTATGTAACAGAGAATAATTATCAAAATAACAAAATATTGGAGAAGAGACAAGGAAAATAAAGATCAGTGGGAGGCACAATGCATAAAATAGACCCCAAAACATTCTCAAGATCAATTAAAGAAAATATAAAATGGCCATTTAGTATTTATTTAAAATTGAGGAAGATATCTGCAAATAAGGATCTTATAAAGGATTATAATGCAATTGTTTGTTATAATCAGCAATCTGCATAATTAACATCTATGTCAAATTCACAGAATTCACGTTTTAAATATTATCATTTTTCAGAAGAAAATTCCATTTAAAAATATACAAAAATAAGCATATGACATCCAGAAAGGAATTATTCTATCAAATAAAGATTCTAGCTCTCTATAATCATCAAATTATAGTAATACCATTTGTTCATTTAGACAAGCGTGAAAATTCACTGAATACAATGAAATCATAACTATGTGCACAATGTGGATTTTAAGCCTTGCTGTAGCATAAAAATACAAGCTTTCTTCAATGTATAAATATTTGTACAGCATTTAATAATAATTACATTAATTAATAATTGATACTTATTTTTACAGCATTTGATAATAATTAGTAGGACCTTGTGGCAAATCATGCTCACCCTCATATTTCTGTGTATTCCCACAATTTCCTGTCACCAACATGCCCATCTTCCTCCACAGCTCCCCCCAAAAAACGTATACACAGCATCTAATCGTTAGTTTCTTCAGCTAACTGTAGAAATATGTGTATTTTTGTAACCTCTAAGGGCCTACCACAGTCACTTTTCTGAAGAGGGCAGCAACTTATACCTAACCAACTCTAGCCCAGGGATCATGCACAAAACCAAATTCAGACTTAATGACTTTATTTCCTAGCTTTCAAATTTAGGTAGGTGGTTGCTATGGGCTGCATTGTGTTCCCCCAAAGTTCATATGTAGAAGTCCTAACCTCTGATACCTCGGAATGTACCTATATTTGGAGATACAGATTTTTAAAAGATAATTAAGTTTAAAGGAGGTCATTATGACTGATGTCCTTATCAGATAAGGAAATCTGG
This sequence comes from Varecia variegata, assembly GCA_028533085.1. NCBI lineage: Eukaryota > Metazoa > Chordata > Mammalia > Primates > Lemuridae > Varecia > Varecia variegata. The sequence goes on from CM052440.1 coordinate 115,169,222, forward strand.
ACACAGATACATACAGAAAGAAGACCATGCTAACCCAAAAGGAGAAGAGAGCCATCTACCTGCCAAGGAAGGAGGCCTTAGAAGAAACCAACCTGCTAACACTTTGATCTCAGATTTTTAGCCTCCAGAACTGTGAGTCAATAAATTTCTGTTGTTGAAACCACCTAGTCTGTGCTATTTTGTTAGGGCAGCACTAGCAGGCTAATAAAGCAGTCAGTGTAAATTTGGTTATATGCAATTAGTAAAGGACCAAAAATTAAAGCATCAGAAATTGTTTGTATTGCTCTCATTTCTGCATCTTGTCTCCAAACATTGATGTCTTTTTTATTTAATTTTTTTTATTTCAGGAAATTATGGGGGTACAAGCATTTTGGTTACATGTTATGACTTTGCCACATCCCAACCATGATTTGAGACGTGCCCTTTCCCCCCCTACAATGACAATCAAGTGCCCCAAATTAGTTCCCAGTAGCGATTATCTCGTAACACCCATCCCCAAACTTGTATCTTTCTCTGAAGACATAGAGAACATAGAGCTTTCTTTCCTTGGCATACACGATTACACTTTTAAATTATTAGAGAACAATTTTTACCAACTTAAATGAGATAATTTGCATACCATAAAATTTACCTTTTGTAATTTCACAGATCAATGTTTTTAGTAAATTTATACAGTTTGCAACCACCACCATAGTCTGGTTTTAGAAATTTCTGGAGAACTAAAAGTTTTCTCATACTCGTTTCTGGTCAACGTCCTCTCCTACTTCCATCCTTATGCATACCCTAATCTGATTTCTATTTCTACAGATTTATCTTTTCTACAAATCTTGTAGAAGTAAAACCATATGGCATTTAGTCTTTTGTCTCTCTCTTCTTTAATGCTTTTGAAGTTCATCTAATCCTGTTGCATATAGTTTTTTTTTTTTTTTGCTAAATAGTAGTCCATCATTTTTAAAGTATTTAAAAATTTGTTTATCCATTCATTAGTTAAGGCAGCTATAATATTTGCATTAAAAAGTCTTTGGGTGTCCAAATATTTTCATTGCTCTTGGGTAGATACCTACGAGTGAAATTGGTGGACATAAATATATGATTAACTATTTAAGAAACTTTTGAAGGGTATGAAATCCCTGTGGGGTGATGAAAATATTTGGGAGCTATAAATAGGTAGCATTTACACAACATTCTGAATGTACTAAATGCCACTGAATTGTTCACTTTAAAATGGCTAAATATGTTATGTAAATTTTGCCTCAATTAAAAATAAAGTTTAAAAAAGTCATAGGGAAAACAAGTATATTAGACTAATAGGGCAGAGGCTTGTCAATGGAAATTGAACACATGCTCAAAGGTGCCATCTAATCATCATAGCAAATTGATTTTTTTTTTTTTTTTTGCTGGCTAAGCAGATCCTAAAAAGTGCTATTTTTCTCATAAGATCTAATTTCTTATGCTCATAAAATCTAATCACAATTTCATTTTTAAGAACTCATCATTTGTCTGAGACTAGCAATAGTTTTGTCTGAAAAATTTTCACATCTTTGAGCTTAAGTAATTTTTGCTTCGCCCTGTTTCTCCATTAGAAAATAATGAATTAGGTAAGAAAGAAAAAAACTGCTATGAGAACGTAAACAAAATGTGGGTAGCCCAGGGCCCCGTGTCAGGTCTTTTCTTATGCTGTCCCTGTCTCCAGGGCCCACAAGGCCGACTTTAATTTACTAAAAGGGAGAAAAACTATAACGTCGTAGCCTTTATTCAAAGACCTTTAAACAAATATCTTCTAGTAATAACTTAAAAGTGACAGAAACAACTAAGACCGTAAATAATTTATTTCCTTTGCTAATTTGGTAAAGTAAAAATGCCCACAACCCATCCTTCACTGTCAGAACATGGAGCTTTTTGTTTTTTAATGGACATATATTATTTATCATTAAGAATAATCAACTTTAAACCTGTTATTTAATAGCTGTAATTATTTTATTTTTATTTTTTTAATTTTTGGCAGATCCAGGAATCTCTCAAAGAAGAAGGATAAAGAATATTTGTACTTGGCATTTTTATTATTCTCTCCCCTGAGGGATCTCAAATGCACTTGACCTGCATTAATTCAACTTCACGAAACCAATTTCGATGCTCTGTCAAGGTTAAAGTTTTTCTCAGCAGGGGAAGAATTCTTGACACATTTATGAATTTTCTTCCTGTTTAATTGAAAAGTAGAAGTTAGTTTCGCTAAGAGGTTATGTCCTTTTAACAGATTAGGTTCTGGCAAATTAATATGAGGTAGCCCTAAGAACTAGATATCTTTATTTATTCAGTTATTTTTAACTGATACATAATATTTGTACACATTTACGGGGGACATGTGACATTTTGATACACACATAGAATGTGCAATGGTCAAGTCATGATATTTAGTAAATCTGTCACCTCAAGCATTTATCATTTCTTTGTGTTGGGGACATTTCAAGTACTCTCTTCTAGCTATTTTGAAATATACAATATGTTGTTGTTAACTACAGTCACCCTACTGTACTATTGAATATTAAAATTTGTTACTTCTAACTGTATGTTTGTACCCATTAACCAAGCTCTCTTCATTTCCAAACCACTTACCTGCCACACACACCTGTCCTAGCCTTTAGTAACCATAATTCTATTCTGTACCTCCATGAAATCAACATTTTTAGCTTCCACTTATGATTAAGAATATGTAGTATTTATCTTCCTGTATCTGGCTTATTTCACTTAACATAAGGACTTAGAAGTTCCATCCAGTTGCTGCAAATGACAAGATTTCATTCATTTTATGGTTGAATTGTATTCCATTGTGTATATGTACTACATTTTCTTTATCCATTCAGCTCTTGATGGACACTTAGGTCATTCCATCTCTTTACTGTTTTGAACAGTGCTGCAGTAAACATATGAGTGCAGGTATACCTCTGATATACTGATTCCTTTCCTTTGGGTAGATATCCAGTAGTGGGATTGCTGGATTGAATGGTAATTCTATTTTTAGTTTTTTGAGAGCTCAGAAGAACTTTGTCTTAGGCCATTGTTCTTTGGGCTCATTAATTTCCCCCAGAAATAATTTACTACTCCTCTAAAATTTCTTACAGTCCCTCACCTACTTCTCCTCTATGAAGAAAGTATGTAAGTCTCAACCCTCTGGCCTTTATTTAAGTCTCATATTTGTGGGACTTTCATGTCTGCATGCACCTTAATAAATCCATGTGCCTCTTTCTCCTGTTTACTATTGTCATTCATTTCAGCGAACCTTCAGTGGGTGGAAAGGAAGCTTTCCCTCTGCCCCTACACATTCCTGCCTCTCCAACACTATTGGTGAGGATAAAAATTAAGACACTATAGAAAACAATTGGTAATATGTATTACTCTTTAAAGTGTAATTTGTTGTGATTTGTTAATTCCACTTCTAAGAAGATAGTCACAGGGTTGTCTATGCTACATGGCTGCCTTGTGTAGTCATCTTAATATTGTTTGTATTGGCAAAATCTAGGGAAACAGCCTAAGTGATTATCAGTGGGGTACAGGTAGATTGATCAGAAAAGACTATTAAGTAGCTGTAAAAAGTCACAAGGTAAAAGAAAATATAATCATTATATAATGTTAAGAGTTTTTAAGAGAGTTGTAAAACAGAATATAACAAAAATGACCTATGCATAAACATATGAGACATAGTACATGTACTCATGTAAGCATTAAAAATATTTGAAAGATAAACTCAAAACTGACCACCAATTGGGAATGAGTCATGGATAGAAAAGTTTGGAAGCATTTGGTCTTAATATCATATAGTTCTATTTTCTATGAATTTTCTTTGCTTTTATGAACTTCAAAAGAAGAATATCCAGACTGTGAAATCAAGAATGATAAGGTTCATTAATGTGGAAAGGAGACCTTTGTTTCTCATAAAGGGTTACAGCTTGCAGGGTGGACATTCTGACAGGCTGGGAATCAGAGCCTGGGGCAGAAGAGCAAAGCAGGTACTCTGAGGGAGGGAAAACAACAACAGGAATTTATGCTGGACAGGGTGACCGAATACACATATTTAAGCAGCTACAGGAAGAGTCCTGAATATCTATGAAAGGAGACACATGCGCATGTGCAATTGAGCTTTATGCAGCTCCGTGGGATCGTGTTCAGAGAATGGTGGTCTTAGCATGATCCAAGGATGGAGTTTCCCGCCCTCTGATGCCAAAAGGTGAAGCGGAGGACACTAAAACCCTTTCTATGTGGCCTCTGCAGACTGCAGAACCACTCAGTGGTAGGTGGTCTCTTACCGGGAAGAAGTCTGGTCAGTTGTCATATCAAAACTGCGAAAAGCGAAGAGCATCACAAGATTGGTTTCTATTAGCCCTTAGGGAAGAAAGTTTAGGAAAGCTGTTAGCAAGGGAGAAAGTATGAGGCATGTCTGACTTCCCGTCAGGGCTGGGAACTCAGTTTTAAGGCTTCTCTAGCGGGGTCCCCTTGGCCAAGAGGGAGTCCATTCAGTAAGCAGGGGGCTTAGGATTTTATTTTAGTTCACAAGACATTATCGTTATTTATTCAAACTGGACTGTGTTCCTTATAATCTACTGTTGGCAGTTATTCTTGTGCCCTGCTCCATAAATTCAACTTGTGCTTTTTCTTTTCTTTTAAATGTCCTTTATCTGTCCAAATTCTATCCAAATCCCTTTTTGATAACTCAGCTTAAGCCTCACCTCTCCCATGTAGTGTTGTCTAATTAAAAACTGCCCTCCATAAACTATTTAATCTAACCACTTACTACACTTAGGATCCATAACATGGACCTTATTCTAAAAATATGACATTGTAGGGGAAGAAAAACAATTTTCCGTCTAGTCTTCATAGTTTTTTGCTAGGACTGCTATAAAAAACAAACAAAAAAAACCCAGAAAGATTAACAAGAGATAAACAAACAGAAGTTTATTAACATATATTCCTCATGTATATATGGGAGATACCTAAGAGAAAAATGAGTAACTCTTCAGAGGCAGCTTAGAATTTAGGTTCAAATACCATTCTCAGTTACAGATGAAAGAGAGAAGGGTATGGAGGAAACAGTCATGGGGAGGTGACCAGGAAAAGTACCCTAAACAAGAGTAAGGTTTGTTATGCAGATTTAAATGGGTCCTTTCTCCACTGATTCTTATCTAAGTCTCTAGTGATTTGGTCCACCTGCTCTTTCTGGTACATAGAGGGAGATATCCCTACAAATGGAAATTTCCTTTATAGACATAAATTTTCCTTACAAAAGTGTAACTTCCACTTTGTTTCTAGAGCTTCTCCTGTGTCTGTTATTTCTCAGAATAGTCAGCTCAAAATAATCTTTATGCCAAAGAGGCATATGCTGCGGTTGTATATTCTGGTCTCGCACACCTTATATTGCTCTCCACTGCTCCTTATTTGGCACCAGGTAGTAATTTTCTTAGGAAAGATGCCTGGATCAAAGACTTCTCCTCTGAATATTTACCACATCCTGCGTAGAGTGGGTGCCTGGTAAATGTTTATCAACTGATTGTTTAGTAAGTACAATCACTTTGACGTAACACGTATTTTTGTTTTCACAAGGTTTGCTTTGTATGCCGGCACTTTTTCAGAGACAAAGGGATGATCAGCCATCTCTTTTTAATATGATTTTTTTCCTCTGTTCAAAATGGACACTAAACTGGTAATTAGCTTCAAGAATTAAAGTAGATTCAATGACTATTTTCATAATATACAAATTCTTTCTGTGGGCATTTTCTCCCATCTTTATATATTACGTTCACTATTAATAGAACTCATAGTATGTCTTTTCACGCTTTCGATGGCTTTTATGCCAGCCTGAGTATTGAAGTGGTTTCCTGTAGTACTATAAAAGCTTTTCTCCTTTTATCCTATTTTTTTCTGGCCTTCTCATCTTTTTCTTTAAAGCCAATATGATGGCCTCCCATAGTGCTACTATATTTCTTCCAATAGTCATACAAGAACAATCAACAAGATAAAAGAAAGCACATCATATGAAATTTTGTTTTGAGTTTAAAGAGCATGACTGAGCACTCACAAAAAGAAATGTTTTTTCCAATGGAAAAATACGTTTATTATCTTCTTTCCAAGGCTTTGCCTCTAACCCAAAATAGTCTTTGAGCAATAGCAGCTCATCTCTGTTACAATTTTGTGTCATTTAGTTTCCACAAACCCTAATGTGTAACTAGGCCTATGGAATACAAAAAAAGGCTATTCATTGGGGTATAATATTTTGATATTCTCTTTTGTTCATTCAGTTTCCACTGAAGGTAAGTAGAGTCAACAGGAATATGTGTATTCAAAGCATAAAGGCTTGAAAGCTGAGCCTCTACTTACCGAAATGGAGCTAGTAACAACCACTTAAGCACAACGTAGAATTAAACTCAGGTTTTCTTTGTCGCTGGTGTGCATGTTGTTACCCTTTTAATGGTAAGATTCAATTTATCTTCTTCATTAACAAAAGTGCACTTTTAATGGCCAAATGATCTTGATGGTTTAATTAATTTCCACAAGTTGACTTTATTTCCAGAAAACCTGTGATTAAGGATAATATTGCAACTAAAGCTTTCACCTTGTCAGCAATAACAATCCTGCCAGTTTTGGTAATTACCAAGGTCAATTACCCTCCCTATCTCCTGTGCCACTACGAGCAACAAATATTTATAAATATCTAAAAAAGAACTTCTTTTGCAATCTATCTAGATGTAACTTGGGGAAACTCTTGTCATTTAAAATCAAAAGAATGGATTGTGAATGGGATGACTGTACAATTTATTATCACAAACCAGGACACTCTGAGAGTGAAAGTGGTGCTATTAATAATTATGCCAGGACAACAGGGGCTGCTGGATGGTCCCAGAAAAACTGGGACTTATTGTCTCACTGGTTGCATTTTCCAAGTAGTTTTCAGACTAAAATCCAAATTTGAGAAAATAAAAGATGCTGGAATTTTTTGTGTCACTGGAGATGGTAAAAAGATGAGTTATCAATAAATCATTTGACAATGTGAACAGCAAAGGTTATGGTGACTTTTACAGTGATAGAAAATAAAATGTGAGAAATAATCTTTTCATAATGACTTTGCTTACCTATGTTGGGGCTGATGGATCATGTATTTGTTTCATGAATGCAAAGAAAAGGCTTTATTTAATTTCCAAAAATGTGAACTCATCCAAAGATTCATACATTGGCATATTTGATGTGATTATATATTTACCAAAAAAAAAATGCTTTCTACAATAGTATGTGAAATGCTGTAATGATAATAAAGATATCACATGACTTGACATATGGAAGGATATGTGAGAAAAAAAGATGAAAGAAGTTAACATAAAAACTTATATTTCCATCCTTGAAAATATTTTTTAAAGGGCATAATATGAAGTGAAGATATACATGAACTTAGAATTCAGTGAATCCAAAAAAACTCTAACTTTTGTTAATATATGAATACTTCAATGTTCCCCTTCTCTAGGGTTTAAATGCTTAATCAGAAGTTTGACATTTCTTGGTTGTGGCAAAATTTGCAGAAATGGTGACACTAAACTAATATTTACCTTGAGTAATGTGGTGCCAAAGTCTACTGTACTTGGTCCTACATATACTGTGATACCCATAGAGAAAGTCTGGTGAATCATTTTCCTTTCATTTTCTTTTTATTTCTTCCTTTGATCTCATCTTTCTTTCCTTCCTTCCTTCTTTTCCTTTTTAACCAAAATCATTGCCATGGGAAGTCAGTATATAAGCAATTCTTTGTGTGAAATTGTCATGTGCTCAGTGTAAGAGGCAGTTTTCAGAATACTTGCTTGAGGTGCTAGTCACGTACTGTGGGGCCCCAATATTTGATGAAAACTTCTACTGTTAAATTACAACTGAGGTTTAAAATGTGACTCAGAGACTCTGCATAATGAATTTTGAATGTCAATTTTATGAGTGTTTCTGCAGTATACCATATGAATTTTTAAATTGCACTTTAGGTCTATCAAAAACAAACAAATGAAACAAAAAAACAGCATTTTTAATCCCAGAGACTGACACAGACATGAATAGGCAATGATATAACTTTGAATTGTGGAAGGATTTTGTAAATATGACTGCTAAATCAGAAAAGATAAATTATTCAATAGAAGGAGATTCGTTTTGATGTTAATCATAAGGAAAAGTATATGTCCATGTGTGTGTATATATTTAAAATGTTTTTAACCTTACAAATTAAGTGTATAATTTCCTGATGGAAGTTTTTCACTAGTACATTTTTATTTCTTCTCAACATTCGAATGCTATCATAATCATTATAATCTAGAATTATAGGCCTAAATTCTTATTAGTTTCTTTATATTGTATACTTTTATTTTATTTATTTATTTTTTTAAGACAGAGTCTCACTCTGTTGCCCAGGCTAGAGTGAGTGCCATGGCGTCAGCCTAGCTCACAGCAACCTCAAACTCCTGGGCTCAAGTGATCCTTCTGCCTCAGCCTCCTGAGTACTTGGGACTATAGGCATGCGCCACCATGCCCGGCTAATTTTTTCTATATATATTTTTAGGTGGCCAGATAATTTCTTTCTATTTTTAGTAGAGATGGGGTCTCACTCTTTCTCAGGCTGGTCTCGAACTCCTGAGCTCAAACGATCCACTCGCCTCTGCCTACCCTGAATGCTAGGATTACAGGCGTGAACCACCGCGCCCGGCCGTATACTCTTATTTTTAATAAAAGTTATATTTGAAGAAATTTCAAACCTACAGACAAGTTGCAAAAACATTATGATGAAGTTCACCCTTTGTGGAAGGCAGAATAATGGCTCACCACAGATGTCCACGTATTAATTCTCAGAACCTGTGACTGTATTAACTTACATTGCAAAGAGGACTTTGCAGATTTGATTAATGTATCTTGAGAACAGGCGACTATTCTGAATCATCTGGATAAACCCAATATAATCACAAAAGTCTTTGTAACAGGGAGGCAGAAGGGCCAGAGTCAGAGATTTGAAGATAATATGCTGTTGGCTCTGAAGATGGAGGAAGTGTAATTGGAGACAAAGGGGGTATGAGCTAATGGTAATAAACTGGGGGGAGCTTAGTAAGGCCTGTTTGTTCAGATTCTTCTTGGTTTCTCTGTGTACATTCCTTTCCTCTGGGAGTGGGGCAGGACATTTGTCACATGAGGGTCTTAAGAGCTACTTTAAGGAAAAGTAGGTCAGAGAGTGAACTTCCTAGGTTTTATGGCTTATCTGGGGGCAGACAGGAGGCAGCAAGAAGATCAGAGAGACTTTCTTGCTTTCTGAGGCCCACTTGTCTCCTTCAATTAAAAAATGTTTACCCTGCCAAGGGATATCTGTTCTGAACCCTGACAATACCAAAGGTCATATTCAGAAAAGTGTCACTTCCTTCATCCTTTCCACTCTGTTCCCTTCCACCTCCCAGAGGAAAAAAGTAAATTGCTAGTTTCTGGTTTGTCTCTTTTCTGTTTCTTTTGACAAAAATTAGTGTATACATGTTTAAATTCTTATATCCTCTTGTTTCTTACACAAAAATAGAATATTATATATACTACATACATTTTACTTTTTTAACTTAACAAAATACCCTGGAAATCTCTCCATATAAGTTCATAGAGATTGTTCCCATTCTTTTGTACAGCTAAATATATTCCATGATGTACATGTTCATTCACCTAATTGCTCAATAGGGAATATTCAACAGCTGAAATGTTATGATTCTCATTTTCTGTTCTTCTTGCAGCATCTTTGTATGATTGTCAGTTTCTTTGCTTTTCTTTTCTTTTTTTCAGTTTCTGGAAAAATTCTGAGAATTTGGAGTAGTTTGCAACATTTCTACTTATAGGAGTACATACTTCTATCAGTATAGGGAGGTACAGTTTCTTTTTTGGTCCTGTGGACCGATTCAGATGTATATAGCTACCATGATCCTAGAAAAAATAGAGGTTCTTATCCCAGAACAACCAGAAAATCTTTCCCTTCTAAGAAATATTTTTGAACTAGTATAAAAATTGGCAACTGTGTTATGTAATAGTGAAATGTTGCTTAAACTATCATCTGCCTCCTTGGAGTTTTTGTCAAGCTGTCTCTGAGGGAGGAGCTTCAGGGAACTTAATATATATTTAATACTTCTTATAGCTTCAGGAATTCTTATCATAAATCAATATTGAATTTTTGAAGACCTTTTCTGCTACTATAGAGATATTTATGTTTTTCTTTTACAACCTGTTAAATGCAGTGAATTATGTTTTCAGATTTTTTGATGTACAACTGTTACCAGCCTCTGAGTGGAGATATTTTCAGGTTATTGGTGACCATAGAGAAAAGAATTTCAAGAGATACCACATAAGCTAAGTAATCAGCTTTTATTAAAAGCAAAAGTACACTCTACCAAGAGAGAGGGAGCGGATAGGCTGAAAAAGAGTAGCCGCACAAAGGAAGGGGATTTTGGTTTTATGAAATCTCACTAATTGAGAGAAGGAATATTCAAGACTAAAAGGTTGGTTTTTACTAAGAATTTGGGTAGTAATTTCTAGAATTGGGTTCCCTCCCATTTTCATACATTATATAGTTGTTTCGGTGTTTTCAAGGCCAGAGGAATTGTAAAACCACAATGTAAATGATATTGTACTTAGCCAAAGTTCATGAAAGTTGACCTAGAAAGCTGACAAACTGGTTGAAACCAGTTCTTGTCTGTGATTATCAAGCCCCTTAGTTAGACTTTAACACCTGCACCCACTCTGCAAGCCCCTGCATCTGGCCTCTAGCCTAGTAGCCTAGTTAGTGTCTGCCAAAGAGTTGTTTATTTCAACACCTGCATCTACTCTGTAAGCCCCTGCAGCTGGTCCCAGCCATGTCCTCTGGTCTCCTACTCTAACACAACTACTTTTACATCCTGGAATAAAGCCTACTTGATCATTACCTATTGCTTGTTTACATATTAATGACTTTTTGCTAACGGTGTATCACCACCTGTAAAGTAACAGTATCAGTGTTCACAAGTGAGTTTGGGCTGTTAGTTTCTTTTCCTTCATGAATGGATTAATGTCATTATCACAGGAGTGGGTTTGTTATTGCAGGAGTGGGTTGTTTAGCTCTCTCTTGCTCTCTCTGTTCTCATGCCCTTTCCCATGGGAGGATGCAGCAAGAAAACCCTCTCCAGATGTGAGCCCCTCAGTCTTAGACTTCCCAGCCTCCAGAACTGTAAAAAGTAAACCTCTGTTCTTTATACATTACCCAGTTTGTGATATTCTGTTACAGAAACACTAAAAGGTCTAAGACAATTGTAGATAGTCACATTGGCTAATAATGGTTCATAACATTAATACAAACATAAAGACAATACAGGTCACTTTAAGAATATTGCTTACTCTATTAATTCCTAAAAGAGCTGTGTTAAATCCCACTATTTTAGTGGGTTCATCCACTTCACCTTTTACTTCTGATGACTTTTGATTTACATATTTTGAAGCTATGTTATTAGATGTGTAAAAGGTTTAGGGTCTTCCTATTCCACTTGTGATTTTTTGTCATTACTGATTTACTTAGATCTGTCTCTACCATTTTCTTTTGTATTTTCTGTTTGTCTTTTTTTCACTTATGTTTCTTTTTTCCCCTCCCTTATTAGGTTCAGTTGGATTGATTTATTTTGTCATTGTTTGTTTCACTTTTACTACTCTGTAAGTTGTACTCTTTATTTTTGTTTTTTAATTAGATATTTATATATATTTTACTAAATATCCTATGTATATTTTGCTTAGAAAAGTCAAAATTAATTATTTGCTTTGTACTACTCCTCTCAAACAAGGTGCAGACTCAAATAAATTCTGATTCTGCAATTGGTTGTTTATCTGGCTTTCACATCAGGGCTTTTTGGTGGTTTTGTGTTTATGATTCTTGATTGTGAGCACCTGCTGCATAGATATTTTGTATCAGAATTTTGGAGCCTAATTTTAAAGAGAGTTCCTGATGTAGGAAGATACAACAGATTTCCTGGAGCAAATGTGAGCTTCAAGTTTCTACTTTTCCACAATTTTATTTATTCATCCTTTCTGGACTCTTATTTTCTTTATTTTTAATTACAATAATTTTTAAATATTTTATGTATCTTATTCAGCATTTTAAAATGTACTGTAAATCTAGCTTGCCATAATGATAGAAAAGGAAATAAATCTATACAGATGCTCCTCAACTTATGATGAGGTTACATCCCAATATACCCATTGTAAATTGAAAATATCATAAGCCAAAAATGCATCTAATACACAACCTGCTGAACAACATAACTTAGCCTAGCCTACCTTAAACATGCTCAGAACACTTATGTTAGCCTTCAGTTGGGCAAAATAACACAAAGCCTATTTTATAATAAAGTTATTATAAAGAAGTTTGAATAAAAATTTAAAGTACGATTTCTACTGAATGCATAATGCTTTTGCACCATGAGGAAGTTGAAGAATCATAAATTGAAATGTTAGTTGGGGACATCTGTAATTCTTTTTCGAACGCAGTCATCAAAGATTTCAGAATATTATGAGGCAGAAATAAGTCAAAAGGATATTTTAGCAAAATCTGTATTGTCTAGGAAGCAATATTATATAATAGTATTACCTACAGAGTTTTCTCTATCCCCTGCTATTAACCTTTTTCTTTTGTTTCTCATATTTGAATCATAAGGGACTCTACCATCTTAGAAGGGGTAGACAAAAGGGGAGATTATTACCCAGCCAAGCTCTATTTTATACCTACATAGATATACATGTATATTTCATACAAAAAGAGAGACAGAGACAGAGAGACAGAGACAGAGACAGATATGTTTCTTTCCATTTTTAAACATGTAGAAATGATCTCCTCAGGTGGAATGGCCAGAGCCTTCAATAACCATGCATCAGAAGCAATAGTAACAAATATGAATTCCATGTACAGCCATGTTTAGAATAGAATAACAAAATACAATAATAGAATAATAATAGCTCAAAAATATTGATATAGGTATAGATGTCAGTATAGGTGTAGAAATACAGATATATATGATATAGATTATAGATATATAGACTGACGACTACTACTAGATGCTAGGCATGATACTAGGTCCTGAGGACAGAATAGAGAGAAAGATAGACATGTTTCTTACCCTCAGAAAACTCTTGGATAATTAAACAAGCAAGCAATCGCAATAAAATGTAGTACTAAGGTAGGAGAAGTAGAAGTTTGTTTTAAAAGGTTGTCACTATATGTGGGTGAAAAGTTGTTTTCAGCAAGCCTTTCCAGAAAATTCTTCCGATGCTTTTTAGCTCTAACAACCTCAGTCTGCCTACTAGTGAGCTGTAATACCCCATGGGGCTCATCAATTCAGCAGAGTCAGGCTGAATCATTTATTAGATTAGAGACCTACAAAGAGAACGCCCAGTGTGAGTCAGAGAGAGCTATTGCTAACTCCAGGCTCCTTGAGGCTTTGCTGAACCCTTGCCCCAGTGTGGGAGGGCCAAGACAAAGGAGACAGACACGGGGGATATTTAAACACCACAGTTCCATTCTCTTTCATTTTTAAGGGCCACTGTGTTGTTTTCTTCTAGCCTCAGGGTCAATCTGCAGTGATGTTTTATTCTGCCACAGAGAATGTGATGCTAAATCAAGAAATTTAAGTGAAAGAAAGCTGGAGCTGCTTCTCCTGCATCTCCCATAGGATCTAGGACAAGAACAGGAATCTCTGTCTCTGCTCCTCCTATTTCCTCATGGCTCCGTTGCAAGGTATGCCCCCAACTCTGACACCATCTCATCTTATGGTGTTCTTTGCTGTCTGTTATGTTGCAAGTTAGAATCTCCAAGAGACTACTCTAAAATTTAAAAATCATCTGCAAATTAAGCCAGTACAGAAAGCAGTTGACTATTCAATATAATCAAAAGGGAATTGGAAATAACATCAAGGAAAGCACATTTCCTGGATTGAAAATAGGGGCATTCATCTAGTTGGATTGAATATTAAATATGGAAACTAAATAAATATAGCACCCGCCTTAAAAAATTGCAACATGAAGCAATACGAGATGAAACAGGCTATTAAGATTTTATTAAAACAAAAATGATTTCAAAAGTAGCAAATATATCTGGAAAGGACTTTCTGCAGATAACAACGACAACAATAAAACCACTCAAAATGTAGGTATTACTCCTAAACATTTACTGTCCTCTCTCTTTCAGGTCTGGTATCCATAGGCCATTCTTCTATTTGCAAATAAAAACATCAGACGAAAGTGTGTGTTTACAATGTCAATCTAATAACATCCTTCTAGATTTGCTTGCTAGGGTCAGTGCTTTTAATTTTTTAAAAATCTCTAAATTCAAAGAAATTTGGATTACTCTGGCATTTTAAAATTACTTACCAATTACTTTGCTTAAATACTTGTTTATTTCTTTCAATAAAAATTTTATTCTTCAACTGTGAGATGCTTTGTTCATTATTTTTTTGAGAACAGACTATAATAGTATCACCTATAAATAATAATTAAATTTAGCCTACTGGGATTGCTGGCTCCTGCCCTAGAAGACTGTGCCTCCTCCTTACCATTCAGTTTTAAGTTTCCTTTGAGGTTGTCTGGTGTCACAAGTGGCGTATGCAGCTTAGAACTGCCCTTCAGGAGGCATTGTATCTTTGCCCTGTATGTCTCATTTACAATTTATACAACATTTCCAAGAATCATTGAATTGCAATGACAGCATTATCTTCCCAGCAGTTTCAACCATCCTTCATCAAATTAGCAAAACACAGAGTACATATAAAAAGACTTGGCAATTCTCAGGACTTTATTTACCCAGGTCAACTAAGACTAGAAGTTTTATTGCATACTGGCAATATTTTTCATATACTATGCAATAGTTCAATTTTATCAATAAGATTCATTACTTCATCATGGAGAAAATTTTATTCATCAAAATTCCAGGGCATCTGTCTTGGGCCAATGGCTGTGGATGATACATGGGAGAAGTGGTCCACATTTCCCAGAAGGTTCTAAAGGGTTTTTTGTCAGCAGCCAGATCTTTGAAAAGTGTTGGGGTGTGAGGGAATTATTAGGACTGGAAGATTATTCAGACAGTGTGGTGATTCATCCCCTCTGCCACCTTAAATATTCAAAATGCTTGTGTGACCTGACTTTTGGGAGATAATGGAGGGTGAAGTTCAACAGCTTAACATGATATTGGGTGGAATGGCACAGTGCGTGGTGTTTCTGAAACAGAGGCAATGAAAAAGCAAGAGGAAATGAGTCATGGAAAGCATGGGGAGGGCCCCGGCCTGCCCAGGGCTATGGAACCAGAGATCAAGATAGTCTCTCCTTGATCACCAAGGGGCAAGATGACTCTCCTTCCACCACACAGGCTGGTACTACATGACAGAAATATACAATAGATCAGAAAATGCTTCTGATCAAAACAGATATCTTCAGTGTAAAGCAGTATTGAGATAGTATGTTTCTCTATGAGACAGATATCAGCCATATCCAAAACCCAGAGTTGTAAAGGGTTTCATGCATACTCTGTAATATAATTTAAAATAATACTCGTGAATATTTTTTTCTTCAGACGGAGACAAAAAATAAAAATGAATCCTTCTAGCCTAAGGAAAAAAAAACATTCTGTTCCTATTCCTTGCTACTGAATGACTATTTTGTTATACAATATCCTTTTAAAAGCTCAGTAGTACAAATGTATACCATAGAGAATATAAGCAGTGACCAAGAATACCCTAGAATTGGGGATAGAAGAAGATATAATCAGGGTCCCTGTAACACCTTTGGCTGCATCTCCTACTACATCGGTCTCGAAATTATGCAAAGGTAGAGCTACAATAAACAAAATTGCTTTGTCCTTAGGTCTTACTTTAAAAATATATATCTAAATATATATAGAGAGAGAGATATTTAATTTAAAGTTTCACTCAGAAGATTTAGCACAACATATTTGCCATTACAACAGGAGATGTGGGCAAAGGCAATTAAGATTTATTTTATTTCTCCCAGCACAAGTTCTTCATTGTGAAGGTTGGGTTTTCCCCCTTTAATTAAAAGTGAAAATTGATCTTCCCATAAGGAGATCTTAGATAACATACTTGGTTGACATTTTGCTTGACATGAAGTTGTTGACAACCATTCATTTCTACTGTCCCTGATGTTCTGCCCTGCCATTCAGTTTTATGAAAGGCTCTAAAGTTACTGGAAGTAAATACAGATGTTCTCACTTACTTTACATCTGCTACAACTATCAGGTTATTTCCTTGAACTACCCTTAAATTATTCCCTAAGGTCACAGAAACATCAGACACATTTTTTATTCAAAATTAGGAGTGAAATAAGTAAATGTTTTGGGAAAAAATCAGCTGAGGGTGGTGGAGAGGAAACCCTTGCTTTTAATCACTAATTAGAGTGGGCTGTAAACATGAACATGAAATGACTTTATAGAATTTTGTTTTATAGCTTAAACATTTATGCTTTTGTTGGCTACAACAAATACCTGAGGGGAAAAAAGACTTTGCCTTTTATGTAATAAAAAATAACGATTTTCTTGTCATCATTTAATATAAATAGCAACCTGATAGATTAGATATAGCAAATAAATGATCTAACTATAATGTAATGTGAACCAAATAGATGTATATCCCAGATATGTGTCTGGTACCATTTTAAATTAAATCAAAAGTTCATCATAATAAACAAAACAGCACCACGGCAAATCAGAAAGCCAAAAAGCTTTCTACATGGCATGCTTTCTCATAGATTGTTTCCATTGTAAAGAGATTAATTTGACAAGGGCCCAAGTCTTTACTACTCTTTGATATATATAATTCTTCTTAATGTCATCTGGGAGTTCTTAGGTTAATGAAGCAAGTTTAGAAAAAGGCCATTGTGAAGTTGAAGGCTTGTATTAATGTTTCTAATGTTCTAGGCAGCATAAATAATGGTATATCTATAAATATTTTGTGACCTTTTTTTATAAGACGGTGAAAGAATTCAAATGGTAATTTCAGAAGATTAGTTTTTCATTCAAAAAAACAGAGAAGGTCTTAATAACCTGAAATGTTAGTATAGCTATTTTTAAAATTTCTCTATGTGCCAATTATAGTCACTGTCAAGACTACACATCGTGACTAAATCAAGTCACAAACTAGAAAATGTTTTACCTATTAGAAGTTGTGGATGATGTAGCATGATCAACAATTCATCACTGCAGTAGTTTAAAATACATTCAGAATTAATAGTGGTGAACCAAAGATATCATCTGTGTATAAAAGATTTCATTTCTAATTGAAATACTGCATCCATCCTTACAGATAAGAGACAAGAAGGAAAAAAAAGTCTTCACAGATATAAGAGAAGGAGACTGGTGACCGGTGAGGTAGAGAGAGAGAGAGAGAGTGATTGAGAAAGAAGGAGAGAAAAGAACTGCTCATATAGATGACCTTCTATATGGTGAATAAAATGTCTTTGTTCCTGTTCTCAGAGAATCATGCGCCCAGGTGCAGCTTAGTTGAATAAAAGCTGAAAGTGGGCATGATTGGTAGACAATATTAAAGGTGTCATCACAAGAGCCTGGTAAAACTGTAATATTCTTTTAACTGGCTGAGTAATTCTTTGTGTATCCAGAAGCCAATGGCAAACATAGAGAACCCAGCTGCAGATCAGCAATGTGCTACAGTCAAGCACTTTGAGTTGAAATCCTCTTTTCACTATTTATTTGATAGATGACTCTGTGTACATTTTTTTTAGCTTTGTGAGTTTCAATTTCATGATTTGTAAAAAGGAGTTAATAACTAATACTTTAAAGTGATAATGAAATAATGTATGTGAAGCAGTCAATGCATACTGGCTGTGAGATAAATGGTCTTTTGATTTTTCTACCAAACTACAGATAAGTAAAACAAAAGATATTCTCAGAAGGAGGAATGGCAAAATCAAACCTAATACTAAGACTGTTCAAAACCATATGTTATCAATATATCCCCCACCCCGAAGTTCCCAAAGTTAAATACATAGGGAATGAAATCACATGAAGGCAGCCTTCTTTTCCAATCGCCCAACATAAATGGAAAACAGACTACAGACAGGATGAGTGGCGGGATTCAACAGAGTTAAGTAATGCTGTGCAAAGTGCTGATTCTTACCATCACAAGAGGGATTATTCCTTTTATTAAGGATTTCATGTTTAAAACATAAGAACAAAATAAAGATAAATCACAGCCATACTGCAGTGATTCATGCCAGATATTCTGCCCCTGCATTATCTTTTTATTGGGTGAGAGAAGAGAGAGAGGAAGTGCAGGACAATATAAAGCTGTTCACAGTACTTCTATTCTGGTCTTTTAACTGGGATGAAAAATCCAAACACACGATAGAGCAATGGGTTTAAAAGGCATAGTGTTGTTTATTCTCACAAATCCATATTAATGATTACCAGCTGAAAAAGAAAAATAGAAACGTTCCTATTCCACCCTGAGAGTCAAAAAGAATAATACTTCTGTTAACTGTAATCTTTTTCACTTCTTATTGTGCTTCACTTTATTGCGCTTTGCAGATATTGTCAGTTTTATAAATTGAAGGTTTGTGGCAACCCTGTGTCAAGCGAGACTATCAGCCCCCTTTCTGCAACAGCGTGTGCTCACTTCATGTTTCTGTGTCACATTTTTGTAACTCTTGCAATATTTCAAACTTTTTCATTATGATTATATCTGTTAGAGTGATCTGTGATCAGTGATCCTTATGTTATTATAATTGTTTTGGGGCACCATGAAAAATGTTGTGTGTGTTCTAACTGCTCTGCTGAATGGGCATTCCCCTGTCTCTCACCCTCTTCTTGGGCCTCCCTATTCTCCGAGACACAACAATATTGAAATAGGCCAATTAATAACCCTATAATGGGCTCTGAGGTTTCAAGTTAAAGAAAAGTCGCATGTCTCTCACTTTTGATAAAAAGGTAGAAATAATTAACTTTAGTGAGGAATGTATGTTGAAAGCCAAGAAGTCCAAAAGCCAGGCCACTTGTACCAGTTAGCTAGGTCGTGAATGCAAAGGAACAGTTCTTGAAGGAAATTAAAAGTGCTACTCCAGTGGACACATGAATGATAAGAAGCAAAACAGCTTTATTGCTGATATGGAGAAAATTTCAGTGTTCTGGATGGATCAAACCAGCGACAACATTCCCTTAAGCCAAAGCTTAATCCAAAGGAAGTTCTAACTCTTTTCGATACTATGAAGGCTGAGAGAGGTGAAGAAGCTACAGAAAAAAAGGTGGAAACTAGCTGGTTCACAAGGTTTAAGGGAAGCAGCAGTGTCCATAACATAAAAATGCAAGGTGAATCAGCAAGTGCTGACGTCAAAACTATAGCAAGTTATCCAGAAGATCTAAGATAGCTGATGAAGTGGCTATACAAAACAATGGATTTTCAGTGTAGATGAAATAGCCTTCTACTAGAAGAAGATGCTATACAGGATGGTCATAGGTAGACAGAAGTCAATGCCTACCTTCAAAGGTCAAGGACAGGCTGACTCTCTTGTTAGGGGCTAATCCAGCTGGAGACTTTAAATTGAAGCCAACACTCATACGTCATTCTCAAAATCTCAGAGTTCTTTGGAATTATGCTAAATTTTCTCTGTCCATGCTCTATAAATGAAACAACAAAGCCTGGATGACAGCACATCTGTTTACAGCATGGTTTACTGAATATTTTAAGCCCACTGTTGAGACCTACTGTTCAGAGAGAAAAAAAAAAAAAAAAGATTCCTTTCAGGATATTACTGCTCATTGACAATGCACCTGCTCATCCAAGACCTCTAATGAGGATTTATGTACAAAGAGATTCATGTTGTTTTCATGCCTGCAAACACAACATCCATTCTGCAGCCCATGGATCAAGAAGTAATTTCAACTTTCAAGTCATATAATATCACGAAAGAAATATCTTTCATAAGGCTATAGTTGCCAGATATAGTGATTTCTCTGATGGGTCTAGGCAAGGTAAATTATAAACCTTCTGGAAAAGATTCACCATTCTGAATGCCATTAAGAACATTGGTGATTCATGGGAGGAAGTAAAAATACCTACATTAATATGTGTTTGGAAGAAGCTGATTCCAACCCTCATGACTGACTTTGAGAGGTTTGAGACTTCAATGGAGGAAGTCAGTGCAGAAGTGGTATAATTAGCAAAAGAACTAGAAGTAGAAGTGATGCCTGAAGATGTGACTGAATTGCTACAATCTCAAGATAAAACTTGAACAGAAGAGAAGTTGCTTCTTTTGGATGAGCAAACAAAGTGGTTTCTTGAGAGGGACTCTACTCCTGGTGAAGATGCTATGAACATTGTTGAAGTGGCAACAAACTATTAGAATATTCCATAAACTTAGTTGGCAAAGCAGAGACAGGGTTTGAGGGAATTGTCTCCTATTTTGAAAGCAATTCTACTGTGGGTAGAATGCTATGCAACAGCATCACATGCTACCGAGAAATCTTTCATGAAAGGAGGAGTCAATTGATATGGCAAACTTCATTGCTGTCTGTTTTAAGAAACTGATACAGCCACCCCAACCTTCAGCACCACCTCCCTGATCAATCATCAGCCATCAGCATAGAGGCAAGACCCTCCACCTGCGAAAAGAATATAACTCACTGAAGACTCAGATAATTGTTAGCAAGATAGTATTTTTAAATTAAGGTATGTATTTTTTTAGACATAAAGCTATTGCACATATAATAGAGTATACTATAGTGTGAACATAACATTTATATGCACTGGGAAACCCAACATTTCACATGACTTGCTTTACTGTATTGGTCTGGAACTGAAATTACAATATCTCCAAGGTATGCCTATATAAGGAGTGCTATAATAGTGATTCCACCTTGCTCCCAAAGCAAATTGTT
The DNA here is from genome assembly GCA_028533085.1 of Varecia variegata. Lineage (NCBI taxonomy): Eukaryota > Metazoa > Chordata > Mammalia > Primates > Lemuridae > Varecia > Varecia variegata. Next base: position 115,190,163 of record CM052440.1, read on the forward strand.
CCCTGTGAACTACATCCTAATGACAATCGCCATAGAGATTGAATACTCTACATTTACTTTGATCACTGATCATTTTTTGTCTTCACACTCTATCTTCAAATAAAAACAGAATGGCTCTTGTACCAAGATAACAAGTTTCACATATGCATGTTATGTCCTTTATGCATTTGTTTGGAAGGCTTCAGCTGATTCCTAATGCTACAGGAATTATTTTTATCACTAAATATTAATACACGAGTGAAAAGTGTAAAGTAATTGTGAATGCTGAAAGTTAAACTGATAGTAAAAGTAGCTGACTATTTAGATATAATATTATGACTTTTGACTTTTGAAATGGATACAAACTTCAAAATTCTGATAATAATTGGGTTTTTTGACTAATTTTGAATAACTTTTAACAAATGCTACCTATAGCCTTTTCTATATGCAAAATTGGAAGAGGTCCCAAACATCATTTTTTTCCAAGAAAAATATCATTTAAGTCTGGAAATAATCACTTTGTTCTCTATTTAAGACTTTGAGTAGGAATTAGTCTGGTCTTGTATTTGTTACTTTTTTTATTTGTCTTTATTACATTATCTTGTATCATAAGAAAACTGTGTATACAGTTATGATCCTGCTAATACAAAGATAGTTTATAACTTAGTGCAGAAGGAATATTATAAATTATCTCTTAGGTATTACCAATAAGTATATTATAAGAACTATTATAGGAACAGTTCATTATATTACCTTGATTGAGAACCCAGCAGTTATTTTAGTAAATATATATCTTCTTTAAATTATAATAGCATTAGCCATCTACTTGGTTGTGATTATCAGTAGTTACCCTATTTTTGTTCTTTTTGTTATTTGAAATTCACATGAAATACTTGTGGTGCTTTATTGCCAGTGGTGAATAGTTCATAACTCATTACATTTTCATATCAGCACTGCAAGGTTAACACCCTTCTCCCTTGAAAATTCACTATTAAGAAAAATTTATTGCCATACCTGCTCAAAAGATAAAAATGAAAATGCTCTTTTCATATTTTCAAAAGACTAACAAGCTAATATAATGTGGACTTAATAAAGTATCTATTTCTTTTGAGTTGTTCTGGTTAAGGGGCATAGAGAATGCAAGGTTGATCTAATAAAAAGGTAATACAATGCATTTATATATTTCACAGTAGAAAACAAACATCAAAAGACATGACTTTACCCTATTTTTCTAAAAAACATACAATCAGAACAAAAGTGATCATGTGTGAATGGAAGCATTTCTAGCCTCTTCCAGTGTTTCACAACAGAGACATGAATAGCCAGAGAGTGGGCAATCCTTAGCTGTGCATATTTGGAACACAACAGGGCATTTGGCATCCTGAGTCCATGCACTATATGCAAACAGTGCCCTCTGCACACTATGGCAGAACAATCTGCCACCTCCCCAGCCACACACATATCCAGACATTCCCAAGGAACCACTGCGACTTATCCATTATTCCATCAGTGCACTTGAAAATATCCTTCCAGACTATGCATATTCATATGTGAGTTCCAATTTAAATTATGCCACCAAATTCCTGAGTATGTTTGTCATCTATGTCTTTGTTTCCCAATCTATAAATCTGTACAATCTATGTAATTCCCTATTCTATTCACATAGATTTAAAGTTTAAAAAATATATAATATGTTTTTATAAATATACCCCAATGCATAAACTCCATATTTTATCATTCAGATAAAGCTCTGATGTGGATAATCAATGACATAACAATACTAATGAGTTACTTGTTAGAGTAAAATAAGGATTGCTCTGCTTCTGAAACAATATCGATATTAACTTGTGTTTCCTACTCTATTTATAGGGCTAGAAATTTCTGACCTGCTACCAAAATCAACTGTTTCATCCCTGTCAACTATGAGTTGTTCTTCTATTAATTGACTAGGCAGAAGTCTGGGTGCAATGGCTCATGCCTGTAATCCTAGCTCTCTGAGAGGCTGAGAGGGAGCACTGCTTGAGGGCAGGAGTTTGAGGCCAGCCTGAGCAAGAGCGAGACTCCGTCTCTACTAAAAATAGAAAAATTAGCCGGGCATGGTGGCGCACATCTGTAGACCCAGCTACTCAGGAGGCTGAGGCAGGATACTCACCTGAGCCCAGGAGTTTGAGGTTGCTGTGAGCTAGGCTGACACCATGGCACTCTAGCCCAGGTGACAGAGCAAGACTCCATCTCAAAAAAAAAAAATAATAATAATAATTGATAGGCAGAATCCTAGAATTACAGCACTGTGGGAGCAGGAGAGTATTTTGAGACCATCTCTTTAAAGTTCTTCATTCATGCAAGTTGAAATAGTAGGGGAATCATATAAATTAAAATGATAAATAATATGCTTGGGAAAAAAATTGAGATTTGATCATAATAACATAACACAATAACCAGAGGAGTAATTAGGAAGATGGTTTGAAAAGACTGGGAATTCCAGCAGACTTTGTAGTTAGCATGGTCCAAATGTGCATTGAGGTTAACATATAAGCTGTATCACATGGCTTCAAGAATCATCCCTGTTGGAGAGAGGTTTTCAGCTGCTATATAAAAAGACAATGTTCCCCAAAGTTTTGTTAGAATATTATATAAACATATGCCTGGCTGTGGTGAGACCAAAGGGAGTTCTTATTTAAAATGCACGTTTTGGAGCCTCAGACGCTTGACAAGCACTGCAGAAATTTCTCCTATATACTAGTGTTTGAGAATTACTGAACTGTGATTTTGAATTTATAGACTATGCATAATTTGCCCAGAATTATGATTTTTGTTTTCTCTTTACCCCATATTTTATCTCATAATAACAGTAAAATACATTATATGTTTGTTTTTGTTTGTAGGGACTGTGTTCTACTCTACTGCTAGTCTTGAGGAGAAAAAAGTCATAAAAACAAAGCAAAGCTTGAGTATTTTGCCACAGGGAAAGTCTGAATCCCCAAGAACCTATGAGAAGGAAAGGAGGGCTACTGCCCCGGTCCAAGCAGTGGGCCTGAAGACTTGCTGAGAGGATACGCAGTTGCTATACTCAGCAACTTGCTGGAGCAGCAGAATAGAATGATTTGAACTAGAACGGAAATTTGTAGGTCACCCTATTTGCTTTGTTCCTTATATAGGGCAGAAATTCCACAACTTCTCTTAGGAGCTTAAAACACAACTTTAGTTGCCTTGTACCATGTAGTTTCCTGCAAAAACTGAGCCTCAGTCAAGGAATAAGTAAGAAAGCTTAGAAAAAGAATCACAGAATTGAGCAGCATGGTGAATTAATATTAAAATAGCTTTGTGGATTTGGAAAAGCATGCAAAAGTCTGTAAACCTCAAAACTCATCATTTGTAAAATCAGGAGGTTGAAGGGGATGCTCTCTATTCTCGTGGTTGCACAGCCTGCTGTCTGAAGGAGATCGATTCATCACTCTCTCCCATCCCTCCTGGAGGCGTCTCGAGAAGGCTATATTCTGTTATCAAAGAGAATACAGGGTCCAAAGGACACATAAATAGGCCACCTCGAGGAAGATTGTTTATAATGAAAGGAAGAAAAATATAAATAGAACCACATGAGGTCAGTTGCTCTCTTTTTTTGGATCTTTGTTCTTTTTTGTGTTTTTCTGCACCTTCTTCACTTCAGTGCAACTGGTTTGGTAGACCAGTGGTCCCTTTCTAAGGTGGCTTCTTTGGATTGATCTGGGAAAAAGAAGCAATGAAACTCAGGTCAGCTTCATACCTGACCTTGAGCTAAAATGTCCTGATATTTACATATGGCTCAGCTCACTAACCCAAAATATGAGAAGCAGGTTAGGATTTGAGAGTAGTGCCCTTAGCTAGTGAGTAAAAAGTGTTCTTTCCCTTGAGTTTCTCCCATGTACATATCGACCTGAACCCATTCAGAAGGGAGACCTAATGGTATTTGATTAACAAAGATATGATTATCATTTTTCAATTTTCTCATGACTAACAGTTTCTGGGTTCAAAATTCAGCATCAAAAAATAACAATACTGTTCTCTTTAGATTGTCTTGAAAGTAATTATTTTATTTCTACTGTCTATTATGTAATTTCTATTTACCCAAACAACTTGGCACAGATGATATTTATTATACTAGAATAAAATGACAATGGATCAGATAACTGTTGTTACAATTTTGCCCACAGACAGAAAGGGTGTTGCATTCACACATGAAAGTCAGGTGGAAACCTCATGAATATTGTGCTGTGAGCATTTAGTACAATGGGAATCTCATCCAGGTGCTGCTAATTCCATATACTTTTCATTAGAGGTTTTTGTATTTAATTATAGAACTTTCATAAATTATAATAGAACTTTCAATAGGCAAACTAATTTGTCCTTTTCAAAAAGTACAAGGTAAGCAGTAAATAAATCAAATGTATCTTAAAATACTAAAATGTGTTACATTTTAGATAGTGCTTTAATCAGACTTCAGAATTAGAATAAATTTTAAGAACTACATAAAATGTATCTCTGGGTATTTATGAAAAAATATTGAGTAGCACACACCAAAATGTCTGCTTAAGAAACAAACACACAAGCAAAACCCTTTAATTAAATAAAACAGAATAAAATCTTCCATTAAACCTATTTCTAAAATAGTTTGTGTAAGTCAAGTATTTGTTTCACATTAAAATTACATTATGTCTGTGAGCTCAGAGGAAGAAAAAATTTTGTCAAAGAAACAGAAGGTACAAAAAATTTAACCACACAAGACCCTTCCATGCCTTTTTCTATCTTACATTCCAAAATACCTTCGTGTTGAAATAGCCTCTTTCTCTTGATGCTGAACAATGCAGAGAAGAAGAGAGAGACTTTTTAAATCCAAATAGTGGAAAGCTTAATTATTTAAACCCAATTTTAATACTGGATTAGGTAAATATAACATCTCGGGGCCATGATAATAACAAATTTTCCAAATGGTCAAGAGAATGTCACAGAGTTAACTACAACAGCTACTCTTGTGAAATGAGTACTTGCAATAGAAATTGAATGGAGTCTGCCAGTCAAATGGCCTGCATATCTAAGGAAGCTAGCATTTAGGGAACTGTGGGATAAAGCTAATAATGAGGGAATAAATGTTACCAACATGGACGGACTCTTCGTTTTTCAAAAGACAGAGCTCTACTATTATATTAAAATTTTGATTTAATTTGTGAAAATTTAATTTACAGATGCATTTTCCTGTACAATTTTCAGCACTTCATGGTTGCATTTGTAAAAAGGGAAATGCTTATCACCATGCAGCCCCTCAATTGCATTTTGGGGCATTTATCCCAGAGAATAAAGACTTAGAGTTACACAAAAACCTGTACACAAATGTTCATAGCAGTTTTTTTGTAATAGCTCCAAACTGGAAATAACATATATGTCCTTGAATAGGTAAATGGTTTAAAAGCCCGTGGTACATCCATACCATAGAATACTACTCAGGAACAAAAATGAAGGAATTGTTGATAAGCAACAATAAAGATGAATCTTTATAGAAATATGCTGAGTGAACAGAGCCAATCCCCAAAAGTTACACATGCATGATTACATTAATATAATATTCTTGAAATGACAAAATTATGGAACTGGAGCACAGATTGATGGTTTCCAGGGGTTAAGGAGGGGAGGGGGACAGTGGCAGGGAAGTGGATGTAGCCCTATAGGGGCAACTGGAGGAATACCGTGGGGATAAAAATGTTCTTTATCTTGACTGTGTCAGTTTCAATTTCCTGATTGTGACAATGTGCTATAGTTTTACAAAGCATTATCATTGGGGAAAACTGGGTACAGGGTACATAGGCTCTCTCTGTGTGATTCCTTAGAACTGCATGTGAATCTACAGTGATCTCAAAATAAAAAGTTTAATTTTTAAAAAGTATTGATTAGAAAACTAAAAAAAAATTAAACTTAGGGAAAAATATCCCAGTAATTAAATATATTTTATATATGATTTTAAATTAAGAGCATGTAAAGTATCATCATTAAAATCACATTCATTCAACTTTCAGAGGAACCGGTACATAGAATTATGACATAATGAATATTAATGCTAGTTGAACTTCTGATATATTTTTATGGGGCCAGATCAAAATAGAGAATAGTTCTAATTACTAAGTATTAATAAGTATTCTTTAAATAGAAGCAAATTAAGGCAAATAGTACTTTTCTAAATGTCTTTCTAGTGCATGGAAAAGTCCTTAAAATTGTTGTCACTGAAGGGCATGTTTAATGCTGTTACATTCAATGTGCCACTGTATCAAATAACTCTTCACTGGGTGACATTCCAACCTTGAGCCTCCATTGGGAAGACGTGTTTTAAACCAACCAGTGTTTAAAACATCCCTCTTTTCCTAACTGTATGGTAGAGGAGGCTAATCAGGCACAATGTAAGCTGGCAGCTAAGAATGAATGGAGCACAGGGACTAACATATCATCATTAGATCCCAAAGACTCACTACAAGTCTCAAATCCTCATAAAAGGACAAAAGAGATTTCTGAGGTGAGGGGCAGACAACGCACTTTCCACCTCTCACAGAAATCAACTCCAACAAATGATTCTTAAAATAATGGTGAAAATGCTACCGTCCTTAAAATAATGGTGAAGCGACGGTGAAATAATTCTTAAAATAATGGTTATTTTAAAGGCTCTAGTACCAACTTCTTGGAAATATCCAGTTAGCTGAGCCTAAACATAGATTTGTCTACCTAAACCATTTTAGGCTCTGAGCTGATGAAACAAATCATCTTAAAATGACGGTGAAAAGTGCTACAGTCCTTTAAAAAATGGTGAAATAATTCTTAAAATAATGGTTCTTCCAAAAGTTCTGCTGCCTACTTCTTGGAAATATCCAGTTAGCTGGGCCTAAACATAGATTTGTCTACCAAAACCATTTTCGATTCCGAGCTGATGAATCAAATGATTCATTCTTAAAATAATGGTGAAAAGTGTGGATCCTGTTTCAGTCTTTGGTTAAGTGTATTTCTAAATATTTTCTTTTTTTGATGACGTTGTAAATGAGATTGTAATGATGTTGTAAATGACATTGTAAGTGTAAATGTAATTGTTTATCTTAACATCCTTTTTGCAGTGGTCACTGTTAGTGTTTAGAAATGGAAGTGATTTTTTAATGTTGACTTTGTATTCTGCAACATTGCTGACTTCATTTATTTCTAACAGTGTTTGAGAGGGTGTGTTTGTGGAATTTTTAGGATTTTTTACATATAAAATCATGTCTGTGAACAGAGATCATTTTATTTCTTCCCTTTGGATTTGGATGTCTTTTATTCCTTTATCTTATCTAATTTCTCTGGCTAGGACTTCCAGTATGATAAAAAAAAACGGGGGGGGGGCATCTTTTTCCTGTTACTAATAGGTAAAGAAAAGATTTCAGGCTTTCACCATTGAATACAATGATGGCTGTGGGTTTTTCACCTGTGGATTTTATTATGTTGAAGTAGTTTCTTTCTATTCCTACTTTGTTAAGAGTTTTCATCGTAAAAGAGTATTTGCTAAATGCTTTATCTGCGTCAATTAAAATGATCGTTTTTTTTCCATCATTTTATTAAAGTGGTGTATTACATTAGTTGATTTTTATATGTTTAACCATCCTTCGATTCCAGAAATAAATCTGATTTAGTTTTGGTGAATGATCCTTTTAATATGCTGCTGAATTTCGTTTGCTGGCAATTTGTTGAAGATTTTTGTAACAATACTCATAAGGGATATTGGCAGGTAGATTTTTTTTTTGTTTTGCATTGTTTTGTTTTCCTGGAAGTATCTTTTTCTGGCTTTGGTGTTAGAATAACGCTGGCCTCATAGAATGAGTCAGGAAGTGCTCCCTCCTCTTCAACATTGTGGAAGAGTTGCAGAAAGATTGGCACTAATTCTGCTGTTAACATTTGGTAGAATTTGTGAGTGAAGATTTCCGGTTCAGTAAGACTTTTTTGCACACAAATAGAGCCCTAGCAAGGTGTTGCTACTCTAACCCAGTAATGTCCCAGGAAGAAGTAGTGATTTCTTGGTGATCTTGGATCAAATAAAATATAATTTGGTCACTTTAATTTCATGTTTTATGACAAGTCCCTCATTGTACATCATTAAGTTAAGGTCAAGTTGGTGAATTGAAAAATATTGTTTAATAGGCATATTCAGTATCATATTCTCATCATTCACATTGGAAGCCTAATTAAGAACACAGTTACACCACAGCACTTAAATGCTACCCAATCCTTAGGAACTGGCTGAAGTCAACTGAGAGATAAATCTATCCTTTCTCTAATAAAGAGAGTTCATTCTTACCTACTTGACATTCTCTAAGCAATAGAATACAATGATGTGAGTGCTTAACTGCCTTTGTTATACAGATCAAGGCATCATAATAATAGTTTTTCTACTTTCCCAACTTTTAGGTAACACAGAAGTGACGTTAATTTGTAGTTCTGTATATCTGGTTCAGAACCAAAGAACCTGTTCTTCCTTAGTGGTTTGGTTATATCTACAGTTACACAGTCCACTCTGGAACTCTATGTGGTCTTATAAAATAGAAAAATCGTGTCCCACAGTAAGTCCATAAATATCTAAGTTCCAAAGATTGAATCAAGCATGAGGAAAATATAGACTCCAGTACAAATAAAATGAATTTTTGTATGTGCATATAGTAAATAGTAAGCATTGTATCCGTGAATGAAAATAAATTTGCTGAAGATGGCTAATATATTTTTATAGACGGCTATTTTCAATCATCAATGACATTTTCCAGAAACTCAAAATCAATATATCATTTGCTACAGTAACAAAATTAAATATATTCCATTTAATTCTTATAAAATTTAAAGAGCACAAAAATTGTTTTAAAGACTTCAGGAAACTGAGCAAATCACCACATGCATTTTTGTTTAAAATACCATTATCTGATTCAATCTATGGGCCTGGCTATACTTTTCAAACAATGTACATGTTCTTTAATAAAGTTTATATAGCACTTTAATGTTTGTGAAGTGCTTTTACAAACTCTGAAAAGAAAGTAGAGTTAATATTAGTATTTAGGACTAAAGGAAAAAAGTGACTTGACCAATGTCTCTTATGTAGTTTACATTTGCATTTATAAACTGACAGCTGTCTACATCTTTTCATGATGTAGCTGCTTTTTGCATTTAAGACAAGTTGATGTGCTATATGAGACTATTCCACGTTCTCCAGGCTATTTTGTACTACTGGCCCTTGCTACATAAGTGCCACTTGAGTTCCCCAGTCATTGAGGTACCAACAAAAACATGTGTCCACTTATTCAAAAAAATCCCTAGGAAGTATCATGCTCTCAGGTGATAACTTCTGACTTGCAGGGATTCTAGTGCTCAACATAAGTTCTGGAAACCTTTTTAAAAACTTTCTATAACAAGGGCTCAATGAATGATATTTTGTGATTAAAATTATTATAATATTAACCATTTGTGACTAGAGATAAAACTAGCTAAATGAAAAGTAGCTATTTCACAGGTGATGAAATTCACAGAGCCATAGATAATGATGTGGCTTTTGAAACAAAACTTCTCAAATGATGAAATACTGTCCAATCATTTGTTAATATTTAATCTATTTTTATTTAGACCAAAAATATCTATAGATTATAAAAATACACTAGCTTTTATCTCAATCCCTTGAAAATAGATGGAAATTTACCATTGTCATAATTAAAAATGTTTTTAATTTACAAAACAGGATTTCCTGTCTATCAGTATAGGCAAGTTTAAACTTTACCTCTGATGGGATAATTGAATCTGCTGAAATAAAATGACAATAAACAGATTAACAGGAGGAAAACCATTTTAGTTGCATGCATACCCAAAGGAGCCTCACAGAAGAATATGAGTCTCAAAGAAGAGGCCAGATGGTTGAAGGTTTTATAGCCTGAAGGAACAGGGGCTTGAGGCTTTTGGTAACAAGTTAGGGGAGGAAAAGTGTGGAAGCACATGGTGAACAAAGATTGTCTTATTTTGCAGATAAAGTCTCTCATGTAATAAATGTTGTTTTGGGGTGGCCTCCAGAAGAACATGTGATAGACTGTCTGGGTGTGGTGATGACTTTTAATCTCCTTTCCAGTGATTAATCTTCCCTGGTTGTTGATGAGGTTCCTAGGGAGGAGTTCAAGACAGTTGCATTCCTTTTGGAAGAAATTCCCTCAGTCAGATAAGTGAACTTTGGAGAGGGCCCTTCCCTGTGCTTGGCAAGGGAGAAAGAAGGGAAGGTCAGACAGACCTTGGTTACGAGGCAGCTTTGAAAGCCTTCCAATGTCCTTTAATTCAAAGTGCTCAGCCTGCCAAAGCACCATACTTCAGGGTGTCATTTTCTGAGCCCCAAAGCTAGTAAGTAACTAAATACCACTCATATGTTTTGCCTAGTCATTATAGGATCTTAGCTAATTAACTTACATTAGCATTCCTTTGAAAGAGTAAAAAGGAGTTACTGAGTTTATGTAAGAATACCATCTTATGTAATATTATGTTAGAATCAGAAAACTTTAATATATTTACAGGAGGAGTGTTTATCTTTTGTCCATATTCAGGCAGTGCTACTGTCAGAACTTAGCCTTATCAGAAACCTCAAAGTATTCTGATTGTTTCAAGTTGTGTTCTGTGGGATGAAGATAACTGTTCACAACATTTATTAGGGAATGTTCTTGCAATTGGCACATGTAGAAGAGGAGGGAAAAGCAGGGTTAGGCAGAGCAAGACGTTGAGCTCAAATGCAGCTCACACGAAGGCCACAGGTAAACCCTATAGGGAGCTTTGGGACTAGGAAGGGCCTTCAAAGAATCCATGTGTTGATCACTCATGGGATGCAGGATGTCCCTGAAGAAGGTATGACCCAGAACAAAGCAGTTTTCTTCAGCTGAAGCAATAGGCAGAGGGCTGACACTTGAGGGGCATCTTCAAGCTGCACTCGCATCTGCTGGGGGAATAAGTCCTTGACTCCTGAAAGGAGAAATGCTTGAACAACCGATAACCTTGTTAAATACCGTAGACTGCTAATGTTTGCTGCTGAAGCTTCCAGTGCAATGGCTAGCCATACACTTCTCTTCTCTTATCTTTTAGGCTGTGACAGCAGTGGCTTATTGAGTCTGGTGTAATTTGTGATTCTAACCTTCACTTTCCAAGACAGTGCTGTTATGTTTGCTATCACATCCCTCACAGCCCTCCGAGCATGCGCATAGCCCTCAGGCCATGCAACTTCAGAGCGCCCCTCCTGCCCCAGGTTTTCAACTGCTAATAACTGCATGTGCCTACTGAACAGCTTTCCCCCAAACAGTTGAAAACCACTCTGTCTGTGCGTTGTGCATTCTAGAAGCGCCAGGGATTAACGTTCCTCCTTTCTCTGACACTCCGTCCTCAACCTCAGTCTGTCTTGGACTATCAACGTCACAGCTATCTTACCCCCAGATGGCACAGGCCTTCTGCCATTACTCAGAGCTTCCCAGAGTGAGTAAGCTCTAGTCACCTCCAATGCAAGCCCACTTGACAACACTGGCTGCCTTTGTTTTTTCCTGGCTCAATTCTCCATTTTCCTAATGTTATCCCTTGCACCTCCCAAAACAATTACTTTTACTCATATCTTTGGTTTTCAAGGGGAATTCAAACTATGACTGTACCTTTTCATTCTGTAGTTTTATAAAGCAGCTTAAAATTACTGGATGGATCCCAGAATCAAATTACACTGCAAGGATCTCAAATTCTTTACATATTTACTATAATATTTTGAACAAATTGATTAAATGATCAAAGACTTTGTTTTCTACCCAGAGTTCACCTAACTGGGGTTCCGGGCACAGTACTGCAGACTGCCAAGTCTGTCCAAGACTCTGCCACCAAGTGCAAAGAGATTGTCAAATTTCGAAGCCTGAGGGAACAATCCCCACAGAAATGTTTCATTTCAGACACCAGCTGACAATATCAGGGTCAAGAGGGCCACTCTCACCTCACACCAGCTGGCTACACATTTAGGGATTCCCATAACCACCGTCAGGTTCAATAATTCACTAGAACAAGGCAGAGAACTCAGGAAAATACTAAATTTGCAATTACAGTTTTATTTTGGCAAAAGGATACAAATTAGAACAAGCCAAAGAAAGAAATGCATAGGATGGAATCTGGAAAGTTCCCAAACATGAATCTTTCTTTTCCTAAGGGACATATAAACCTTGAATAGATGTGTGTCAGTGTGCACAGAGTATTGCCAACCCAGAAAGCTCACCAGAGCTTCAGTGTCCACAGTTTTTATTGGTGTCTCATTACATAGTCATGATTGATTAAATCATTGTCCACATGGTTGAGTTTCATGTCCAGCCCCCAATCCTGGGAGGTCAGGGTGATATTACTTAGCCCCAAACCTCAACTCTCTAATCATAGGATTTTTCTTTCTGGCATGGCTTGCTCCTATTTGAGTCATCTCATTAGCAATATCTATCAGCTGTGGTACCAGAAGTTCCCCATGAATAAAAAAGACATTCCAATCACTCTAGAAATTCCAAGGGTTTAGAGGCTACTTCCCAGTAACTGGGGACAAAGACCTGACCTCTCTTTGGGCTGAGACCAAATTCTTTACTAGACATTTCCTGGCCCATAAAAATGGGTTTAATAACAGTAACTGTGTATTGTGTTTTATAAAGATTAGATGAGATTTCCACTTAAATTATTTGTATAGTTCATGGTAAATGCTTGAAATAGTATTTTGGGTTTTGTTCCTGTTATTTTCTTTTCCTGCCAGTCCTATTCCATTTACTTTTTTTGACAACTATATATAATAAATTTCATGGTTCAGTTTCCAGAATAAAGTTTTGGTAGTGTACATATTTGCAAATGGAGCTATAGAGGCAGTCTAGGAGTCACTTTTAAGACTTGGCAAAACTCAATTCTAGTTATTTTTCCCAAAGACCAATTTAGTGTGAAAATAAAACATGAAATGGTAATTTGTGGTACTGAGTGAGTCTGTTATGTGCAGATCACCATTTGAAATAAAAACTTAGGGCCGGACGCGGTGGTTCACGCCTGTAATCCTAGCACTCTGGGAGGCCAAGGCAGGTGGATTGTTTGAGCTCAGGAGTTCGAGACCAGCCTGAGCAAGAGTGAGACCCCATCTCTACTAAAAATAGAAAGAAATGATCTGGCCAATTAAAAATATATATAGAAAAAATTAGCCGGGCATGGTGGTGCATGCCTGTAGTCCCAGCTACTCGGGAGGCTGAGGCAGTAGGATCGCTTAAGCCCAGGAGTTTGAGGTTGCTGTGAGCTAGGCTGATGCCACGGCACTCACTCTAGCCCAGGCAACAAAAGTGAGACTCTGCCTCAAAAAAAAAAAAAAAAAAAAAAAACTTAGAAAAACCTGGAGTAATATTTCAGAAAGTGATTGTTAGGTTCAAATATAGACAAAATGCAATTTTGTCTACTTTAATCTTTTAAATTATAGAGGAAATTTTTTATTTGTTTGTTTTCTTATATTGCATTAAAACATCCTGAAAATAACAAATAAACTGTCAAATATTATTGATCACAAAATATATTTAGACTATGAGACTGAGTAAAATAACTATTTGTCAAATGTGCCAACTTATTATACGTGTAATGCCTGTGCTATGGGAAAATAAATGAACGGTAAAAGAAATATATGAGGGCTATTAATGTCACTGATGAAACTAATCCAAATTCTCATTAACATCTAGACCAAAATTCTATGTGAAACCAATTTATACCCTGTCAGAATTACATGTTTAATATTCTCTTTATAATTTTAATTTCTTCTCTATCTTTTCTCCACAATCCCTGATATTAAAATTAGAAACTATATAACACAACTATAAGTTTAAACCTTGATTCTATATGTCTGTTGATCACCTTTGGCTAACATGTATAAAAACACATCATGAATGAATTATAATACAAACATTATTTTTGTACATCTGTTTTGCATGTAATTGGTGTATCTAGCAATTTTCCCAGGAATTTTAAATAATGAAAGTTTATTGATTTTATCATATAATAGAAAGTACATTAAAATGCTCTATCTTATGACTACACATTATCAATGAATACAACAAAACATTCATTTTATATGCAATCATGTATCAACATCAATCCACACAGTAGCAAGAGTCTGACTCTGCAATAATTTAGACACATGAACTTGCAAATTTCTTTATGTTTTCATGTATGTATGTTCATTTCACTTAGAGTTTTCCATCTGGGTATGTGTCCAACTTTTGTCCTTGGGTTGAAAAAGCTTATAATGTGGAACTTAATAGAAGCCTATCTTGATTTTTAGTAATCCGAGCTCTTTCATTACAATCTAATTTTAATAGGTACCTTGTGTGTGGAGAGTGGCATGAGTTCATATGTGGCAGTGTTAAAGAAAAAACTATTCAGTGATGCTCATTAAAGCAGGGAAAGGGAAATTTTATTCAGGATCATTGCCTTAGGTACTGGGACTACTGCAGTGAGTTCTTGCAGTTGGGCTCAACTCTGAATGCAGCATGGGCAAGTGGGAATTTACAGGCAAGGAGCAGTGGGACGGTCAGTGGATGGAAAATTACTAAAAGGAAACATCAGTGGTAAGGAGAAATCTGGCTAAACCAACCTAAAAAGGTTCTTGCTGAAGAGAGGCCAGGGTGATCAGACATCACCTGGGGGATGGCAGAGGATGAGGAACCTGATCAGATATAGATAATGATCAGATGTGGAGGATGAAGGATTCTGGCTAAACTGACTTTGCGGAGTTCCTTTGTTAAAATTGGATTTTACAAGTAAGTGCATAGATGGCCCCAGGAAAAGTTTCAGAAGCCTGACTAGAGTTTAGCCAAGCAAAGAATTATTGTCATTAGTGAGAATCCAGTGATAGGTGTCTTAGACAACTTGTACTCTATAACAAAATACCACAGTCTGGGTGGCTACAACAGCAGACATTTCTGTTTTCACAGTTCTGGAGATTGGAAGACCATGATTAAGGTGCTGGCCAGTTTGGTTCCTGGTGAGGGTTCTCTTTCTTGCTAATAGACAGCCACCTTCTTGCTGAGCCTGCACATGGTCTTTTCTCAGTGAGACTCAAGGAGGAAGGGGATGAGGAGAGAGAGAGCTCTCTGATGTCTATTCTTATTAGGACACTAATCCTATGGGAACAGAACCCCGTACTTTATGTCCTCATTGAATCTCAATTACTTCCTTAGAGGCCTTGCCTCCAATTACAGCTGCACTGGGAGTTAGAACTTCAACATATGAATTTTGGAGGACACATTCAGTCTTTAACATTAGGGAAAATGGTTAAAAGTAATTACCTCTGGGAAATGGAATTTGTGTTGGGGAGGAGAAGGGTTGCTTTTCATTAAATACTCTCTGACACTCTCTGGTATTTTAATCATGCCATAAATCACTTTTATTCAAATATTTCTATATAGTATAAATAAACTTTAAATAAAAAAAGTTAATATATAAAACTAGAGAAGCCTAATTTAGAACAATCCATTTTTCAGAAAAAGAAAAAAGGAACATAAAGGAAAAAAAGCAGAATTTGCTGACAGTGGAAGATGAAAACAAAACTAATCAAAGTGAAAGGAGGTAAAATTTATATTTAGAGACTTTTCATCTCAACTTTACTGTTTTCTATTCTATTTCTACATCTTCTTAAAATTGTGGGGGGCACTAAAACAAGAACACCCAATGGTAAATTTTGTTTTACAAAAAAATTGTTACTGCTTTCTTCCTGAAGTTTTTTCCCTGTTTCTCATAGATTAACATACAAGACAAAATTTATCCAAATGTTTTGAAATAGCAAGCCACTCTCTGAGAACATAATTTTACATCTCTCTATACTTATGAGCTTCCTATAGCAGTGATGGTTTACAAAGAATAGGCTGCAGATAGTAAAACCCTCAGGTCTCAAGGCAGCTGGATGGGGCTGATGTACCCTGAGATGCCAGCCCTGCCTCCGGCTGGTAACAGCCTGGCTATTTACACATACAAACATTAGCATGTTTTATGTGAGCCATGACATAAAAAGAATGTTGGAAGTGCTGGTCTGCAGTATAAGCTGACTAGAATTACAGGGAAATAAGGTGCATTTGTCACCTATTGCTATGTAACAAATTACCCTAAAATTTAACAGTTCGAACAACATTTATGAGCTCACAGTTTCTGAGAGTCAAGAATCTAAAAGCAGCTTATTTGGGTGGTTCTGGCTCAAGGTCTTTCATGAGGTTGCCGTGAAGGTTTCCAGCAGGGCTGCAATCATCTCAAAGACTGGAAGATCCTCTTCCAAGATCATGGACATGGCTTTTGGAAGTTTCTGTTCTTCTCCATGGAGGCCTGTCCATAGGGCTGCTTTGATGACATGACACCTGACTTCCTTTAGAGCAAGGGATCTGAGGTGAGAGAGAAAGTGAGAGAGAGAGAGAGAAAGAGCCCAAGATGAAAGCCACAGTCTTCTACAATCTAAGAACAACAACAACAAAAAGAAATACATCTACTTGTGTTTTATGCTATTAGCCACAACCCTGGTACCACAGGGGAGGTTACCACACAAGGGTGTGAACGTCAAGAAGTGGGTGTCATTGGGTGCCATCGTGGAGCCTGGCTACCACATAAGGTATGTACATTTTTAACTGGATATTTCAAAATTACTCTGAAAACTGGTTATAACATTTTGCACATTAAATCAAAAGATAAATGTTTCTATTTTCTCAAAAACTCAACAGCACTTGGCATTATAAAACTTAAAAAAATATGTTACCAAACTCTAATTATTTTAATTTGCATCTGATAGATTATAATGGCGATTGAGTGTTTTTTGTTAACTAATCATTTGGGCTTTCTCTTCTATAAATTGTCTTTTGCCACCCTTTAATATGTTTATTGAGTACGTGTGTGTTTCTTCTTGATTTGTTAGAGTACTTTATACATTCTGGATATTGATCTTTTATTGGCTATACATATCGCAAATATCCCCAATGACTGAGATATTTTCCTCAGTGCAGACACAGTTGATCAGAGGGAAGCCACACTTGGAAAATTCAATTCAGCGAAAAGAAAACAAAGGTCAAGATATTTTATGTGGATAAATAACTCTGACACCTGTCAAGGATTTCCTACTTCATGTGAAATGGTCTCCAAACATAAAAGTCTGAATGCTCACTATAATAAAAATGTTACCAAGCCTTCCACATATCCACAACTAATTCTTCTCTTTCTCAGTACTACTAAAAACAGCAGCAGGCACTTGCTGAGCACCTCTGGTGGTCAAGGTCACAAACTGTTCACATGTTAAACACTCCTAAATGGCTGTAGCCTTCCTTTATAACGTTTATAGGAACATTCTTAAAGAAAATAGAGAAAGCTACACTTCTCTATAGTGGACCACATTATTAATGTATATAGCTGCCATGGAGAAGTAGCCAGCAAGGAATTTCTTCACCCTCCCATAATGTCGAAACAGATACTTCCACCTAAATTATAATTTTTCTAATCTTTGGCTTAGTGATGGGAAAGGTGACTTTGAAAACAAATAAATAATCCATTTGTTCAGGTTGGACATCAAGATACCCTCTTTGCATTTAGATTATTTTATTTCTACAGACTTGAGAATAGGCCATGTCATTATAGCATTGAAAAGAAAAGATATGCATATCACTTAAAATCATGTTATATTAGAAAGTTGTCCTCCATCACTTGGCCATTTGCAAACTCCAGATTCTTCTTCTCACTTAAGTTTCTATAGAAATTACCATCCATATCCTATGCCTATATATCTGCAAGGGCACTGGCAAGTGGTTTCAGTTGAAGATGGGAATAACCCCCACTGATATGCCCTAAATATAATCATAGATAAAAACAAGCAAGGAGCTGGCTACTGCATCATCTCCAAACTTCCTTGACTCAGAGGGAAGAGGTCTTCCTGCTTTTGTCCCATCCCTTGTCCCTCTACCAGTTCTGACAGCCTTGGTGAGAAAGATTCTGTGCTGATCCTTCCCCTTATAGTCTCCCTAATAAATTGTACAAATTGTGGGAATGAAAAAGCAGGACTCTCATTCCATGGTCTCAGCCATCATAAGCAGTTTTGTATGGCAGGAGCAAAACGGGACTTTGACAAATAGTCCTTTACTAGGCAAAAGCTATCCTGAGATAACCCCATTCTAAACAGTTCAATTACACTAATTTACAGGAATTTAAGAGAAACAAAAACATTAACACTGATTACAGCATCACTAGAATATGTACCAAATTGTGTATTGAAGTTGCCCTGAAGAATGCCATCTCTCTTGTGGATACAGACGGGCCTATAAAATAGCTGTGGCATTTTAATGCCAGTGCCTTCTAAAGTTCCAGATGACAGCTGCATAGCCAACATTTTAAAGTGATCAGAAAATTCATGTGACACAATGGTCACAGCTGGACCCATCGATCAAATTGTTTTTGCTCAAATGAGATTCAATAGTTGTTAGATAATTAAACACCGCATGTTCTGGACTTTAGAATTTTAGTCATGGGAGCTAGGTTTGGAAGAAAAGAAAATATAAAGCTTTCCCCTTTGCTTTAGGCTGAGATGAAGATTTTTAAAGCCCTGCATGATTCTAGGACATTTAACAGTGTCTGCGTGCAGAACTGTGCCCTGTTGTTGTATTGGCTATATTGGCCATTCAAGTTGAGAACATTTAAATGTTGAGGTTTGAATTAAAATACTAACCTCCACCCTTTGGAAAGCAGAGTGTCCAGTATGAGTGAGGGGTTCTTCTCTATTCCCAAGCAGGCTTCAAACTGCATTATCACACAGAAAGAAGTTCATGGCCAGCGGCCCCAGTTATGATGGACGTCGGTTCCACTATTTCCACACTTGTGTGCAGTATGTCAGTTAAAATGAATTTCGCTGGAGGATACAGAAAACTCTTTCTCTAATGGCTCAAATTATGAAGGTATAAAAAATCTGATACAAAGGGATTTCAAGGCTAAGGTTGCTCCAAGTTCAGTACAATCAAAGCTTCAGTTCTATTTCCATGAGACTGTCTTGACTCTGCTTTCCTGCTAATTTGTTTTGTTTCTAGCTAACAGTTAACACTATGTGCCAGTCTTGGTTTAAGGGCTTTAGATATGTTTTCATTCATGTAATCCTCCCAACAGTCCTGTGAGATTAACCTCTGATTCTTATTTTTACAAATGAGGGAACTTCCAATACATATTAAATCATTTATCCTCAAAATATTCTATGAAATAAGTGCTATTAATACCCATTTTACAGATAAGGGAAATGAGGCACAGAGAAATTAGCCAATTAACACGAGGCTACATGGCTATTAAATGGCAGAGTTGGAAATTGAAGCCAACATTTTTGACTTGAAAGCCCATGTTCTTAACCATTAGGGCATCAAACCTCATTGTCCCAAGATGGAATTGCAGCTGCAGGAATTCCCTTCGGACGTGATAGTGACTAAGGGCGGAGGAGGGGCTCACTCTTCTGTTTGAATTTTTAAGAACAAGAAGACCTTTGCCATATGCTCCCACCCCACCCACCCCGCCAACACACACGCACACAGAACGTCACTCAGGTCTCACTTGCCAGAACTGTCACATTGCCAGACCTGAGCAGTCATCAGCAAGGAGCAATAGCCCACCATGATGGGCTCACGCTCTCATTGTTCACCTGTGGGGAGGGGGTGCAGCAAGGCTTTCTTGAAGCGTCCCAGAGAAGAAAAACTAGGACAATATTAGTGCTCTACCATCAGGGAAACAAGACACAATGGACACTTGCTCAATAACCAGTGATGCCGGTTGTAGGTATGGATTGCAAAGCTGAGGTTCTGGGAATATCGAAATGTGGGTTGAGTATACAAAATCAAACCCTCCTGATTCTTAGCCCTCCCTTTGGGATTTCAAATCATGAACTCATTATGCCAAACATATACAGAAAAGAATAATGCCTGTAGTAATTTCATTCTCCTTTGAATACTTCTTAACACCAGCAATTCATTCTTTCCTTTAACATATATTTGTTGAAACCTTATGTGCCATTTTTATGGTGCTAGAGATACAGTGGTGAACAAGCGGATATTGTTAGCTTTTGTGGAGTTTACATTGTAGTAGAGGAAAGACTTCATATGTAATAACTATGTAAATGAACATTATAATTGCAAAGTAAGTCAGCAGAGAGCAAAGGGAGTGAGGTGGGAGATATTTTAGATAGGGTAATCAAGCAAAGCTTCTCTAAGAAGGTAACATTTGATAAAGGCTCAAATGATGTGAAGGGTAAAAAGAAGGAGGTGGCTTGACAGTGTTGGGACTCAGGCTTCTGAGCATTGGTTACATCAATTCAAATCCCAGCTTTGCAAACACATGCACATCACAGCTTTGTGCCTCAGGCTCCTCAGCTGTAAAGTAAGGACAACTCAGCAAGTATGTTGGGAGGATTAAATGAGTTAATACATTTCACAATGCATGAGATACACGGAGCCCAGGACACTGTGAGTGCCCAGTAAATGCCAGCTATTATTATCTTAGAAACAGCAATGCAGACACAGGTAACAGCAAGTCATCCTTGGTAGAAGTGATGCTTTGGGGAAACAGAAGTCCCTGTGGTGGGGGCAGGAGGTAGGCAGGTGGCAGGAGCTAAAGGAACACAGGAAAATGGGATAGGAATTAAGGTCTGAAAGGAAGGCAGGGGCCAGATTACTCCAATGAGTAAGTGTTAGCTCTGGTTCTACATATAGGATTACTTTGGGATGAAATAAATCAGAATATCTGAGAATGAAGTTCAGGCATTAGATTCTGAAGTTCATGAGTTAGATCCTGACCTTCAGCCAAAAAGGGAAATCACTGATGTGGGCCTTGGATGCTAAAGAATTTTATTCCAAACCGCGGGAATGTGTGTGGTATCCCACCCACTTCCTCCCTCAACCTCCTTTCTGCATGTCAAATTCTTAACTATTTTTCAAATATGTCACATTCTCTTAGATTAGAAGAGTCCTGTGACCATCTCCCCTTCCTCTTGATAACAGCTCTACATGGATTATGTTGTGTTGTATACACAACACACCCACCAGGAGATAAATTCTTCAATAGCAGGAACCAGGTATCCTCAGTGTCTTATCCATTAGGATACAAAGAGATATTTTAAAAAATGAATTTAAGGGCTTTGCTTAGAAACAATTGCTTAGACTAAAAGCTCATGTTATAACAAAGTCCCCATTGCTTTAGCAAATCAGACCACTCAATAAACACCCACATGTTGGGTGCTAAACAATGAGGAGAAGAGAGATGGTTTCATCAAGTTACAGCTATTTGCTCAAATTGGGAACACCTAGAATGTCATGATGCAATTAAGGACAGAGGACAAAATAAAAATGTAAACTGCATGTTCTGAATGTAATTTCCTACAGTAAGTTATGAAGCTATGAAATTATTTCCTCCAGCAATATCTGAAGTAACACATACACAATCAAAATCCTAGGTTTTGTGTTATCGTGGTTTAAATAGCACCCAATAGTGGTGGATTCAATTTTGGAACAATTTCGAAAGTATCAAAAAAAAATCATGGAAAAGTGGTATCCTGCAGGCTCATATAAAGTATAACTCTTTAAAACCTCAACTGTACATTCTATTTCATATATAAAACTTCACCTAGCTTTATGTGCATAATTTATGTTTATTTATCAAGTATCTGATTTTCATGGCTATAATGGGCATCTGGTTTGTTATAAAATTACAAATGGATGAATAATGAATGGAAAAGAAGGCAAAATTACTTTCTTGGGATCCTAAAGTGTTTTGCAATGTAATAAAAGAAAAAATTAGGCTGTCTGTCTAACAAACAGAATTGAATTCCATGCAAAACAAAGGCAGTCACTTTACATGGGCACATACCTTGACCAGCAGTCTACAAACAAACTGGAAGTTAAAAATGGCCTTGTGAGTGCAGGGCTGGTGAGCATTTAAATGTCTGGCCAAGTCTAGTTCACGCGGTAATATGTAGTTCTATTGGGTACAGACTGTCAAACTGAGTTAGTGTCAATGAAAGAAAATGGGAGATGGACTCTCAGATATTCTCACTCAGCTGAAAAGAAAAAATACAGTTCAAAGAGCTTTTCCTCACAGAGATTTTCAAATAACTACCCAGGAGGATGCACATATTGCTTGGAAGGGAAGGCTCATAGGCATACTAAAAGAACTTGATAGCTACCCTTATTTTTTAAAGTGAATCCAGGTGATTACTTCTGTCCTTTCACCTCTAAAGAGTAAACAAGGGCTAAAGATAATATCTTCACCCCATTCACGTGGTCACATAGCTGGCGATGTGAATTTAGATGGGTGCTCTTAAGCAGCTTTTGTCTAACAAACTCTTTGCATTAACCAACCGATGATCTCTATCCCTTTCTAATACACGCTGGCCAAGGACAGCCTTAGCCCATGGCCTTCTGCAGACACTAGTCAGGAGTAGCACTCCATGTGGCCCTTAAAGTTAACAGCAAGGGCATTCAAGACAATCTAGGTAGGTTATTTGCAATTGTTTTTCCTCTGGACATACAACCACTGTGGTAAAATACAAATGTAAAACTTGGACTGAAATTTTCTGAAATTCAACTTTTATATAAATTATACTTGCATATATTATTTATTGGCAACCCGAAGACACCTCCCACTTGTCAAACTCAGACATTCTGGCAGTTACATATTTTGGGCCACCTCATTTGGGATTGTCCTTTGACCAGGAACTTCATTTCAGAACAATAAAACAGAGTCTGTGCAATTATTTGGATGATTTTCTTGTTCATTGGCTTTTATACAGCATTTGATCTTATGCTTTTGCAAAAAAATAGAATGGAAAACAAAAATAGAAGTATGGATGCTTATCATAAGAAGCACAGCCTCAAAAACTTAACAAGGACAGGTAAGATTAACCCGGTCATCTGTCTCGATCAGCCCACTCATCTGGCCTCCAGTTAGGCAACCAGGGGTCCAGTGGTGAAAGCAGGGATCAAAGTGTAAGACCTGTATGGATTATTAGCAAGACATCTTCAAAACCATATCTTAAAATTTCCAAGTGTAATTGGAGATACTTTTTTTCCTTTTTATTGATCTCAAGAACAGAGAGTTAATTCAACCCTCTCACTCTCTAAATACATTATTAATAAAGTCTGTAGAGATCCCTTCTTTTATTTTATTCCCTTTTTCTCTTTAATTTAGAGATGTCTTTCTGTATGTTGTTGAGAAACTAATGCTTTCCCTGCTGCTATGAGATCAGATATTTACAGGATGGAATGAATGCCAGGTCATTTAAATTGCTATAGATATACGATTGAGAAAGCATAAGTCAAAATAGATGTGGGATCTTAGAGTATGAAACTACTAAATATCTGTAGTGTTAGAGAAAATGTCCCTGATTGGCTCCAAAGAGAAAGCTAACAAAATACAGCATGAATAGGAGGCGTTCGATACAATTCAGTCCTAGCTCCAATGACAAAACTATAATAATAACTTTAAGTAGACTTAAGTCAAGCATGAATGTACTAGTAAAAATTAATCAGATACTAAGCACAGTGTCACGTATGAATTCTAAAAATTGGGCAGTTATCAAATTTAGGGAAGCTAAGGGAGTTGATAAATATCAGAAAAATAAATCTGTGGTTTTAGATCATGGAATTCCTCAGATGGGAAAATCTAAATAAGCCACTCAGTCAATGCCTGCCTTCAGAGTTGTTCTACCGAAACCTCTAGCATCAAAAAAATTTTAAAAGGCCATCTTCTCTGCCCAACTCTATATTCTCCCTCCCCCTTCTCCCACCATTCACTCTTCACAATGGAAATTGAAACATGACCTCAGAAATCTGAACCAGAAGCAAACAAAAAGGAAACTAGTCATTCAGAGTGAAAACGTGTCAAGAGAGGTTTGAGTCAAATCCAGATGGTGATGTGCCATGAAATACTAATAGAACTCTTCATTTGCAGCAGAGAGCAAGAACAGGCAGTGTTTATAACTACATGTTAACATCTGTCTGTGAATATCATCTCCATGGCACCAAAATATACCGCCCCAACAAAGTTAATTCACAGTAAAGGCAAGATTGTGCCTTTTTTTTTTATTAAATAGGGAATTAGTATTTGAACTTACAAAGAATCATCATATACATTTGACAGGTCCAATTAAAAAAATACCATACCTAAAGAATGACTTTTCACACTAGATTAGACATATGACTAAAGCAGACACTGTGGAAGTTTTAGTGTGAAATATGTCTGACAGCCCATCTAAGTTGGTGGCAATGGAATGCAATTAGAATAAGTACTGGCTCTGATGTTACATTCACCTAAATTTAATCCCAGATTCCTCATTCATTCATTAGCTGTGTGTCCCTGAACAAATAACTTCTCTCACTTCAGTTTCCTCTGTTGAGAAGGGTAAGACACAATTCATTGTAAGAATTAAATGAGATAATGGGAGGGGGCAACATGGTGGACTAGAAGCAGCCCATGCACACCACTCTCAAGGAAAGGATAGAAAGTCACAAGTAGATGCTCGCGTAGGGGTGGACCTTCTTGGAGAGAGCATTGTAAATCATTAGCGAAGTGACGGGAGACAGAGGGAAGGAGAGGGAGATGAGGAGATCCACTCAGCAAGATTGGAAGGTAGCTGGGGGAGGCATCCACACATGGAGAAGGGGGGGAGGACAAAACGCCGGGACTCTAGGCTCCCCTAGACACTGCAGCCTGAGCTGTGAGGGGGGCCTCATCACCACTGCAGACCTCCAGACTGTCAGAGAGCCGCTCAGAGACTGCAATGACATTGCACAGAAGAGCAATCACAGCAAGGACACTCCGGCTCCCATTTCCCGGTCACTGCAACTGATGCCATTCTGGCTTGTCTGTGCTGCCACCACCTCCGCATCTCCTCTGCTGGGCCAGGGAGGGAGCAGGGAGAGCAGATGCTGTCACATACCCTGTGACTGGGAAATGAGCACCCCCTACTAAAGATTTGAACATAGCTGATGCTGCCGATGCCACCTGAGAAGCCCCATGGCAACTGCCTCAATGGGACCTGCACAAAGAGAGAGCCTCAGCTGCCCAGTGGCCTTGCCTTGCAGTCCCACCCCATGGCTGTCGCACTGCCACCTGGCCTCGCAGCCCCAACCCTGTGGCTCCCATGCACCACCTTGCAGAAGCCATCCCCACAGTCCACACTCCACCACAGACTACCAAGCTGTGTGCTGCCACTGACACCTGAACATGGGTGAAGTCAATGATCACAGGCTTGCCCAACAATGTGTAACCACTGCCTACATAGCCTCGCCCAGCTGCCACTACTACTGCCACAGGGAGACCCAGGCAGAGCAATTTCCTGCAACACCTGCATCTGTGGAGAGAGACTCACCCAGTGAGTCTAGAACTTCCAACAGCAACCTGGGGAACAATCCCCGACTCCACACAAAGATGCTCCAGTACCAGGTTGGACTGCAACAATCACAGGGGAACAGGACGACACAGAATGGCTGCATTATAGGCTGTCAATGCATCTGCCCTTCTCCTGCTGGGTCAGTCTTCCAGAGTAGGACACAAAAGAACCACCTATGGACCTCTCCTCCTTCTCACTAAGAAGGGTAGTTTCCAGCAAAGGAGAACAGGTGCACTACAAACCTATCTGCACTGAGCTGAGAGAAGATATTTCAGATGAGGAAAAAAAAAAAAAAAAACAGAAAAAGAACCCTGGTGACATGAAACAACAAGCTAGTTTGATACCCCCAATCAATCACAATAGATCTATAGCAACAGATGCCAACCAGAACAAAATTGTTGAAATGTCAAAAAATGAAATTCAGAATATGGATGGCAAATAAGATGAATGGGATTGAAGAGAAAGTTGAAAACCAACAGAAAGAAGCAAAACGAACAAATAAATAAATAAAATCAGGACATGAATGAAAAAAATGAAGTAGTTGCTAAAAAATAGACCTCATAAGAAAGGATATAACAGAACTTAAAGAAATGAAAGAGTCCTTTAGGGAATTTCAAAAAAAGGGAGAAAGCTTCAGCAACAGGCTAGACCAGGCAGAAGAAAGAATTTCAGAGCTTAAAGGAAAGGCTTTTGAACTAACCCAGTCAGTTAAACATACAGGAAAAAAAAAAAAAAAAGAATGAAGAATGAATAATCACTCAGAGAAATACGGGACCATGTAAAGCAAGTCAATATACAAATTATAGGTATCCCTAAGGGAGAAGAAGAAAAATAAAAAGCATAGGAAACCTATTCAAGAGAATTATTGAGAAAAACTTCCCTGGTATCACCAGAGATTCAGATATCCAGACACAAGATGGTTTTCAAACACAGTGAAAATTCATAGCAAATAGGACACCTTCAAGACACATAGTTATCAACCTGGCCAGAGTCAAAATGAAGGAGAAAATCTTACAAGTTGCAAGACAAAAGCAACAACTAACCTACAAAAAAATAAAACAAAACAAAACAAAAGCAAAAACACACCCATCAGGCTAACAGCAGAATTCTCAGTGGAGACCTTATAAGCCAGACCCAATTTTTAGTATTCTTAAGTCAAATAGCTGTCAGCCAAGAATATTTTATCCTGCAAAACTATTTCATAAATGATGGATGGAGAAATAAAGACTTTTTCCAGACAAGCAAACACTAAGGAAATTTGTCTCTACTAGACTTGCTCTACAGGAAATGCTATACATGGACTAGCACAATAGATACCCACCAGTGTAAAACACTAGAAATCAATTCCAAGAGAAATGCTGAAATCCACTCAAAGTCATGGAAATTAAACAACTTGCATCTTTGTGTCAATGATGAAATTAAGATGGAAATAAAAAAATTCTTTGAACTGAACAACAAAGTGGACAAAAGCTGTCAAAATCAATGGGACATAGGAAAAGCAGTGCTAAGGGGAAATTTCATAGCTTTAAATGCTTATTACATCAAAAAGACAGAAAAATCACAAATTAACAATCTAATGTTGCATTTCAAGGTACTTTAAAAAAAGAACAAACCAAAGTCAGTAGAAGAAAAGAAATAACAAAGCTCAAAGCACAATTAAACAAAGTGGAAACAACAGTAACAACAAAATACAAAGGATCAACAAAACAAAAACTTGGTTCTTTGAAAAGATAAACAACATCAATAGACCACTAGCCGAATTAACCAGAAATAGAAGAGAAAGGACTCAAATAAGATCAATCAGAAATGAAGAAGGAGATATTACAAATGATACCACATAAATACAAAATATCATCTGTGAATACTACAAAAACCTGTATACAAACCAACTAGAAAACCTAGAGGAAATGAGGAAATGGATAAGTTCCTAGAAACACACAAATTCCCAATCCAGAACTAGGAAGAAATAGAAATCCTGAACAGACCAATAGTGAGCAGCGAGATTGAAGCAGTAATAAAAAATCTACCACTACCAACACCAAAAGCCCCAGATCAGATGGATTTACAGCCAAATTCTACCAGACCTACAAAGAAGAATTGGTACCTATCCTACAGAAATTATTCCGTAACATCAAGAAGGGAGGAACCCTCCCTAACTCATTCTATGAAGCCAGTATCACCTTGATATCAAAGCCAGGAAAGATGCAACAAAAAAAGAAAATGACAGATGAATATCCCTTATGAACATAGATGCAAAAGTCTTCAAAAAATGCTAGCAACTTAATTCAACAGCATATCAAAAGATAATTCACCATGATCAAGTCAGTTTCACCCCAGGGATACAAAGATGGTTCAACATATGCAAACCAATAAATGTGATTCACCACAAAATCAGAAGCAAAAACCAAAACCATATGATCATCTCAATAGACGTAGAAAAGCATACAATAAAATCCAGCACCCCTTCATGGTAAAAACCCTCAACAAAGTAGACAGAGAAGTAACATACCTCTACATTTAAAAGTCGTATATGACAAACCCACAGCCAACATAATGCTGATGAAGAACAGTTGAAAGCATTCCCCCAAAGAACTGGAACAAGACAAGAGAGCCCACTGTATTAAAAAAAAAAAAAAAAAAAAAAAAAAAAAAACTCATTAAAAAGTGGGCAAAACACAGGAACAAAAGTTTTTCAAAAGAAGATAGACAAATAGCCAAGAAACATGAAAAAATGTTCAGCATTACTAATGATCAGAGAAATGCAAATTAAAACCACAATTAGATACCACCTTACCCCTGTCAGAATGGCCATTATTAAAAAGTAAAAAAAAAAAAAAAAAAAAACAGTAGATGCTGGCATGGATGCAGAGAGAAAGGAATGCTTATACAATGTTTGTGGAACTGCAAATTAGTACAACTTCTATGGAAAACAGTATGAAAATCTACAAAGAAATAAGTGTAGACCTACCATTCAATCCAGCAATCCCACTACTGGGTATCTACCGAAAGGAATAGAAGTCATTTTATCAAAGATACACTTGCACTCAAGTGTTTATTGCAGCACGATTCACAATTGCAAAGATGTCGAATCAACTTAAGTGCCCATCAATTCATGAGTAGATAAAAAAAATGTGGTCTGTGTATACCATGGAGAACTACTTAGCCATAAAAAGGAATGAAATAACATCATTTGCAGCAATTTGGTTGGAACTGGAGACCATTATCCTAAGTGAAGTAGCTTAATAATGGGAAAACAAATACCGTATGTTGTCACTAATAAGTGGGAGCTGAACATTGGGTACACATGAGCACAAAAGATGTAAAGGACATTAGAAACCATGAAGAGTGGATGGTGGAAGGTGGTGAGGGATAAAAACTTACCTGTCTGGTACAATGAACACTTTTCTGGTGACAAGCACAGTAAAAGCTCTCATTTAAACATTATACAATGTATCCATGTAAGAAAAACATCTGTATCTCCTTAATATTTTGAAATTTCAAAAAAGAATTCAATGAGATGATAGACGTAGACCCCTTGTAAACTACTTACCTATTAATGTATTCACAATAAATGATAAGTTTTTTTCTGCTTTCCATACAAAATAGTCTGCATTACTTTGATCTAACTTCATAATTCCTCATTCATTGCAAGAGCAGTTCATTGAGGCCAGAAAATGAAATGGCTTTATATTTTTTTAGTCACTACTTTTAGCCATAGTCATTTGAATGTGCTTTCCCATCCTCGAATATCACCTTGAGCAGATTTCATAACTTTTTGAATATTTTTTGTTATTAGAATTCAGTCCGGTCTAAGTTAAAATTCCAGTCTTGTGTCTAATTCAATGCTTTCCTTCTGCCATCTCCAGCTATGCTTGTGAAGTGATCTGTGGAAAGGGACATGATCTGCTCTCCCCCTACCTCCCCCATGTCCTTATAAACTTTAAGTCCTGGGTAATTGTGACCAGGAGGATGGATCGTGGGAACGGGCAGGTGTCACTGCCACTGTGAGTTGGTGTTCCTTCTCTAGCATCGCTGACTTGCTGTCTGAGCCTTCTGTGAGGCTGACACCCTGTGCTGGCCTCTCCTTGAGCACACGTGTGGTCCTTGGAAGGCCATCCATGGGCTCCTAGGGCACAGCTCTCTGAAATGAGGAAATTGGATGTGTTCAGTCTCCAGTCCCCTCCAGCCCCAGCGCTTGGCCGTCCACTTTGATCCTGCTGTTACAAGGGCCCCTCATGCAGTGGAAGCTCCTTCTGGGGGTTTCCACTTGACCCATGAGAAGCACACATTCTTGCCATGCCAAAATTGTGGGTGCCCCCTGCCCTGCTCCTCTTCCCTCTCTCTGACCTGCCTTTTCCCCTGCTTGGGGGGCACAAGGAGAGAAGCAGGAATATCACCCAAGCATGCATCCAAATGCACATCAAAATGCCAGGCTCGCCTTTTCTCCATTTTTGCAGACAACCCCTCCATCTTTTATTCGCTCCTCATTAATCTTCACTTGGGGATGGAAGAACTCAACGCTCACCACTAACACTGTACTTCCCAGGAGGCTGACAACTTTTTCTTCCCCTCCTCAAACATCCCCTCGCATAGTCCTGGAAAGGCAGAGGTTCTCATGTTCATGGGGCTGATTTTGGAATGGTTCATAGTCATCTTTACGACGTAGGGTATGTGCTATTTCTAGTTTTCAGGCATGGATACCGGCCAACAATTTTAAGGTAAAAGGAAAAGTCCTAATCAATGCTTGATTGCAAAACATTTTCTACCAGGTACCCTACCCC
This sequence comes from Varecia variegata, assembly GCA_028533085.1. Lineage (NCBI taxonomy): Eukaryota > Metazoa > Chordata > Mammalia > Primates > Lemuridae > Varecia > Varecia variegata. Next base: position 115,220,367 of record CM052440.1, read on the forward strand.
TGATATCCTTTGAGGCATGTTCCCCCTACTCCCACCTTGGGGGGTGCCATGGCAGGCTCACTAACCCTCTATTCAACATCTATCTCACATGGGAACCAAGCAGGATTGGAAGTGCCAATGAGAATCTCATATCTGATCATCTCATTCCACCTTCTTAATGATACTGGCTTCCCTGTTCTCTGTAAAATGGTTTCAAGACTATAGTGTCTTTTTTTCGATCAATTCCCCATACCTATAAATTTTCTTTAGAAGTGCCCAATAACCACTGGGCTAAGAGATCCCTGAGACTATTCAGGATGGTCATCAACTCCAATGTAATTAATAGGAGAAAGAAGCCATCATTATGTACTTTGCCATTTTCAATAGGCATTTTGTGACATTATTTGTTGCTTCAATTTAATATGAACAGAAATCTTACAACAACTTAGTAGTAGGATTGTATTGCCCTTACTAAAGATAGAGAAATAATGAAAAAAAATTTCAGTCTCTGTAAAGCTGGCAATTACGTTAACATTGTTTGGGGAGGTGTCTCTGCATAGGTATGTATTATGGAAATCTACTCTGCAGAGAATAAAAGTGGCACTTAAAGTAACCCCAAGCACTACAAAAAATAAACACTACTTTATAATTTACAAAAGTTTGTTTCTTTTTGGAAAAGATACATTAGCATCATTTAGATTTAGCAAATACATAGTCTGTAATTTGATAGTTGAGAAATATAATTATATTTAACATCTAGGAAATTATATAGTTGAGTTGAAGGATTTCTTTAAGAAATTATATTATGTATCATAAAATTATTTCATAAAAAAACTAGTGCCATTATCCTCCCAGCCCCTTTAGTTGATTTTGCAGTTTAAACTCTGTACTATATAACTTTGAAAATCCTCATAAACCAATACTTCAGAGTTGCAGCTGGAGTAGATTTAAAAAGTATTTATGTCCCAAACTCTCTTTGAAAAATATGCTTATGTTTATTTAACTGGTTTATTTTTAATGTTACTAAAATTTTCCAGGTTTGAGTAGCAGTTATGCTACTTAAAAAAAAAAAATAATGAAGCCCTCAGTTCCTGATGTGTGAAATGATCATATATGTCAAGCCAATCACATAAAAATGTCTCGGAAAGTCTGGATTCTCTGAATTTTCAGAGCAGTAAAATAATTTGTTCTAATTAATTTGGATTTTTTTTTAAGTGCATGTATTATTAACCAGAACTTTCCTTCTACGTGTGATACATATTTACTGCTTGTTTTAAATAGCAATGTTTACTTCTTCTGAAGAAAATGATTATTAGCTGGAAACAAAGATGGGATTCATTCAGACAAAGACTCTTTGGCCAGGTCCATAATAGCAAAGTGAAGTGGAGAAAAGAAGCAATTAGCAACAACTGCTGAATACCTACTTTCCACAGACCTTTCTAGCATGTCTTGTGGACAAATTTAAAGAGAGCAACAGTCAGGCTCTGCCTTCATAGTGTTGAAAATTAAATAGTAAAATCTAAAGAAAAGCATCAATGCACATGAATGAATGAAATGCCAGCAGTTTAAAAACATAGATAAATGCAGCAGACATAGCTTTTATTTGTAGCACCGTGCTTTTACAGATGACAGTATTGCTCCAATTTTCGCTTGGAAGAGACAGAATCTAATACAGAAGACTTGGGTGCACAATAATACAGGACCAGAGAAATAACAATAGGCTTCCCACATTAGAAGAATCAATAGTTTCATACATAACTTTGTACATGGGACACGTGGTTTAATCAGACTGATAATACAGAGCTCTTCTAAAGAGCTCACTGGGAAAACCCAATTCAGTGATCAAGGAGAAATCTAGAAGCCTATTGAAAATAAACAAATAGTGAAAATATTTTGTCAATTATATCAGAGATCATTTTCAAATTCCTAAACATTTTTTCTATTAATCATTTTATCTTTTCCTCAATAAATTTACTATGTTGTTCATGGTACTTTATCAGCAGCTGAATTAGTAAGGTTTCCACTGGAGTCAGATTTTTCCATGGGTTCTATGAGATAATTTCCATGGATTACAAAAACAATCATTTTTCTCACACTCACGTTGGCGGGCAGTCCGCCAAGTGGTGGATCTCAGCTGTGCCCGCCTGGGCTTCCCTGCACTAGACTTCGGATGGGTGTGAGTCTTCTTTGCATGATCTGGGCTGAGGAAGAAATCATCCCCTGAGACTTGTTCCTCTCATGGCAAAGGGCAGATGTTCCAGGAGTAACCTGACATGTTTCTCAAGGCATCAGTTTGGAACAGGCGCATAATGATTTCTGCTCAATGTTTCATTAGCCAAAGGAGGTGCCACTTGGCCAAGCCCAAAATCAGCGGGGTGAGAAAATACACTGCACAAATAGGAAAGCTGTGGAAGGCAGGGGAGAGAAGGAAGAATTATGGACTCATAATACAATCTACCCCAGCAGTGTAAGTTAAGAGATGGGTAATAAAATCTAGTATCTGGTGATAACTTGCAAACACTGTGCTAAGAAAATGATGATTGCAAAAGAGGTCAGCATGTCGCACTTTGAAATGCTTGGTAAGAATGACTGAAACTTTTTCCCAGCCCGGGGGCAGCTCCACCCCTGCCAGCCCCTTCTCTCAGACACTGGCGTGGATCCGTCCCTGACTCGGTCACAGCGCACACTGTCTTCACCTCTGTTTGCTTTAGTATTTTGGCAATGATTTACCAAACAGCAGCTTTGCCTCTGGGTTTAGCTCTGACTCTCACTCACATGCTCACTCTTATCAAATCGTTTATTTTTACTCACTCTACCTGGGTCAGGTGGTTCCAATAGCCACGCTCTAACCATCAACATTTGACACTTTGAACCTGACAACTGCCACTCCTGACTATGTTTTCTGCCTTAAATTATTCAGCTTCTTATGGATTATAACATTTATTCTCAAAATAGGAAGGTCCTAAATCAATGAAAATACATTATGAATTTAGACTACTTAATCAATTTACTTAAAGAAAAATATGATTAGATTTTATAATCCTATCCAACTGATATTAAATATTCGAGAGAATGTCACAAAATTATCTTTTTCAGTACATCCATATTTTTTGTTCGAAACTGATCCTGATATTATACAAACACAGCCCCTCCAATTTGAAAGTTTAGAAATTCCATACAAATTTAGCCAATAAATTTAAATAATAGCAATTTCTGATTTAAAACACACATAAAACAAACACTTGAAGTTTTACTTTATTATTTAGTCTTGAACCTTGTGTTCATATTAGCAATGGACATAGAAGTCTTATTCTTATGAACATTCCTTTATCATGTAATTTGTTTGTTGAATCAGAGTCAGTCATTTCAGAGAACAATTATTGATCACCGACTATGTATTAAGCATTGGGTACTCTACAAACTGTAAAAGCCTTCAGTATATCATCTGCCAGGGATATAGACAAGAAGAAGCAAACAAAATTTAAAAGAAAATATACTTTGGGATAGTTTAATGTTTTAGGAAGAAAATAAACAGAGAAATGGGATAGCAAGTGACTCCTAGGATGTTGCGCTACTTGAAATGCGGAGGTCAGGGAAGGCAGTAAAGACGCCCACATTTTCCAGGGAGAAATCTAAAGGAAGAAAAAGGAGCCAGCGATGTGGAGGGCTAGAAGAAGAGATTTCTGAGCTTACTGGGCAATAAGAAAGAGGCCCTCCCATGTGAAAGAGCCCGTGGTGTTCAAGGGACACGGGAAAGAAAAGGCAGGACACTGATGCCCGGCAGACAAGGGAGGGCTGTGGCCCCTGGGGGCTCAGTGAAGGGGTGTGTGCAGGCCAGCAAAGAGGAGCAGCAAGGACTGGGTTTCTAGTGGTCACTCTCCGGCTCACTAGCTATGCGGACATGGCCAAACACTCTTTGCAATTCATTTTTATAACCTGGAAAATGTGGGAGTCTTTACTGTCAAAGTACAATTACAAATTTTAATAAATTAAATTAAACAAAAATCTCATGATCTAACACACTAAAAAGCAACACTTATATTAAGCCTCTTTATTTTGTGTTAATCATACTTGGAATCTGTTTTGTCCTTTGTCCTAAAACTACGCTATGCATAGCTCTGTGGCTGGACAAAGTGGTATCCTAGCAACAAAATGATAAGCACTTTCTTTGCAGTAGCTTATAACCTTAGCACGCTCACACGTAGATGGAAGGAAACATGCAGGCATTCCCACAGAAACAAAAAGTCTTTCACAAGATGACTGAGAGAATTTCTGTATCCACTCATTCAACACGTATTTGTTAAATGCCTACTAATTAACAAACACCATGATGATCACCGAGTGCTCGAGGTTGGTGCCCAGCATGAGATAGGGGTTCCATACTTAATAGATTTCATATATTTACTAAATAGATTTAATGCATAATTCTAACTCAAATTATTGTGCAAATGGCACTCTGGTTCCAACTGAAAATATACTGAAAATAGTATAAGTGTCTGTATTAGGGTACTTCAGAGAAACAGAACCACTATGTATGTACAGAGAGAGAAAGAGATGAAAAGGAATTGGCTCATGAGATCATGGATGCCGGCAAGTCCAGGATCTGCAGTGTGAGCCAGCAAGCTGGAGACTCCGGAGAGCTGAAGGTTTAGTTCCAGTCACAGTCCGAAGGCTTGAGAACCAGAAAAGCCAATGGTGTAGCTCTAGTCTGGAGGCCAGCAGCCTGGAGACCCAGGAAACACTGGTGTGTCAGCTCACATCTGAAAGCACAAAAAGAAGCCAGTGCCCTAGTCTGAAGGAAGGGCAGGAAGGCAGGAAGAATTCCCTCTCGCTTGGGGAAGGCCTTTTGGTGTATCCCAGCCTTCAGCACACAGGATGGAGGGCAATCTCTGATTCTCCACTCACTCTACCAACTCAATGTCTCATCCAAAAATACCCACACAGAAACACCTAGAGTAACGTTTGGCCAACTCTCTGGACGTCCCATGGCCTGGGCAAATTGACACATAAACTCATAATCGCAGTGTCCAATTTTCAAGGCCAATGGAGTAATGCAGATGAGTAATCTTGATGGCAGTAGAGTAGGGAAGAACTGCACAGATTTAAAAGATATTAAGGACAGAGGGAAATAGGGGAGTGGGATTGAGTAGTGAGCATATTTTATTTACCTAGCTTATCTAGTGAATGTTTATTGGAAGTTTGGAACAGGGATGTGTGCGAGTACGAGGAAGACTGTAATCGTGAAGTTAAAGCATCCCACCTGCGAGTCCTCCCACTGAGGTGCTGCGACTGGCGAGTACCTATCTGTTTGCGCGATGCTGGCTCTTTATGTGCACGTGTTTGTCTGACTGTGGAACTGGAGTGAGGGGTGCTGGAAAAAAAAAAGTAGATTAAAAAAAAAAAAACTGGGAAATTTCTAGACAAAACCAATATACACGCTTCCCTTGCTTGCTGCTGCTGCTTGGAGACGGTGCTGCAGTTTCAAGGCAATTCACAAACACATGGTTGTGAGCAAAATATTAATGACAACCTTGAGAAGTTATACAGCTCACTCTTCTGCCTTCAAGTACACACTTAAGTCTTTCCAGAAATAAGGTTCTTTGTATTTGTCTATTTCTTCAGAAAGGAACATTCCTGTGGCTAATTCATTATCGGGAATATTCAATTTGCTCCTAATTATTGTTACACAAAATGTTAGTGCTTAATAAAAGGTCTCTTAAAATAACTAGGTGCTCCGATAACGCAATTATTATTGCTAATATTAATGCTTTTGGATGGTTCTTTGCTCCACCTTCAAAAGACATCAACTGTGTGACTGGACTTGCTAATTGGTCTCCTTGGACCGCAGTTCTTTCAATTGTAAAGTTAAAGTTTGGATAAGAGGATAATTACGGAGACTTCTAGTTTTAATTTTGTTTCCACGATTTTTATGGCTTTAATACTAGATTTCCGCCCCCACCCAGGCTATGACCCTTGTCTTAAAAGGTACCATGGTGCCCTCATGTGGTCAGACTTGGAATAACACACGAAGGATTACTAGAACCTGTAAATACATTTGTTGTGTTTTAATGAATAGTAAGTGAAATCCTATATTTGAAGTTAAAATTCCTAAATGGCCAATAGCCAAATCAATTTTAATCACCTATTCATAAAAAGTGCCAAGGTTTTATTCATTCGTAGTGATGAAAATTTTTCATGCAGCAATAAAAATACAAATACTAATATCAGTAAACATTAATGAGCACTATCTATGTGCTAAGCACTATAAATATTGGCCACATTTTATTTCACTTTGTTTCTCTATGAGAGGTTTTTGTTTTAATCTCTTATTTTTCAGATGAGGGAATTAAAACATAGCTGGGGAATGTGGGAAGGTGCCATGACATCACAATAAATAAATGGTAAGGCCAGCGTTAAATTCAAGTTATCCGACTCCATAGCACCTACTCTTTCACCACTATATTCTCGCTCAGGTATTTTATATTTATAAAAGCTCACTCTTTAACATTCCTTTGTTTGTAGGAGACATTCACGACGAAATGTACATAAAATGCTTGAAGATGTGGTAATATATGTGAAAACTATATTAACACAATGCCCAATATGAAAATATATGCTCAAAGAATGTTAACTTATTTTTAAATTATATATAAATGATACTCATTGCTTAATAATTAATATTCATTATCAATCATGGTGTGAATCAATAAAGTGATAAAATATCTTACAGCAAGAAATGAGTTACAGTTTTCTCAGCAATTCAAATTTTATCACTAGTGAATGTTAATGGGTCTATTTAAAATGTTGTAATTACGGGAAATTTTTTCAGGTTTATAGCTTTATAGGATAACTTCATGAGGCAGATGAGCAGTATTTTAAGTTGTATAAAAGAAAGAGAAAAGGAGTCAAGTTTAGTTTTAAGGCTGATGCACTCAGAAAGGCAGGATAAGACATTGATTGGAAGAAAAATAGTAGGAGTGGGGACACCGTGTCAACCCCTGGTTCTCCAAGTGCCCACGGCGTGACTTTAGGTGCTCTTCATCTAATTAGGACATTTCTCATCTGCAAATTAAAGAGACGTACTATAGGATTTGCATATGCTCTGCTAGCTTCCACCTTCCATTTTTTAGTGATTCTAAAAGTCAAGTCTTAGGTTCGGAGCCACTTTCTTTCCTTGGTCCACTTTGTTTAATAATACCATAGTCATTCTCTGGCTGTGTGGGTTAAGCCTCCATGGTAGGAGGATTTGTGTTTAGTTAGGCTTTATTTAACTTACTTTGCCATTTCTCAGCCACCTCTGTAATGGTCTTATCTCTGCCCATTATAGCTTAATGCCAGAGCACGTGTCATTAGATCCTCTTAAAGCACCATGCAGATACAGGAGCCAGCGATTCGATTCCACTTAACATTCTCTCTCCCCAAAGTTCATGGCAGAAATCATACTTCCTACTCTGCCATCCACAGTACCTCTCTTTTCTAATTCCACAAACTTGTTTCCCTAAATACCTCTAACTATAGAAATAGGATCTTAAGCAATAATTATAGGAGTTTGCTGGGTCAATGAGAATATCTAAAAGGGAGATTATGACTGAGGAGGAATTACTATATTTATAAAATCTAAACAAGTTAAAGTCATTAGAAAATTACCTTATTTCCCCAGTATTAATGATAGCTAGCTTTCACACCATATGATTCCTAACACAGTGTCTGCATCTGTAAAGAAGAGCATTAAGAGGCAAAAAGGACAGGGAAGGGCTAACAAGTCTTCAAATATGAAATTATTTTTGTCCAAGGCCTCAACGATGAGGAAAGTAAAGTTTAATAATGTCGGTTCTGAATCTCCGCCCGAAAGAAAACTTTACAGCCAAACAATTGTAGCTACCATTGTGAACCAACTCCTGTGATCCAAGCACCTCTAATCCTCATAACACCACCAGAACTAGAAATTATTATTTCCAATTTACACACAATGACATTGAAGCTCAAGAAGCATAAATAACTTTCCTAAGGTTGCAAAGCCAGTAAACAAATGAGAAGAACCCATGTTTGCCCAAGTTCAAGAATGTGCTGTATCTATGATGTTCCGTCACTTGGCATTACCTGTGGACTTAGCCCAAGGACTACCTTAGAGACTACGTGATGCACAGGTACAATATTAAAATGATGATCAAATATAATTCATTTAAACCAAATCATCCTTCCAAGCAATGAAACAAATGTTTTTCTGCAGCCAACTGCCTCTGTGGCTTGGCTACAAGTGCCTCTCTTTGTCATATGCTGCCCAAGCTCCAGAGTTTTCTATGATCATTAAGTGTAAGGCAGGATTTACAATCAGGATGAGTCACCCTCGTTTATAAAAACCGCACCTAAAGACTGGTTTTTCTGTTTGTCTCTTCCCTGTGAGTCTTCCGTCCCCTTACATCTCTCCTTTGGGATGATGAGATTTTTGCGTAGGCAATAGAAGCCAAAAGGTGTGTAATTCTTGCAGGCTCCGTCTCACTGGAGGAGAATGGAGAGCTATTAAGCAGAATGTAGCATTAGTATTAATGGCATGCATTAGCGTTAACGACACATTAAAGATACCAGAATTATTTCCTGAGATCATGAAAATGACAAATGTTTGCTATTTAACATTATTACATGAGTGAGAAAGGGAGTATTAGGCTCCTACAAAATATTAGGGTAATGCAAAAAGTGTTGTTTTTGCCTACTGATCCCAGATTTTTCAGAAGTACTTAAGACTGTGGAATAGTCTAAGTCTATAAGGAGAGAATTGATGCTATTCTGCTGCTAGTAGTTAATAATGGTTCTAAGATAAATCCATTAGCACTGTCTCCACAGTGTATGTAATGCATCAGGGCTAAAGCATTCGTCTGTTCACATTTATTCAAATGTCAGCAGAATAGAAATGGATTGAGGTTTCCATAGAAACCGCTCCCGATTTCAGATGTTTCTCAGGGCATTTGGTTACATTAACTGTTGGGAGAAAGAAGTATATATCATGACTTTCATTAATGCTATTTTCCTTCCCTGTTATTAATAGACGTTGGTTGGTGGAGTTACCACATCCACCTTTGTTTTATGGAATTTTTGGCAGTCCCTTTTGCAGCCTTTCCCTTCCAGCTGAGAAACTGGAATGAGCCACTTATAAACCTGACAAATCCTGGCCGTTGGTGGTAGCTGTTCAGACAGCATTTCTTCTCTTTTGACTGGAAAGGAAGTTTGAACATCTCTTACCTAGAAATTTATGTAATTCATTTTCTTATTCAGGATTTATACTATCTCTATGAAATGCCACCAATGCAAGAAGTTAAGGACAATTGCAACCACTCTATGAACCCAATTAACAGTAACGACAATAACAAAAAGATTTCATGGCATTAGTAAAATTTTCAGGTGTAGGCCAGGCACGATGGCTCATGCCTGTAATCCTAGCATTCTGGGAGGCAGGTGGATTGCCTGAGCTGAGGAGTTTGAGACCATCCTGAGCAAGAACAAGATCCTTTCTCTACAAAAAAAAAAAAAAAATAGAAAAATTAGCCAGACGTAGTGGCACATGTCTGTAGTCCCAGTTACTCAGGAGGCTGAGGCAGGAGAATCGCTTGAGCCCAAGAGTTTAAGGTTGCAGTGAGCTATGTTGATGCCACTACACTCTAGCTAGGTCAACAGGAACGAGACTGTGTCTCAAAAAAAAAAAAAAAGAAAGAAATTCAGTTGTAGAACCCAAAATTAATGATAATCAAATCTTACAATAGCACACTTACAATCAGACACTAGCTAATTAATTGCATGGAGGAATAATGTCCTTTCCCATACTATCGAAAGAAAAATTAAAAAGGGAAAAAAATAAACAATTCAACTCAGAGAGAATATGATGACTCAGGTGCGTGACTAAATGCCATGCTTTTCTGTAAGTTAAATGAGAACATGAAAAGCTTCTAGTGCTCTTCAAAAGGTATGATTAATAAAGAAAAGTCAACATAAAATAAAACTAGTAATAACAAACAACAACATAGGCCTTGGAGTACCTGAGGGCAGCCTGGTGTAGCTGAAAAAACATGCATGAGCTCTGAAGTCTGACAGCTCAATTGACATCTCCCCACGGCCACTTAGGATCTTGAATAAATCCCTTAATCATTATACACATCAGTTTTCTCACGTATAAAGTGAGAACAATAATTCCTACCTTGTGGTGGTGTTGTAAAGATTAAAGATACAGACACGGTTCCTTCTTATCAGTATACTCAATATCTGAAACCCTGCAGTCATGGGGATGAGCAGGAATGTGAAATTCTTCATGTAAAGGAACCACTCACTAAAGAATTAATCTCGTATAAAATTAGTATCCATTCAAACATTTTCCCAAGATGGACCCTAGCATAATTCTCTGATTATGTTTCAAAATACTTGACAATCTTTAGCTGATTATATGAAGCTTATAATATTTCATGTAATTATAGTGCTCACTGATAACAGAGTAATAATATTATAACATATCTTGAGAAGGTGCAGGATTTTGTGAAGTATATAAAAGTGATGATGAGAACTGTAGGGACAGCATAGCACAGACTAGTGCCAGATTACACAGATTCAGATAGGGGCTCCACCAGTTCCCAGATGCATAACGCTGAGCAAGTATCTTTCCTGTGCCTCAGTTTCCCCATCTATACAATAGAGATGATAATGCTATCTACTGCAAGGATTTGTTGTAAGGATTAAAGTTAATATTTGTAAAATGCTTAGCACAATTCTTGGTCAATCATAATAAACAAATGAATGTGTATTAAGTAAAAATAGAAACAAAATAACTTCCACAGTGAAGCCATTTAAAAATGAAGTAGCATGATTAAAAACTGCAGAAAACCTAGAAGGTCCTTGACAAGATAAAAAACAATCAATAATGATTTGAATATCATAAAGGTTGAGAGACATCTGTGAAAATAGTCCTGGAGTATTTCACAGACACAAAAATGACCAGGGTTGTTATTGGGCTGCAAACGTCGAGTGTGAGGTTGTCGGAGCTGGTCTCTGAGACGGCCCTGGGCAGGCCCCGCGTTGGTGTAATTCCCGCCTCCCACATTGTACCAGGCTGGCTCTGTAACCAACTGCTGAAGAGATGATATGTTTCAAGGTTCGGTTATAAAAGACACTGCTGCGTCCATCTCAGTCATTCTCTGGCCCTTTCCCTCAATCTCAGGAGTTAGCTGTCATAATACAAGCAGTGCTCTGGAAAGGCCCAGCCCTCTGCTGAGTTCCGAGCCTTTGTCCAAAAGCCTGAGAAGAACTGAGGCTCTTGCCAACAGCCACGTGAACTTGAGATCCAATCCTCCAACCCCATGTAGCCCTCAGATGACTGCAGCCACGCGCAACAGCTTGTCTGTAGACTCATCAGAGACTCTGAGCCAGACCACCCAGCTGAGCTGTCCTCAGACGTGTGGCCCACAGAAAACTGTGTGAGATCATAAAAATTAGATTATTTTTGAGATGCTCTGTTTGAGGGTTATCTTTTATGCAGCAATATATATCTAACACAGAGTTGAAGGAAGCTACATGTGCTATTTAGCAAATTTGATGAAAAAAATTTCATCCCCACATATAGATGCAATTTGTAGTGTTTATTCTAAGAATTAGAAGATACTTGTCCCCTTTACTTTCAAGCCACTTTTTGAAAACTTTTTTTTTTACTATTTAATAGATAATTCTGATCTCTGTTTTAAATGACCTAAAAACCTTTACAACCTGTGTGTTCCTTACTTATCGCATAGTCTCCTCTTCCCCCTTTTCCACACTCACTTTCTCCATGTTTCTGGAACATGCCACTCACACTTCCACCTCAAGGCCCTTGCACTGACTATTCCTTCTCTTAGCTTCTCTTCCCCCAGATATCTGAAAATCCACATGGTCACTTTCTCCTCCTCCAAGTCTTCCCTCAAATGTCTCCTCGCCTGTCCCCCCCAGCCTACTCTTAATTGCAACACCGCCCCTCACACCTGACTCTCCTTATCCTGTTTTATTGTCCTTTAACACTTGTACACGTTGAGCGTCTCTAACCCGAAAATCCAAAAGGCTCCCAAATCTGAAACTTTCTGAGCCCTGACATGACATCACAAGTGGAATATTCCACAACTGACTTCATGTGACTGGTCACATTTAAAATGAAGTCAAAACTTTTTTTCCTGTGTATTAAAAATATGGAATAAAATCACTTCAGACTATGTGTACAACTTGTATATGAAACATAAAGGCATTTTGTGTTTAGACTTGAGTCTCATCCGTGAGATATCTCATTATGTATACGCAAATATTCTAAAATTTATAAAAAATCAAAATCCAAACACTTCCTGTTTCAAGCGTTTTGGATAAGGGGTACTCAACCTGTAGTAATTTTGTTGCATATCCCTCCTCACTAAACTACCAGCTCTGTGAGAGTGGGGATTTTCATCTCCTTAATTACGTATGCACCAACGTAGCCTTACTGCTGAACAATGCCTGATGCTGAGTAGGTGCTCAATAAATATTTGTTGATGTGGGCTTATGAAGTGAGTTTAGATCAAATGGCTTTTTCACAGTACCAATTATCCTGGAGTAAGGATGACTGTCACATTTGAATTTTCTGACTCAGTGGGTTGTCAATAAACAGGATCTACAGTCAGAAGGCAAACCTCAGTTAAAAAAGAAATCTATCTGCTTGAGTGAGTTACAAGAAAGAGTTAGATGCGAAAAAACTGCTGAGGTTAACATGAACATTGATCTGTGAACTTATTATCTAAATTAAATTTTTATCACCCTACTTTCCTAAAGCAATATATTCTATTATGGATGTATACAAAAAGCCTCCTGTGTCTTTCCTCAATACCCAGAACACTATTTTTATTTTATTATTATTTTTACTACCAATTTTGCATCAGAGAATATTATAACTCACTGTAGTTAGGTAAAAACTAATTACATACATCAAATGTTGATTCCAAAAATCTAAGAGGGCTATGACATGAATTTCAAAGACATTTGGGATCCTTGTTTAGAATAGATTAAAATAGAAAGGCCCATTAGCGCCAGCCTCATGGATGTATGATCTATGTTGGAGCCAGTGCTTAGAAGGGTCCATTGCTTGGGTTAATGCTCTACTGTTGCCATCTTAAAATTCTTAATGATTTATGAAGAAGAGGCCTCTATTTCCACTTTACACTGGGCCCTGCAAATTGTGTACCTGGCTCTGAGGCTAAAAGAAGACAATAGTCCTCAGCTTCTACTCACTGTCCAAGGATATAAGCAGAAGATGGAATGGCCAGAGAGGCAGACAGAATTTCCTCCAAGGTAGATACCCCGACCCTTTTTCCATTTGCTTCTTGCGTGGTGGCAAGCAAAGAACAGCAGCAGTGGGCTACTATTCACTACTCCAAGAGTGACCTGGCTCACCAGAAGTGACAGAAAAGCAGAATCAGGATGCAATCTAGATCTCCTGGATCTGATTTTACATTTCCCGCGCACATTCAATTCTGAGAAACAGAGCTGTGCTGTTCCGAGAGTCATCCGTGTCGCCTGTGATAACGGACATCTGAAGTTGCCCTTTTTCCCTAAAGGAGATTTTTTTCCTACCGTCCACCAGAAAATCTTTAACCCGAGATGTTGCCAGACTGAGACATTAACTGATGTGAGCATTACTTTTGTTTCTTCTGCAGTCCATTCTCTAGGACTGAGTTAATATGAAGTGAAATGGTTTAAAAAATAGAAATGAAAGCAAGGAGAAGGAAGAATGTGCAAAGAATGGGTTCTTATGAACTAAGCTGAATAAATGGAAAGCCATGTAATAATAATAAAACGGAACAAAACCCAGCAACCTTAAAAATAAAATAAATAGCTAACATGGAGCACTTAAAAGGTGCCAGGTTTCTTACACATTATTTTACATGAATTATTTTATTTAAATTCCATCACAAACTTAAGAAGTTAAGTGCTATCTCTATCTTCCTTTGCAAATGGAGAAACAGGCCTCAAGAGTTTTGAAATGGCCATGACAGATCAAGAAAGTGTGCATTAATTTGCAACTATACATTTTCGTTACCTACTTATAAACATCTGCTGAATGAATGCCTCCGTGTGAACTGGTACAGTATCTCAGAACTGGGTCTTGAACGGTAGGCAGCAAGGCAGAAAGAAAAAACAAGGGGAAGGACTGAATCTGTCAATTCGAGATAAAAGGCAGAAAAATAAAGGACTTAAGTCTGAAGGTTGGGATCACAAGTAGTTTGTATTTTCACATTACTGAATAAAGAGCGGCTCTCGGGCCTCCCCGGAGTGGCTGGGAGGTGAATCCGGAAAGCACGAGGTCAAGTGCCCGGCGGTTCCAAAAGGAGGAGGAAAAACACGACAGAAAACCCATAAACACCATCAGCGGGAACCTCGACAGCTGCCAGCTCGCCACAGTTCCAGGTACGGAGCAAAGGGACCCAAAGGAGAGCCAGTCTCCGGGACGATACACCCCACTGCGCTCCTTCCGCCCCCCAAACCCGGGCAGGGGGAGGAGCCGAGGAATCGAAAGAGAAAACGGCCGGGGCTGGCGGCGGAGCT
>CM052440.1:115235416-115275800 GCA_028533085.1 Varecia variegata
GAACTTTGTTGCATTTCCTGGTGAACCATACCCCTTAGGGGAAAATACTCTCATCTCTACTGATAATATATTCATTGGCCAAATAAGCAGACACACTTCCATGCTCCTCAAAAATACCATCTTTAGGGATTGGAAGCTCAGGAGAATAAGAATTATAAATATATTTTTAACATATATTAGCTATATAATTTATAAATGTATATGTATATGTATAAAATTTCTATAGTGACTGTTAATTGGTCCTGTGAAGAGGCCAGACCCAGGAGATGAATGTCTAGAAAATACAAATCATCTCAGGAGAAATAGAAGGATCCCGGTTGGACGATGGGAAGTTGCATGTGCAGGAGGACAGAATTATGAAGAATGTTAGTACATTTAAAAAACCTTGGGCTAAGAAAGACTGAAAATGTTTGCAAAGGAATTGCGGCTAGTAGGAGTTTGCTTTATGAGGTGGATGCACAGAAAGGAGAGCAGTTAGGCTTCAAAGTTGCTGGGAACTGTGGGCGACTCAGCGCTTGGCTCCAAACAGTTCTTTGGACCTGGGGTAGAGAGCTGGACACAGGGCAAGATGAGAAAGGTCTTGCTGCCTTGGCAACCAGGAGCATTGGGAAGAATTCTCCTGACCTTGCAGGATGATTGAAATATGTGATAACTAAATCTCAGTCTAACTCTAGAAAACTTTATCTTTACAAAATTACAGTAGTTCCCCTCTTATCTGTGGTGTTGCTTTCCATGGTTCAGTTACCCCTGGCAAAGTACAATAAGATATCTTGAAAGAAAAAGAAACAGAGAGAGAGAGACACACCATATTCACATAACTTTTATTAAAGTATATTATTATAATCTATTTTATTATTATTTTTGTTAATATCTTACTGCACCAAATTTATAAATGAATTATCATAGTTATGCATGTATAGGAAGACACGTATATATAGAGTTTGGTACTAACCATGGTTTCAGGCATCCACTGGGGAATCTTGGAATGTTCCCCCCACCCCCTGCAGATAGGGGGAGACTGTTATATGTCAAATTATGATTGATTGAGTTGAGACTCTCCACTATTTACCTATCAGGTAAATTATGTACGGAATCTAAAAAATTCCTTTGCTCCATGATGAAGTAAAGTTAAAAAAAAAATAAAGTTTTAAAATTAAAATAGAGTAACAAAGCACCACTCTGTGTTGTGCTAAAGAGAACAAGAAAAGTTGATAAATACTTTGGACCAAGAGCTATAGTCTTTTGATCCTGGTATCTTATTAAGGGATAGCAAATAGGTGTCATCATGTTTGCAAACTGATTAATCAGTAGTGGCTGCCGGAAACATGATGTTGAAAGTATTGAGGGGATTGCAGCTGGAGGCCCAGTCAGAGAAAGTGCCTGATTGATTAACGGTTTTCATGGCCACGGGTTTAGAGAATTGTGAAGGTTTTTGCAATCCCAGCCTCATGTATTTCTGTAAATTTTCCCAGAATATTCCTTAAGTGAAAGTTAGGTGGCACCTATGACACTTTCCCACAAACTATCATTACATTATTGCTCAGTGAAGACCAGATTCCTCCATAGTTTATTATGGGATGCTTTGCAGGATACCTGACAGGGGAAGGTAGGGGTAGCAGCCCTTCTCTCTGCCTTTCAGTCCTTTGGAAACTTCTAGTGCTCAGGAAGCTCCTAACTGTTGAATGTAGCCTACTCTCCTTTGTGCCAAAACCTAAGTGTGCACTCATATTTACTGTTCATTATTTTATGAGAGAGCATTTGGTATTCTTATCCTTTTGGGGGCCACAGACCCAATATTGGATCTAATAAAAATTGTATGTCCTCACTTCAGGATAACGTTTCTATACCAACAC
Source organism: Varecia variegata (assembly GCA_028533085.1). Lineage (NCBI taxonomy): Eukaryota > Metazoa > Chordata > Mammalia > Primates > Lemuridae > Varecia > Varecia variegata. Next base: position 115,237,270 of record CM052440.1, read on the forward strand.
GTGATTTTTACATAAGATTCCAGAAATTTCACCTTAAGAACATTTGCCACAATGAGACAGGCTACATTTTTATAAATTATATATACATTTAGAAATATTCTGTTATGTATAAGTAGATAATGATGGCATCCTTATAATGAGCGATCCTAACTAATGAGCCACAGATATGTCATTAGGTATTGCCGTGATCATCCCCTGGATATCTGGATTGTGTCCTCCAAATGAACTTTACCCAAGAATGCTTTAAAACGTATTTTCTACATAACATAAGCACAAAGAGGTGAATTTGATATTAGATGATGTTGTTCAGCAGACCTTTTCTGATGGTTCTTGCTTAAAGTATACATTGACTAAATGGAAATACATCATAAACTTTAAGTCTTAGACCAGAATTTATTCATTGTCCATCTTCCCATCCATTTATCTAATACTTTATTTATTATTTACTACGTATAAGGAAGTGATCTAGGTTTTCTGAGTGATACAGTGAAGAATAAGACATGCACTGTGCTCTAAAAAGTTATAGTCTAATTAATGAATATTGTTATGTCTAAACATTTTATTATAATCCATTTCCTGGTAAACAAAAAGAAGAATGTAAAGACCTGTACACTAAAAAAATAGATTCCCTCAATCAATTCACAGAAGAATACCTATTTAATTCAATCTTTTTGTATACATATGCACACAAATACTAACTAAACATTTCTCATTATTTTACTTAGCATAGTAAATATATATAAATATATATCTGCGTTATTTTTGTACATACTTCAGTACATCATATCTAAAATGGTTTGTCTTAGAAGCTTCTTGGAAGCAGGAATTTATAAAAATATATGCTATGAAAAATTTTTATTATTCTAATACAAGACTTCTCACCAGTGGCGCTCTTGACATTTCAGAATGGATAATTATTCCTTGCGGGGGCCATCCTGTGTATTGCAGGGTGATTGTCAGTGTTCTGGGCCTCCACACACCAGATGCCAGTCACATCCCCCCACTGTCATGATTCCCAGTATGGCAAATAAGGGACAAAATTATCCTCAGTTGGGAACCACTGATCTAAGAATTACAACTCCCAAGTCTTCAGAGAAATTCTCAGCATTGCTTCAATATTGTATACAAATACTTTACCTTTTTTTGCTCATCCCTGGATTTACTGCAGCTTCCAGAAAGTAAAGCACTCCCAAGGAGAACATTTTAAATCCGTATGTAAACTTTATGATTTATCCTACACCAAACTTCAGAACCTGCAAATGAGGGCTGTTAGGAGAAATGTGTTAAGGAACAGACCTGAAAGACAAACAATGAGTTTAAGGTGCTGGGAAAAAAGTGATCTTACAAAGTACTTTATGCTTCTCTGGTAATGTCAATATAGAACTTACCCCATGGATGCAATGGGGTTCGTCATAAGGGAATGCCCACATCATTGCATATCTTAATAAGTGCAAAATAAATCATCATTAATAGAAGAAAACCTAGATACCAATGGGAAAAAGATACCAAATTCTCACTGCCTTCTCAGTTAATAAAATAGACTTGAAGTCCCTTAAAGTTTATATCTCTTATGCAGGTTGCCCATGGGCTGAATAACTACACCCTTCCACTAAATACTAATGTTAGGTTTTAGTCTGAAAATGTCGTTCTTGGAGCACCCATGGCGGAAGAATGACCAGACATGCCAAATTTAGGCAAACATGAAAATAAGATTTATTGAGGAGAGAAGGGTAAAATTATAGGGCAACAGCTACACAGAGGTTTACAGAGCATGGTACATATGCCACAGATGATGACTAGACCCATTGTCACAGCAAAGAAAGAGCAAAAGGAAGGGCACAAAAAAGGATCTAGATGTATGGTCTGCATCTTATTTTATAGTGCCTGGACTGGGACCTCCACAGTGGCTCAGACATCAGTCACCATGGGACAACTTTGACTGGACAGTTGGGAGTCACATGACCTGAGTCTTAACTACACATGCAGGTTGTTCTAGGTTAATTTCTGGACTCTCTGGTACCTATGCAGGTTGGCCCATGGGCTAGAGAGTCCTCTGCATTGTTTTGCAGCTGGTGTGCTAAGTTATGATTGGCAGATTTGTAGGGTATTCCCTCCTCCCCCAGGTATGATTAAGGTGGGGCAGGAACAAGATGGGGCAACAGCACCCACTTTTGTCCCTAGGAGACCCAGAATCCCTCACTATTTACCAAAAGCTAATAGTGTGACCTTAAGGCAAATCATGTGTCTGGGCCTCAGTTTTTTCACCTGCGGAGAGGAGGTAATATTAACAGTTACCTTATATAAGGCCAAATTAATTCATATAAAGCACTTACAACAAATACTGGCATTCAATTTAACAATTTTTTCAACCCTATATATTTAGCGTACTCAGAAGCTGAGAATTTTCTTTTTAGAGAATTGAAAGCCCCAACAATTTGCTCTCATAGAATTCACTTACTCCTTTAGGAACACTTGAGTACATGGAAGAAGAAAATGCATTATTTAATCTATTCTCACTTAGAGGCAGTCTGTGAAAAAGATTTCACGGATTTTTCTCTGCCAGGAGGTAGATTAAGGACCAGCAAATAGCTGAGAACCCTGCAAACCCCCTTCAATGGATTTCTATTCTTAGATCTTTTTAAAAATGACCATTTTCCTCTCAATTTACCCTAAACGGAGCGACTTCTAATACTGTTGTTACCCATAATTGGAAAGTCAGGAGGGTAAAGATGCCTCAGAAAGAAGGAGGAGCTTTCTGATCCTGTAAGAAAAATGTTGATTTCTGAAGAATTTTAAAACTCCAGACTAATCTCATGAGACTGGTTCAGGTCTCTTATCATAAGAGTTATCTTTTATCAGACTGAAACAATCCTCTCTGTTTCTTGTTTTGAGCAAACATTGTCCTTCCTTTCTGTTTATGGAGTGATAAGAACTGCAGAGCGGTCATGAATCCTTGGTAGGCTAGCAAAGCAGCAAATTAGAATGTTGAAGAGACTGCGTAGGAAAATATTACGTGTAAATCATAGTTGGAATGTGGGATCACCGTGTAAATCATAGTTGGCATGTGGGATCACCGCAAGCACACATGCTTGCACACACAAAGACAACTTTAAGAGATTCTAGCTCTTGTAAGCATGGCTATTGGAAGTCATAATACAGACAGCTCTGGGATAGAGTCATATAAGGATGGGGTCTTAAGGTATAATGTTGATTAGAGAGACTTAGGATGCACAATATCTATTAATGTCCCAGGGGCATGTTTTCTCTAGTTTTATAAGCATAGGATAATTCCCTCAAGCTTTTTGGTCCTGAGTCTCCTTGTGGGCAGGAATGTGGTATCTCCCATTGTAGCTCATTCAGTTAAACACATTTAATTCAAAACAAAACAAACAAAAAAATAGGGGAAGGTAGTTATTTTTCAGCAAATCTATTCAAAGCCTATTCTAATTTATCAGCTCTGATTTTCTTCGCATAAGATCCATCTGATTTTCAAACTTCTGCATTTTCCAAAGCTATTGAGGAGAAGTTTCTTGTACATTCCTCACAACTTTATATCTTTCCTCAAATAAATGAAATTGAGGTTCAGGTTTTTCATTTTAATATTTTATATGGCTTTAGAGACAGTTACTGTAAAATTGCTCACTATTATATGCTCTATTGCCTTATGCTAGGAACATATGCTAGTTGATCCTTTACCCACCAGAGGTCGTTGATATAATGAGCAGCAAGAGCCCAGTGCAGACTCACAGTGTGTGATGCTTCCATGACATCTGCTTCAACAGCCAGAATCCAGGTAGACCAGAAAAGTCACTTAAAAGAACAGACAATTCAAGAAATGAAATATAGGGCTTTTTAAAATGTAAATGATGTGAAACCACTATTAACTGACCTTGATATGTGTTCTTCTGTTATAGCAAATAGGAGAATAAATATTCTTGTTATACTGATAATATTATTTTATTATGAAAGCAAAAAATTGCTTTCAATAGATAATTGGTCCTGATTTCTAATACCATGAGAAATACTCATTCCAAGTGAGCCTGAAAGTATGATCTTTGAATGGTGTTTTCTCCCCTAATAGTACTAACCAGGCCCAACCCTGTTTAGCTGTAAAGATCAGGCATGTTCAGAGTGGTATGGCCATAGACAGGATGACATTTCCTATAATCCAAATGTTCTATGTTTAAAAGAAAAGAAAGAAAGAACATGAAAGTATTTTAATTGATATTTATTCTGCCAGCCACTGTAATATGTATTTTCCATACATTACCTTATTTAATCCTTACATTCTGCCAAGTCAGCATTATCCCATTAGTCAATGAAGAAAATAAAGCTCAGAGAGGTGGAGTATATAGGCAAAGTTTGCACAGCAATGAGAAGACATTTCAATTTGTTGAACAGTTAAGAAACACTAGAGAACTCCATTCATTAAGTGTGTGGGGATGTTTATGTGTGTGTGGATGTGTAAAAGAATTATGCTTTGTCAGAAACCTCCAGGGAAGTGTTTTTAATGTTATTTGTGGTTTGCAGAGTCAAAAGAAAGGGGTAGGTTTTAGTGGGAGAGAGAGGGCAAAGCAGAGTACTCTGGGGTTTAGAGTACTTTGCTCTTGGCAAGAAGTCAACAATTATAAATATCGAGTACCCTAACATGGGCTGTGGAGAGCCATGAAATGACAGGAGTCATTGAACTGGAATGGCACAGAAAATTGACAAATGCGATTCTCTTAGAAGTTGGCCCCTGGTTGAAAAAGTGGAAGAAAGCAACATTTCCACAAGCTCTGCAAATACTGGTGCAGCTGATATAAATCAAATAACAGTATAGAAAGTGGCAGCAAATGGTGTCAGTGGAGAGAGAGATTTGTCTTTTCAAACACATGCGTAAGACCACAAACAAGTAACAACAGTTATTGGAATCATCACTGAAAATTAGAGACTTGAATATTTAAAATAAATCAATACTATATTTATTTCTCTCATTATTAAGTTAGTGTTATTAAAATTACTTCACAGCCAGAATGACTAAACTTTGGATAATGAAATGACTTTCCTAAGGCAATGCAACAATCAAGAGAGGTACTTGGGAACTCACTGAGAAAGAAGTGATATATAAATTTGTTTACTTCTAAGCATTTTGGCTTTAGTCTGACATTTGCTAACTCAGAATGGCAATATTTTTTTTCTCATAGATTATAAAATGATCTGGTAAGATAAATTTGCATTAGCTGTCCAACTAAATGGAGAGTGTCTAAATTACCATCTCCTCTCCTAGGCACACGTGTGTAAACACACACACGCACACACACAAAACTATAATGCTTGGAATTACAGCACTGCCAACATTCATGAGTCTAAAATATATTCCTGGAATTAGACAATCTTGGCCAAACAATTTGTACAATTTTAAGGATCTTGAAAAGGTGTAGCAGTTTATGCCTCATATGTGTGTGCATGCACATGTGTGTGTACGTGTGGGGTATATTCCTGTTACCCAGTGATTTCATGAAGGATGAATCTTACTTTTATAAACAATGTACAGATTTCACAGTCAAACATAAAATTATATTTTTATGTCACTTAGCATCACTTTAATACTGAAATTTAATAAATTATGTATTAATAAATTATTTTTATATTTTCAATAATGTAAGATTATTTATACTGATTTTTCTATCAGTATTTCATTTTCTTCTAATTAATTGGAAAATCTCTTGAATAATAATATTGTTAACTTTAGTGATAGGTAGTTTTCATAGGCATTGTTTACTTTTCAATTTAATTTATGGTTTTTGTAGTACACTGAAGATTTTTTGTAATCAGCTCTATCAATTTTGACATTATTTCTCCTTTGACATCAAACTGTAAAAGCCCTTTGCCCAATAGTCAGTTTCTTTAAAAAAAAAAAGTCTGTTAAGATTTCTGTTGAATCTCATTGAGTCTATAATCGGTTTGGGAAGATTGCTGTCATAACAATATTGAGTCTTCCAGACTATGAACATGGTACAATTCACCATTAATTTAGTTTCTCTTTGTCATATTTTGTAGACTTCAGGCCAAGTCTTAAACAACTCTAGTTAAATTTAGTCATTTTTAAAATATTTGAAAATTCATTCAATTTTTCATATTCATTAAATTTTTTAAATCTCTTTTTCTAATAGTTTGCCGCCCATATAAAAAATACAATTAGCTTTTTATACTGATCTTGTTTGTACCTTACAACCTTGCTAAAATTTATTTACTAGTTCAGGTAGCATTTTTGTAGATTCCTTTGCATTTTCTGCATGTTATCCTATTTTCTTCAAATACATACAGTTTTACTTCTTTCTTTAAAATGTGTTTTATTTATTACTCTTACCTTATTGAACAAAATAGGACTTTCAGCACACTTGTGAAAGTGAGAGCAGGCCTTCCTTTCTTTTCCCTGTTATGAGGAAGAAAGTAGTAAGCCCTTCATCACTATCATGTAGGTTTTTCCTAAATCCCCTCAATCAGGTTGAAGAAGTTTATTTTTATTCTCAGTCTTTGCTGAGAATTTGTATCCGCAAATGGTGTTGAATTTTGTCAAATACTTTTCATGCATCTGTTGAAAGTAGCATACGGTTTTCCTTACTCCTTTATTCCATTAATGTGATGTATTATGTGGATTGGTTTTCAAGTATTAAACCAACCCAGCATTTCTGAATAAACTTCACTTGGTCATGATGTATTGTCCTTTTATATATTGTTAGATTTGATTTGCTGATATTTTGTTAAGGATTTTGGAACTATAGTATATTTATGAGGGATATTGGTGTGTAGTTCTATTTTCTTGAGATGTCTTTTTCTGGTTTAGAATAGGAATTACACTGGTCTTACTTAGGTTGCAAAGTGTTCCCTTCTTTATTTTCTCAAAGGGTAAGACTGGTATTATTCCTTTCTTTATTGTACAGAGTTCACCAATGAAGCCACCTCGGCCTGGAATTTTCTTTTGGGTCAATTTTCAATTATGAATTTAATGCCTTTAGTTGGTAAAGGGCTGTGTAAGTTTTCTATTTCTCCTACTTTCAGCTTTGGTGATGTGTACCTTTCAAAGAGTTTGTCCATTTCATACAGGTGGTCAACTTACTGGCATAAAGTTTTCAAAATATTACTTTTTATGCTTGCAGCATCTATAATCATGATCCTTCTTTCATTTGCGATACTGATAATTTGTGTCTTCCCTTTAGCTTTTTTCCTGTCTTTTTTTTTTTTTTCCCCTAATCACAGGAGCAATGCCTGTGAGAGAATAGGGAGAGGGCCAGGTAGAGCTATCTGATTGCAGTGTAGCTCTGATCCTGAGGAAAGGAGAGAGGGAAGGAAGGTCGGAGGAAGAGTTCTATACTGCCTCACAGTCCAAGGAAGGTTGGAAGGTTTGGCAGGGCCATCGGGGGAGTCATTAATCAAAATCAGCCATCAGAGAAGTCCTGCGTCTCCCCTACATGCCCAGCCTTAGTGCTCAGTCATTAGCTAGATGCAGCCTGTGGGAACTGTGGCTTCCCTTGGTGTAACCATGGAAGTTCAAAGCCAGTGAGGCACATTCTTGTGGCTCCCATGTGCTCTCCTCTGCGTTTTTTTTTTTTTTTTTTGATGTTTGTCATTTTTATTTGCAATACTTTAGGTCCAAGTTTCAAACTGCAATATTTTTACACTCAAGACACAGTCATGCACAATCCATATTTCAATTTTCTATTGCTTCAACCACAATTAAAATAACAATATTGGAAACAAAAATTCTTAAAAAGATCATATGCTGAGGTCAGAATGATGAAACCATACCATCAGCATGTCTACAAAGAAATAACTTACTTAAAAATCAAACAAACAAAAAGACCATAAATACCTTTAATCCAAAGTTACAGAAGAATTTCAGTACACATGGTTTACAGATAACACATTTTGACAAAAGTAATGCACAGCCAAATGAGATACAATTCTGACAAACAATGAAAATGTGGATCCTCCTCAACTTGTTTTTTTCTGGATATTATGAATATAATCCCAGTAGACATCAGTACCCTTGTGATCTGGCTCTTCTTGGCTGATGTACTGAGATTTAGAACTCAACCCATTAATAGTTACAGGATCCTGTGAAAGATCTTATCATCACTAATGAATATAGTATATGAGGGTCCATAAAGCACACCACACAAGCACACACATTGAACTTGAATTTTTCACTCAGGGCTGGTTGGCACTCTGCTGTAGGCAGGGCATTGTGACCATCCACTAACTAACTTATAGTTAACCCTCTTTCCAGCAGTGTACTCATATAACTGGCCAATCACCGTGGGAGTTGTCATCAGAAATGCTATCTTTGGTTCCCCACAAGTGAATTTGTCAATACTCCTTAATGCTAATAGCATGTAGTTACATTTTCATTTCTCTCTCTGCAATTTGCAAGTGCTTAGGTCAACTCTTAATGTCTCAACCATTAAAATGCATGGGTTCTGTCATCTTGTGCCATTGGAAAATGTGCATTCTTAACGTCCTACATTCTCAATCGCTTCCTGACTACTCCAACTCACAAAGATGGCCAATCAATGCTTATTGATCGAGTGAATCCTCTGAATTACTTAGCAGTTAAGTTTCTGGCTTATATTTGCCATATATAGAATTGCCTTATGTTTTAGTTCTGTGTTTATGTTTATATATCCAGATTATATTCAAAACCCTGTTTCTTCAAGACTTTCTTTAAATGCCCTCAAAAACGTTATTAAATTATTAATTAGCAGTCCTTCTAGGCATGCTCAAAAGGAACAAATGAGATGATGGTAACTCCCAGCAATAATTTGCTTAAAAATAAACAACTGAAAGCTAGTAAGGCCATGACATATGCAAAGTATCATGTATCTATTTATTCAGCAGCAAACACTTATTGGGGATCTGTTGTGCACCAGGCACGTGTTCAGAAGGTAACACTGAGATGAAAAAGATAGATAGGCCTGCCCTTATTTCGCTGGTAGGTTTTTGAGATAGACACACAATAAATACATACGTACATAAACAAGTATGTAGAAGAGCTAGGTTTACCAAATGATAGTCCCCTGAAGTTTTATTTATCCTACACAATTGGTTGGTATTAGGAAATTGAAGCATGTTCATACAAAAGACATGTCTAAGGTAAATAATCACAAAATGCAAAGTTTAAGAATCTATAAATAATGGTCACATTTTCCCTCCTTATAGAAATATCAGGGTGTCTTCCTGGAACATTTCCAGGATTGCATCTCCTTCGCAATGCCTTTTACCCTACATAAGGTAGAAATATCTATAAAGCTTTAATAGAATTAGATTGATGTGTTCATTTATTTACCCAGTCCTTTTTTCATGCTTCATTACTTAGTGATGGGAAACACAAAGATGATGAGGATACTTTCCATATTCATAATTATTTAATCACATGAGTGAGTGTCTACAGGTGACAATTTGCCACTAGTATCTAGTCATTATTTGCAATTTATTTTATTTTTTGACTGTGTCAACACTTTAACAACTACATATGTGATACTCTCAACATGCTTGGTGAAGAGGAATTGTAAGTAGGTAAGATATACTTTTCCAAGCCTCAAAAAAAATTGTCTGAAATTAGACAGTTGTTCAGTAGTTCTAATATAAAATGTTTATAAATCTGGTATGGATATCTTATACAACTTTACATTGTAATCTGTAGAAAATCATGCTTTGGCTTTTATACATTAAGAATATCTCCAAGTTAGTTAAACGTAGATTACTTTGGAAAATTGACATGGTAGATATAAACTAGCTTTTTTTTTTTTTTCTTTTAGGAAAGTCTTAATAGACATCGATACTTGAATTCTTTATTTCATAGTGAAAACTCCACTGCCTATTATGGAATAAATCAGTTTTCTTATTTGTTTCCTGAAGAATTTAAAGGTATGGTCTGATGGTGATATTAGTTGATTTATCTCCTGATGTTAATAACTTGTTTACTGAACCTTTGAGGAAGTGTTTAATTGTAAATCTAGTAAATTGAGTAATAGTTGACATTTATTAAATACCAAATAAGTGTCAAGCAGGTACCATGTGCTTGCCATAATAAAAAGAAATTCATGGTTCTATGCCAATTAATGCTTACAAAATAAATACTTATGCACATTTCCATGTGGCTATAAGGGACAATTGTTTTGTCACTTCTGCAGTTTTCGGTGCTATTTCTGTTTAAGATACTTGTGGTTCCATGGGTTATGATAGACAAATGATGCCAATTATACTCATTTTTATTACTGACCTAGTTCTATCAAACAACAAGTCATCTTTTGTGTGTGCTCCAGCCTTATTGTAGGAATGCTTCTCTTTTGTAGCTTTCAGCTGAAGCATTTCATATTATATAAAATCACATACAAAAAAACTTCCTAAAATGACAGGTCTACTAGAACTACTGTTTCTGTTTGAAAAATTCTTCCAAAAATAATCCCATGAGTCCCTCCCTATAATATAATATTGGTTGTCTTTTCATTTTGTGTTCTTACTCAGCTATTTATTTAAGAAGCAAACCTTCCAGGTTTCCCAGATACTCAGCAGGTGTACAAACGTCTGTCTCCAATGTATCTTTGCCATTAAGATTTGACTGGAGGGACAAGCATGTTGTAACGCAAGTGAGAAACCAGCAGACGGTAAGTTTTAGATCTTTTTTCTTTTTTAATCATTTAAGCACTGGAAGGCACCTCTGAGGTCAAGTTTAATTAAACTTGTAATAGAGCCCATCATTTCTATAAGAAAATAACACCTCAATCATCCAAAAGCTACAATGAAAGGAGAATCTCTGGAGGAGTGAGAGGCAGATGTCAAAGCCCTGACTTTTATTCCTAAAGAGAAGCCTTCCTTGCTGTGTTCTCTCACTAATTGCCATTGCCACCAGCACACTAACTTAGGGATTCTTGCCAGTAGCTGTATCCCAGATACCAAGCCTTCCGTAGAACAGCAGGTGGAAGCTGGAAAAGGTAAACATGACCACTGAAGGCTTAAATAGTTTCGAAGGATAACAATACTAAAAAAGTAATGAAAATGGACACATGTACTAACAGTGCTGCCAGATCTGCTGGGTGCTCAGGCCTCATCTTGTGATCTCCATCAGAAAGGCCTGCTCCCATCCTGTGAGGATCACACACCTTTTAATCTATGGTGCTTAAAAGTATAATCAGTAACCAGTTCAGCTACAATGTGACATAGACATTCCTAAAAATCACCATGTATGCAAAATTGTGCAAGAAAATAACAGGGATTATAGGATGGAAATGAGGTTAGGTCACAACACTTAAGAACTTAGGCAATGACATGTTTTGTAAAAAGATTGAAAACTGATAAACCTGGAAGCACAGTTTTATACATGTTAAATGATTAAGAAATATGTAAGTACTGCAATAAATATAACAATTTACTTTGAAGAAGATCCAAAGTGTTTCTGCGGTCATGGCTGTTGGAAGAGCTGCAACTGTGTTATTCTGAAGTGGTGGAAGAAGGGTCCTCTGAAGTCAGAAGGGAAGTGGTAACATCAGATGTGGGAGGATATGACTTATGCGCGTAGTGAACCTGCCTAGCTGGTAGATGTTTGAGGGGTGTGTGTGTGCTTTGCTGTCATTCCCTGGTCATCTGTACCCCCACTGTTGGCCAGGAATGCCAGCCAACAGGGAAAGGCAGGCCCCTAAACACAGGAGGGTAATCTCCATTTGTCTGTAGTTTGTATGCAGTGAAAAACCTCAACAGGTCATTCAGCCTTCCCTTGTATGGAAAGTGTTTTGGACCCAGCAGTTTCTTAGTGAATGCCTAGTTAGAATGATCCTTTTTATTTCTCAGATTCTTTATTTATTATTGTGCATTAAATTTTACCACCAAATCATTTGTTTTATTATTGGATTCGTGAAATAGACATAAATCCAATCCTTCCCAAAATTATCTGCATGTATTAAAGAGGAACTTTTAATTAGTCATCTTTAATTAAAGGAATATACTGGACATATATATATTTTTTTCTTTTTTCTTAGCAGGAACTGCCCTCATGGCTTGAATAAAGCTAACTATGGGTGTAGTGTCAGCAGTCTGTATTCACATTTGTCAAGGTTTAGAGACTCTGCCATGGACTCACTTAGTAAATATTTTACTATGCTATAGGCACTGAAGATATAGACCTAAAAAAAGAGCATTTAAAGCCATAAAGTTGCTCAAAACCTCACTCCATAAAGACATTCAATTGTTCTTCCTTTTTTTTTTTTTTTTTTGGCCTAATTCTACAGCACATGGTTTTCTGTCCAATTTCAAATCCTACTCTCTTCTCTGCCTTTTCTGTGACTCCTTCTTTCTTTTACATGATCCCTAATTCCATTCTCTCTGTCTCCTCCCTTTCTTTCAGGACTAGCCCTTTTATTCTTTTTTCTAGCTTATCAAATAAAAGCAAGTTAATAGATCCACAATCAGCATGATTGGCAGGTGATGTTTGAGGAATGATTGATAGGAGTTTAAATCATTAGGACATTTCATGTGATCCACAATGTGCATACTTAATAGGTACATGCTGGCATCTTGATAGCCTGAGAAGTAATTGGTTCAGCTCCTGTTTTCATCAACTAATGAGTACAACACACATCGTCCCCCACAGCCTCTCCTCACTGACTTCCACCCTTGGGAGGGAGCTGCCACATGATCACAGAAGCACAGGGTCTAGAGAGAAGCAAGAGTGATTAAAGTATGGGGTGAGAGTCGGTATCCACTCTGCAGTAGAAAAGCCACTTACAAAGAGAAGTCATATGTTCAGTGAACTGACCAGTGTTTTAAAATATCATCAGGACCAGCCCTGTGGCTAAGCCTTGAATCCAAGCACTTTGGGAGGCCAAGGTAGGAGGATCACTTGAGCCCTGGATTTGAGGTTGCAGTGAGCTATGATGACATCACTGCACTCCAGCCTGGGTGACAGAGTGTGACTCTGTCTCAAAGAAAAAACAAAACATCGGTTAGTCCCAGAGTTTTCTCAATCTCTAAAAGTTCACTTTGATCTTTCATTGTCTAATTTACAATAGCAATATTACTACTAATTTAACATTAATAATTGTTGACTCTCAAAAGAGACTTTTAGGTTTTTGGGTTTTTTTCTTTTTCTTTTTTCAGTTTGAAATCTAGAGGATAGGCATATATATTTTACAAGTTTCCACATTCTGGAAGCTTTACTTAATTTGATGACTTGTTATATTTCAAGATATCAGTGAATTGATTTAAGCACTATTTGGTAATAAATACTACCCCCTTTTCTATTTGTAAACAGTGCGGAGGATGCTGGGCCTTCAGCGTGGTGGGTGCAGTGGAATCCGCATGTGCGATAAAAGGGGGGGCTTTGGAAGACCTAAGCGTCCAGCAAGTCATTGATTGTTCGTATGATAATTATGGCTGCAATGGAGGCTCTACTCTCAATGCTTTGAACTGGTTAAACAAGGTGACTAGGCTCTCAGCCTTTTAAAGTTCTTAATTTCCTATTTTGCTTGTTCACTGTGTGTTCAGAATTCAAACAATTTACTCTCATGTATTAAGTAATGTAGATGACCAAAGCTTAAAGTAATTAATTAGAAGACTTAAAAATGACTTAAAAATTGCTTCCAGGCAAATCAACCATCAAGAAATCAAAGGGTGAAAAATCTTAGGTGAGATCTGGCTTCAGAAAAATATTTATGTTTACTTCTTAATGTTTCTTAATAGATAAATGCTTTTTTTTTTTCCTACAGACACATATCATGTAATTTCCCAGAAAGATGAGAACATATGATTATTTATTTTCATAGCATATCTGCATGTTAAAGCTAAAAGGGACGTTAGAGGCCAAGTAACGCCATAGCTTTTTATATAGATGAAGAAATGAGACCTGGGAGATGAGGGATTGTTGCCAAGTGAGTAGCTGAGCCAGAGCTGCACCTTCAGTCCCCTGCCTCCCCACGCATGGCTCCAGCTAGTAGACCACAGTGTCCCGCGGTGCATTTAGGACTCTCTCTGACATTGCCCCAGATCCAACATCAACTTCATGAAACCTGCCAATGAGAGCACTATTTTGCTTTGTAGAAAATCATCAAGCAGGAATTCCCCAAACCCGAATGCCCTTCCGTTATCCATTCACTGTATTTCCAATCCCTGTATTCCAGAAACTGCTCTAGAGTGAATTGTGCGACCCCTCCCTTTCATAAGCCCAGCATTCAAAAAGGGAGGATTCCATACAGACAACTATAAAATATTTGACACATGCTAGATCGGTAGTCTTCAACATTTTTGGCACCAGGGACCAGGAAAGACAATTTTTCCACGGACAGGGCGGGGAGGGGGGTGGTTTCCGGATAATTCAGGCGCATTACATTTATTGTGCAGTCTAACCTCTCTGCTAATGATAATCTGTATTTGCAGCCGTTCCCCAGTGCTAGCATCACTGAGTCAGCTCCACCTCAGATCATCAGGCATTAGGTTCTCATAAGGAGCACGACCTAGATGCCTCGCATGGGCAGTTTACAGTAGGGTTCATGCTTCTGTAAGAATCTAATACTGCCCCGATCTGACCGGAGGCGGAGCTTATGCAGTGATGGGAGTGATGGCGAGCGAGTGATGGGGAGCAGCTGTAAATACGGATGAAGCTTCTGCTTGCTCAGCCTCTGCTCACCTCCTCCTGTGCAGCCTGGTTCCTACCAGGCCATGGACCAACTGGGTATTGGTCTGCAGCTCGTTGGTCGGCCCAGTGGTTGGAGACCGCAATGCTAGATGAATGGCATAAAGTGAAGTAATGGAGAGGATGCTCGCCCTCCCCATTGCCTGTGTATACACCACCGGACGGGATCTCAAAAAGACTTGTTGACACAGAGCCAGGAGCCCTGTTGTAACCTCAGGGGAAAGATGACGAGACTTTATTATCTGATCGATGGAGGTCAAGGAAAAGAAGATAGAAGAACACAGAAGTAAAAGATAAAGAAAGATATTGACACTAATTTTTTAGGATATTCGGAACAAGCACCTAAAGATTGAATTTATACTATTATTAAGAACCCAGAGCATATCCACATGAATAAAGGTGTAATGAAATTGAATGTATTTTGACACATTGAAGTAAGTTCTGTTTGATTTTTAAAACAACTGACACAGTGAACATTTTGGGTAATTGTTTTCTTTTAGACGCAGGTAAAACTGGTGAAAGATTCAGAATACCCTTTTAAAGCACAAAACGGTCTGTGTCATTACTTTTCTGGTTCACATTTTGGATTTTCGATCAAAGATTATTATGCATATGACTTCAGGTAAGTGTCTCATTCTATTGTGTTTTTCTGTATATATTTTTAATCTATGACCTAGTAACTATTCAGAGTTAATAACTTGATTGAAGACATGCCTCACTGCGTACTCTTAATTGTTTTAAACCTTACTTTTTACTAAAGAGACTAATTTGTGATCACAAGGAAGTGTTATAAATGTTGTTTTTTTAATCTACTTGTTTTCCTAGGAGTCATTCCTTTGGAAACAACAAATTTCAATCCAGTTTACAGAATAATGTATACTCCCTTCTGCTTACCAAATTTAGGTGTTATGATACCACTTGCATATTTCCATCTTAATGTTGAGTCAATCCAAAATTGCTTGTTATAGACTTTCCAGCTAATACCAAGCAAGCTATATACCAAGAAGCATTTTTTCAACACCTTCCATGTTCCTCACATTTTTCAAGACATCAGCCATAAGAAAAACATAAACCAAAACTTCCAGATTAGAAACAAGAGAGAGTATACGACTGCAGATAAATTATGTAGTACACACTGTAAGCACAGGAATAGATAAAGATAGGATGAGGAAAAGGATTGTGTTGGAATTGAAGGACAGGATAACTTTGTCTAGGTTTAGGGGGAAACATCTGTTAAAAATGCTTCAAAAACACATGAAAAACACAAAGCCAGCTAGAGAATCATTATGATCCTTTGATATAGGAAAAAAATAGGTACTCAGGGATGAAAAAAAGAAAACAGAGGAAAACTCAGCTAACTCCTGGCTTCATTTAAAAATACATATATGACGGGAATTCTGCACAGTCTTTTGAAACAGAGAAAACAGAGGATGTAAACTAAATTAGGATAAAGTAACAATGCCCTGTGCCTTACTGATGCTAAATATAAAAGAATCCCTTGATCCAGATGGTACCTACCCATGGGATCTGCAGGAAATCAAGGGTAAAATTGCATCCTTGAACAAGATGTAACCCCTTTAAATGAGCCTGGCAGAGGACTGGCATATTGTCAACACAGCTTCCGCCTGCAACAAGGGCCCTCGGGGTGACCCTAGGAACTATACACCAGAGAGCCTTAATTCCACAGCTGGCAGGCGACATGGGATTTATAATAAAATGTTCAGGGTCACTCGTTAACATCTCCTTTGGGAGAGTAGGTAATGTGCTTTCTAAAATGAGAAAGTGTGCTTCTATAAGCATCAGTTTCTTGAGAGTATGATGGAAGAGTGTACACAAGAAGAAACGGGATTTTCAAAATATCATTAAAAGGGATTCAGAGAATCCCTTGTTATGGATAGGAAATTGAAAAAAAAATTAGGAAGCAGCAAAAGAATAATAGGCGTTAGTTTGAATTAGGAGAGGAGAGAGGAAGCTGATTATATTATACTACAAGGAGATATTTCTTTGATTCATTCATTCATTCAAATCAGTTCTGGGGATTTGGCAGTGAACAAAACAGACAAAACTCATGGACTATATTTTAGTGATTGAGACAGGCAATAAACAAAACAAATAAAAAATATGCATGGCATTTTAGATGTAATAATTTTTAAAGAGAACAAAATAAAACAGTGTGAGGAAGAAGAAAGATCAGGGGCAGGGGGGAGGGAGTATACAGTTTCAGAAAGGGTTGCCAGACAGAGCCTTGCTGAGAAGGTGACATTGAAGTGAAGACTTGAAGAAGTGAGAGGACTTAGCCACGCAGATATCTGGGGGACACCTCCAAGCAGAGAAAACTATAAATGCAAAGGTCCTGAGGCAGAAACAATTGGAACGTTTGTCTGCTGGTTGTGTCCATGGATTGCCATCCTATTTCTTATTTTCCAATGTCTTTGCTATCTTTTCTTCAGCTCCAGCTCAAAGCAGGGATTATTACTAAATTGTTTCTTTGATCCTACAATGTTAATTACACTTTACATTCTAAAAAATATTTCTCCTTCTTGATCTTTCTGCTTCTCTCTCATTCTTCTAACTGGATCTTAGATGCGATGTATTTACAGTAATCCTTTCGTTATCTTTAATGGATGGAGACAGCTGTGTTCCAGTTAATACAGAGATTATCATATATATCATATTTAAATTACAAAATTTTTAAAGAATTTAATAAAGTAAAATATACTTTATATACACTAAATCCTGTGCTTAACAAAATTAATTATTAGATGACTTAGAAATGAGGGAAGGAAAAATGCTTATTGTAATCTTAGGGTATAATTTATGTGCTAGACAAGCTATGTAATTTATATCCTGAAAAATTACTTTGGATAATTTTATCTTCATATTGACTTTGCATGGTAGGTGGCATGACTGCAGTGTCCTGCTGGAATTTGAACCCAGGTGTGAGAAAACTCAAAACCTATCAAGATACCTTTTAAAAATTCTATAATTTTGCCTGTCTTAGGGTAATCTTAATGACTACTGATCATTATTATAGCAGCAGAAATTAGAAACATCTGCTTATTGATCTCTAAAATACAGATTTTCACATTAATGGGTAACATGAATAAGTGTATAAAATAAGTTTATAGTTTCTATTTCTGTAAATTCCATTGTTACGCATTCAATTTTTTGCTCATGTGTGAACAAAATATTCCCTTGCTAGAAACTAGTCTCCCGCTGGGCATCATGAGGCATTGTTTACTCTTTGCAGCCACCAATCCACCCACGGCTTGCTGTAGCAATAAACCGCCAAGTGCTATCTTAATGGCCTGAACTATCTGTAACTTGGTTTCAGTGTCCTTCACCCACAAAGCTGACCTTTGAAAAATGTAAATAATGGTTTGATCATATACTTTTAAGATCGATGAAGGACAAATGTTGTGTAACGTAAGACTTTATTGGTAGATGTCCATGTGTGAAAACAGTTAACTGTGTATTTTGCAGTCTTCACAATCTAGCACCTACTTCTCCTTCCATCTTAACATTTCTTCTTTTTGTACATTTTTTTCAACATTTTTTCTTTTGTATAATTAGATTAGCTACTTTTGGGGAAGCCTTCCCTATAATTTGTATATTTGACATTCGCTAGTGTAAGTTGGTTAGTCTCTTGATTCACACCGTGTGGCAGAGATGACAAGAGGTATCCAAATATCTAGTCTTCCCCTTTTCTTATTAAAAGAATCTTTGTATTGTAACGAGGTACTTTTCTAGCCAGCTACAAAATTCATTCTCCACCTTCCTTTAAGCCAGACTTAGCCATATGACTGAGCTCTGGTCAATGAGATCCATGCAGATATATACAGAAGTGTTATGTCTTATTTCCGGGAATTCTCCTCAACAGAGATGTACCACTTCTTCTCCTTTCTACTTCCTGCTGTCTGAAATATGTGTTAAGTGGCTGGAGCCCCAGCAGCCTTCTTGGAGCATGAACAGACCTTGAGAATGGAAAGTTCAAAGCAGAACAGTGATATGGAAAACTCCTGGGTTCCTGATGTCCCAGAGCCCACAGTAGTCGTAGATTGCCAATCTCCCAGACTTCATTTAGCTTCCATTATTTCTGTCTTTTGTAGTTACAACCACCAAACCTACTGTACACAGATTAAATAGATCATTTTTATTTTTTCCTTAAAAACTAAGCTTTTTAACCAAATATTTCCTTCTTTTTTTTTTTTTTTGGTAGTGAGCAAGAAGATGAAATGGTGAAAGCACTTCTTACCTTTGGCCCTTTGGTTGTCATAGTAGATGCAGTAAGCTGGCAAGATTATCTGGGAGGCATAATACAGCACCACTGCTCTAGTAGAGAAGCAAATCATGCAGTTCTCATAACTGGGTTTGATAAAACTGGTAAGTACTGATAAGATCCAGTTGATTGCTTTCCTGCTTGGACTCTGAAAGCCAAATGATTCACCATCCTATAGAACGTTGAAATTTGGTTTTGCTATGTCCAAGTCCTCGTAAGACATTCACAACTTCTCAATAATCTTACAGGTGTAAATACCCTCTCAGGTTCCACCTATCAGTTTTTTGATGGATACCTTTTTAAATGATGATAATTTTTATTTAAATAATGTGCACTCTCCATCTGGAATATTTAGGATAATTGTTGGGAAAAAAGGTACTTAGTATTTTATCACACACATCTAACAATTCTTTTTTTTTTTTTTTTCTCAATTCCTTGGAAATGTGTTTGTGTTTTCATTTTTTGCAGTCCCTGTGTTAAGCAAAATGAACTCAAACATATGTTTCTACTGATTGGAGTGTGATACTAATCACAGCTCAGGGTTACTGTATTTAAGTTAGCGTTACAGGACATTTTTAATCTTTTCCTCAAAGCTGATGTCAAGAATCCAACTTTAAATAAAGAAACTCATGCATCCATAATGAATATGCGTTTTCAGGGTTTGTTGCCACTTTATGTTTTGTAGGAAGTACTCCATATTGGATCGTGCGGAATTCATGGGGAAGTTCATGGGGAGTGGATGGCTATGCTCATGTGAAAATGGGGAGTAATATTTGTGGTGAGTCATGAATTTGTGTTTAAAACTTCAAGCTAATCCTAGCACTTGGGAGGCTGAGGCAAGCGGATTGTTTGAGCTCAGGAGTTCGAGACCAGCCTGAGCAAGAGCGAGACCCCGTCTCTACTAAAAATAGAAAGAAATTATCTGGCCAACCAAAAATATATATAGAAAAAATTAGGCGGGCATGGTGGCGCATGCCTGTAGTCCCAGCTACTGGGGAGGCTGAGGCAGGAGGATCGCTTAAGCCCAGGAGTTTGAGGTTGCTGTGAGCTAGGCTGATGCCATGGCACTCACTCTAGCCCGGGCAACAAAGCGAGAGTCTGTCTCAAAAAAAAAAAAAAAAAAAAAAACTTCAAGCTAAATATCAAGGAATATTTTTTGAATATATTAAAAATGCAAACTTATCCAGTTTATAGTACACTTCCAATGTACTCATATCATTTTTGCAGTAATAATTTTTCTGTCCTTTAACCAAATGAAAAAATAAAAGACTGTTTTAAAAGAGCCACTAATAAACATACTCACATTTGAAAAGGAAGAAGGATTGTAGCAAAAATATTAATATATATGTTACATATATATATCAAAATTGAGATGTTTTCTCTCTCCCTGTTAATACTTTCCCAATTTGAGTCTCTAAGGGCCTGATTGGTATTAATTACACAGGGATACAAATTCTTCCTGAAAGTGAGCATTCCCTGTAAGATATTAATACATACCTAACAATGGTCATATTACTCCTATAAACAATAGTATAAGGCAGATAGTTTTCACTAGTGCCAAGAGATTTCAAAGATGTGGTTAATTACAATGAAATCGAGTCTTAAGATAAGCTATTTATTGTTTTCGCCATGATGTTCAGATCTATGTTCTTGTATGTTAAGATTGCATTGTGATTTATTGAAATTATATTCAAGTTCAAATCTTAGAGTTTGAATTATGAAATTGTATTTAAAATAATCTTATAAGTTATTTTGACTCTAATAAATATATATATTAGTGCAATACAGATTTCAGATACATTCACCTATTTAGTTAACAAGTAGTTTTTGTTGTGAGTTTTTTTAAATTTTTTTAAAATTTTTTGAACAAAAATATTTGGCATATTTCTAATAAGTTTTAATTTGTTATTTAAAAGACATCTAAAGAGGAAATAGACTAGTACTAATAATTTCTTTTTTTTTTTTTCCTTAGGTATTGCAGATTCGGTTTCTGCTATATTTGTGTGACATGCTAGGCAGATGAAGAAACAACTACGAAAATGAAGGTTTTCATAATACAATGTAACATAGCACTTCATTTTAAGTCTTATTCAACTTCAGGCTGCAGCAACTACCTACAAAAGATTCTAGGGCCCAGGAGTATTTAAACTAAGTTGTAGACTATTCCCTTCTTATAGAGAGATGGACAACCAAAGTCCATAGGAAAAACTCAAACACTGCAGCCTTCAAGCAAATCTATGGACCTTCCGCCCTGGGAGGAAGGTCAGATTAGGAGATATTTTACGTCCCTCTAACTTGAAGACTCTCTTCTTTATTTTTGTTTCCTTATTATTTGTTTGTTTATTTGTTTTTAATGAGATTCTTCAGATGGGATCAAAGAGGTGTTAAGAATTTATTTTCTTTTCTGGGATATAATCACTAGCCTTAGATTACCCCTCTATACAGGAACGGCCAACCTGAAACTGTGTGTGCCTCACACAATTATATTAGCAGCCCTTTGAGATGGAGTATCAGGATTTGAAACACCAAGAGCTTCACCACAACAAATAGTGCTTACCTTGAACAGCAGAGCAACCATGTAGAAGGAAACAAAGGGAAATCCCTTCTTGAGAGAAACAGTTAAACTGATAGAAACTAAATGACCAATATGGCAACTATGTGTTTAGAACTCTCTACTGGCATTCACAAGAGACAAGTTGTTTGGAAATTTTCATTGCTGATAGGAATCCAGTAGATTTTATTTCTTACTTTTTCCACCCTATATTAGAGAACAAAGTATTATGCCACATTTTCTCGTCCTCTTTCTCTTACTCTTAACCAAGTTTTCCTAGTGGTTTAGCTTCCCTGACCAAAGAATTAATTCTCATTTTTACTTTCTAGTTCTATTTTCTAACCACTTCCTGGGCTCCCTTCATCTCTACGCCTTTATCAACATCTGGCTCTCACTTCCTTCTTCCTCCTATGATTTGTCAGCACCACTTTTTTCAAAGTCCCATCTCTTAACCTGGGGGGATCAGCCAAAATGTGAGCTCCCCAGACTCTGCGTCCAGTTTTGTGCTGGTTTTCTGGGTCTTCAGTCCTAACTGCTTCTTTGTGCACCCCTTTTTGCTTTTGCTTGGCTCTCAGTCATGCTGCCTGTGATCTCTTGCGTCATTAATTGTGTGAGTGATTTCGGGTGCTGTGCCACGATTGCAGTTCCGATTAACTTGCATCCACAGCAGGGATCAATAATCCTGTGCATAGAGAGGAAATCTATGTTCTGCTGATACCCTGCAACCAGGAACAAAGCCACTTCTTGTGTAAGCAATGGAAGAACCCTACAACCAAAGAGCTGATCTTCTGATTGAGTATAAGTACAACCGTATTAAATGAGTTACTGCAAGAACATCAAGTACTACGTATATAAATATTACTTCTCTAAAATTTGTTATTATTTTCTAATGTAGAAGATCTGAACAAAAATAAAACTTCATAGGCAGCAGAAACTACTAAAAAAAATTCAAGGACATCTCATTTTTTCTCCAATTTTTGCCCTTTATCCTTCCCCTTTATTAGAAAAAAAAATCAAAGACAAAATACCGTATTTATTTTTGTACACCAGCCAGAACCAATCTCAAAAGAATGTGTGTTGACTCAGGTTTAGAGATACTACAGGAAGACAAATATTGACATTTTTGTTCTAGTTTGTGTTGTTACTATACTTTCTATATGATATAAATGCTTTTCTAATACTCTTTTTCAAAGGCTAAAGGATTTTTAACATCTCAAAATGATTAATACCTCTCAGCTGTTCTGGATTTTGATGACTTTATAATAAAACAACCTATATTTGACTTTGGTTTAAAAAGAACCTGTTCTTAAGTGTGTGGCCTACATTTTGTCAACACAGTATTAAGGTGCTTTACTTTCACACAGACTTTTCTCAGCTCCAAATCCATATATCCAATTTTTGGTTTTCTCCACAGACACTTTAACCTCAATGTCTCTAAAACTCCATTCATCATCCTCCCCGCACCCCACCCAAAAAAGCTTCCTTCACCTCCTAGAGCCCCTATTTTGATTAACAACATCAACATTATATAATCACCCAATCAATAAAATCAAGAGAAATCCTAAATATTTAATCAGGTCAGCTACACCTTGGTGAGCCATCACCCTGTCACTTACCTCCTATTTCTACTGTCCTTTCTTAGCTGCATGTTCCTTAGTATCTATTTCCATTATTCAGCCATCTACTCACTAAACTCCATGTCCCTCATCCTGGAGTCCTCAAACTATAGTCCCCAGGCCAGAAGCCAGGTGATTCTGATGGATGTTATTATAATCCATCTACTATATTTCCCTGAATTTACATTTCTCAAAGACATCATCATGTCATTCTTCTGTTTTAAAACATGCAGGGGCTCCCCAAAACCTATAAGTTAACATGCAAGCTCTTTTAAATGAGCTTTTATGAAGTAGTCCCTCTCCACCTTCTCAACCACAATTGCAAATGTGCTGCGCAGACATATGCTCTGCTCCAGCCATAACAAACTACTTGAAGTCAGTGCAATGCAATCTTTGCATAATAATTATGAGTCATAATGAAAGTTATCAACATGTTCCTGGATGTGGTTTCACAGGGATCTCGAAGTGAATGCTAAATTAGCCAACCTTAAGGTGATTTTCTGACCCATTTAAGAATTACAATTTAACATGGAGCATCAGCACTGTAAATGTGAATGGAGCAAGGGTGGGAACTGGCATTATAAATTGTTTTGATATTTACATTAAGAATTACTGATGTATCCTCTGAAAAACTCTTGCACCTATATAGGTTAGTCACTCCAAGAAATGTAGATATAAAGAACTAAATCCAATCATATAGTCTATTAAAAGAATCGTAAACCTTTGACAAGTAACATTTGCTCGAATATTCCAAGGTATTTTGGTGACAGAACATCTATTAACATTTTTTCATGAGAAAAAGTAAAGATTATAAAGTAAGGTTTTCTATCTTCATATAGATAGGTAAGTGGGCTTCACATGGTGTTTGTACCAGAGTAGATAGTAAATGACAGAGCCAGAATTTACTCTCCAGCTTGCTGATTTCAAAGCTGGTGCCTTTAGCCACCATGAAATTTGCCTCTGTGTCTTTTCAGCATAAGCATCGTTGGATACTATGTGCACACACACACACACACACACACACACAGAAATGTCATGGAGGCAAGAGTAATTATATAATTTAGAGACAAAATAGATGATATGATCCTTATAAGAAAAACCTTGTAATTGAAACCAAAAAAACAGTTCAATTTTATCAAGAATTTACTGCTTGCTAGCTGCAATTACTCAAAAAGTCAAGGTTAATGTTTATTTTACATTCCTTTGATAACATTGTGTACTCCCCCCCATAAGAGAAATTTAAGGTTTGCCAATATCCTGGCTATGCTAGAAAAAGAAGACTAAAACTATGTCTGAACTAAACTCTTAGTCTAGTACGTTTTATTAGAAATGAATTGGATGGCTGTTTAGTCTGTTTACCTCCCCTTTCTTCTGGAAAGAGCATTCTTCTTTGAGGGAACTATTACTTGTTCCTACCTCAATTCTGCGAGGCATTAGAGTTTACTCTGCTTCCCAGCCCACAGGCATGGGAGCTGGGGTAAAGAGAACCTTTGCCCTTTTGTGAGTCCACAGGTGCTGGAAGCTGGGACCCAGCCTAAAGAAAAAGGCTGTTCTATGACATGAAAGAATAAAGCCAACTCCTAGAGAGAAGAGATGAGACATAAAGGATTTTCAAAGTGTTCCAAGAAAACAGTTTTCCAGGAACAGGATCCAGTCCCTGTGGCATCAGAGATCCCAGGCTCCTCTCCTTTAAGGCTTTTGGACAATGTTGCTTTGAATTCTGTGAGCTACTAATCCTTCAGAAAATCCCCTCTAAGCAAGCTTCAGATGATAGATTTTTGTGTTTGATCATCAAGAATCCTAACAAAGACAAGCAGTGTTTGAAAAACAATACAGGGCAAAAGATTAATTTTTATTATTTGAAACATTTTGTTTGAATAAGTCTTTTCACAGAATGATACATTTTATTGCATAAAATATTTGAAATAGCTGAAGTTTACAAACTTATAAAATATGAAACAATGAGATAATATTAAGTGGTTACATTAAGGTAAATAGCAGAGGAAATTGAATTTTTAATAGGAAAACACCTTATGTACAATGTTACAATTTAACTGAATTATGTCTCATCTCAATGCTTAATCTTATATCATCACAAATATGAGGTAATCAAATTGTTTCCAGAATTGAATCAGAACACCATGGTGCTGAACTATGTATATACATATATTAGGTTAAAACTGTGTATTCTTGAAAGTACATAGAAAATAAAAAATACAGACTGAGAAATCAATATTCTTCATAGATTTTGTAGATGATTTTAATCTGAGTCATCACTGCTGAAGTATGAGCTGTCAATGTATTCAGCCGTGTAGACGAATTTATGGATGATTGGGTTCATCTTCGGGATCCAGTGTCGGGGAACCATATATGTGGAAAGGTTAAATAAATCTACAAATACCTTGTACCTATCACTGGAAAAACACATACATGAAAATGTTTTAGATTTGTTGACATGAAATATTTAAAATTTTCTATCCAAAAATTTTATTTCTCAGATAATTTTGATAAATAATTATATATATTATAAAATTATAAACTGCATATAGTATATGTTTTATATATATATAAAATATTAGGTATTATGCAGTGTTAGTTTAAGACTGCCTAGTTTTTATACCATATCCAAAGTTTATGCCCACAAAACAGTATTATATGTTTGGTTGATCCAGACAGGTGGTCCAGATTAAGACCTACAGTCTTCCTACTGTCATATTCCTTCATAAACACAAGGGTGTATTCTCATTTCCTGCTTCTGAAGTATGCAAAGTAATAAAGCATGCAAAGTAATAAACTTAAAACCAGTAGAGTTCTTAGTTGGTCATTGAAAAATATTTTCCAACTGCAAAGTAGCTGCCCAATAACTGCCATGAAGGGATTAATAAATTGAAATGCTATCTTAGATTCATAATAAATGTCTACAAGAGGGATTTTAATATTAAAATTGCTTTTATGTTCGTTAGTAAACTATTTTTCTTTTGCAGTTAGATAGAGAAAGAACATTTGCCTTTGAAGTCAAATAAATCTGGGTTCAAATCCTGGTTCTATCACCTACAACCTGGGGACCTTGGACTAGTTGTTTAAATGTCAGTTTCTAACTCTAAAAGTTGTAATCCCTTCCTCCGGTCAGGTCTTTTTGGAGATTAAATGAAATAACGACACACTAGAAATGCTGTTTGTGTTCATTATTCCCACCAACCACTGACGGGTATGCTCGTTTTGTGCAAACAGTCATTGACTGTTTCATGCTTATAGACTTTATCACCAGGGAAAGTGAAAGATGTATAAAAATGATGAAAATATGAACCTTTTCACTTTAGAAAATGGCCAACCTGGTAGGAATGAAAGCAATGTACTAAGAATTTGGGGGCTAAATGTGAATATTTGATTTATCCCTGAGCTGATTCTTTCCCAAAGGACCGTGAAGGTTTCCCAGTTTCCAGATATATCTATCCACCTTTCTGTAGTACTGTGAATATCAAACAGAATAAGAATGTAAATGCCTTAGAAATCTCTCTAGCATGTTCTAAGTCCTCAATAAATGCTAACCTCTTTCCTTGTAAACACTATGAAAAGGGCACTCTCTAGAATAGATGGAAGTAGTTTTTTGATCTAAAATAGAGTCACATCAGGAAACAAGAAACTATTTTAGCTGTGTCTGGCCAAGAAAACTTAAGTGGAATCAACGATCAAAGTTTTAGTCTAGTCAACACTTGAGGCAGAATGAACAGAAGACTTTTCTGCCTGGATGCAATCCCTGTGTCCTCACAAGTCATCCACCCATTGGTACCATGACCCTTCTCATCACAGGATCAAATGATGAAGTTCCACAATCAAGAAGTTTATACAATTACCTCCAAAGAATCCAACTGGAATATAGTAATCTAACTACAAGTGTGTGATTGGAAGTTCAGATTGAAGCAAGTATCAATGGCTTTTCCTAGATAATACACATGTATATGGGAAAACAAAGAATTGGTCACTGCCATCAAGAAGAAAGGAGAATTTCCCCCACCTACCTCACAGTTGAGCGCAGGTACTGATAGCCCGAGGAACCACCAGTGCCAGCCTTGCTGCCCAGCATTCTGTGCACCATGCACACATGGTTATCTAGGCAAACACAGAAATTTACTCCATGGATATTTTTCTGCCATTAGTTCCACAATGTTCTAAAAACGAGGGGTTGGTAATGATTATTGCTTCTGAGAAAAGGCTCACACCTTATCACTTAGCCATATAGAAGGCGAGTCAGATGAAGCCCTGAGGTTGCCTAGCACCCCACTTGGTGCAGCTACACGCATTTTATTCTATCCAACATTGCATCTAGCCTGTGAACATGACGGTGGAGAGCAGGGCCACAATATGACATCTGTGAGCCCTTGCCACTTTTGCCTTTATGGGTTCCTTCTTCCATTAAAAAATGACTATTAAAATTACATTTTAAAAGTGCATTGGCATACAGGTGAATATATTGCTATTACATATTAAAATATTTCCTTTGACCTAACGTGTATTTTTCCTTCAGATTATAAAGTAAATTAAAACATTTTCATGAGCCTTCAAGAATATTGTGGGCTCTAGACATGGCGCCTGCTGTGCAGAATGGATAAGTTGGCTCTGGGAGAGAGTAATTGCCAAGCTGATTTGTATGAAAGAACTCACCCACACACAGAGGAGGAAGGAAGAGACAGAGGAGTAAGGAGGGCTCAGAGAAGAAAACAGGTAAAGAAACAGGATGGGGAAGAAGGAGTGTGGGGTGCAAGGGAAGGACTTACATCTCCATTTGGTCATGAGTGTGTCTATGTCCATAAGAGAAGTCAGCAACTGGAAAGGGACCTGGAATCTAGGCTCTTCCCTAAAGGAAAAAAATAATTATAAGGAAAAAATCTATTCAAGTAAATCTAGTGTGTTAGGAAGAGCATGCATTTTATAATCAGTTGGCCCCAAAAACAAAATATCGACTTTGCCTCGTAGGAGCTGTACAGCATTAGATTATTCTCTCAGGCTCAGTTTCTTCATCTCAAAGATGGGGATAAAACTACTCAGCTTGCAATATTTGTTTTAAGTCTAGAAAATTCCATATAATATACATCAAGTAGCCAACGAAAGTCATGCCAAACATTGATTTTTATTAAAAGGGAGACATATATACTATCTCAGAAGACTTCCCAACTATCAACAGTCAAAAACTTCTAGGCAAAGATATTAAAACACAACAGAAAAAATGCTATTTATTTCCTCTCGTCTATATGTTTTCTGTTTTTCATCTAATTCTTCAACACTGTCCATGCATTTTCTACTTAGGACACGTAAGTTGACTGGCATACATTTACTTGAGTTTAGGAAACAAGTCAAAAGATTTCTTTACATTGCCATTCTGAGGAAAGATTTGAGGGGATTTTTAAAATTAAATAAGTACATGGAAGAAAGATACCCTGTAAACATATGTATTTGAAGCCTTTTTGCTAGTGGGATATCCATTATTTTGACACATTTAATTGATGAACCATGAGGATGGGACCTTCTTACACATAGAGTAGGAGTGAGCAGACATTTAAAGAATACCTTAAACATTTTATACTATGAGCTCAATTTTACTTGAAATTGCTGATTAATTACAACACTTTATAAGGTATTTTCATTTTATCTATTCTTTTTACGGGAGTAACCCTACAACATTATTCAATGACAGAACACATTTCATGACTGAGTTTCTCAAACAGTTTAAACTTTGGCCCGTTAGGACACTTGATGTCGCATAATACTTTGTAGAATTTAATAGAAAAAGGATATTTGATTTGTTTGGTGGGGGGGAGTGTTGAACCCCAATCAGGGATAAAGTTATACTCTTGCCTTTTATAAGTTAACAAATGAAATTGAAAAAATGAAAAAATAAGAGCTCATGAAATTCGCTATTACTTATTTTCTAATTTTTCTCTAAAATTTGAATTACTATGTTAAACTATGATTGCAATTTATAAGCTGTATACTGGATTTAGCCACCTCGCTTCTTCTAATTTTCTTTTACCTGTAAAAATATATCATCAGTGCTCCCTGAAGTGCTCTGTATGACAGTCGTCTTTCACCTGCAAAATACATAGCACATTTTAATTTAATAGGTAATTTAGTGTAGTCTTGTATTAATTTAATATCATCACCTTAAATATTTAAATGGTTTATATGTGTTCAGAAAATAATGTAAGTTTTAGTTTAAATTTTTTACCTCTTAGCTTGAATTTGGAAACTTATCATTTTATCATTGGATTTTAAAAGGCAAACCCAAAATCTATATACCTTAAATTCTCAAAACCTTTAAATGTTGCATTGGGAAAATCTGATATTTCTAGGAAATACTTAACTTCCACAATAAAATATATATTTTCAAGTAAAATAATATAATGACTTACTTTTCAAAAAGTTAAACAAGATTCATTCCAAGTGTCATTTGAAAGTAGTTTTCTCTAATTCACTTAAAATTAGTTTACTTGGCTTTAAGGAAGCACAACAATTATATAAACTCACATGTGTGTGCTCTAATGAAAGACTTTCTCTTAGCTGCAGGAAAACAAGATTTTGATATTCTTTACTGAGTTTTTTTTTTTTTTTTTTTTAGAAACTGAGCCCAACAAACTTTAAGCTTATAGAATTTAATATGAATTTCAAATATGCTATGCCTTGTACTTGCATTATAAAAATTAATTTTTGCTTTTATTCTGCCTATTTCCAAAAAGGCTTTGAGATACTTTTTAATAAAAGTTCTAAGTCAAAATGAACATGAAAGTTTAGTAATGAAGATATTGAATTTAATAGTCAATTAGTTTCAGGAAATAATAGCTCAATATCAATTGTGCCATAAGTCCCAATGTGTGCTTTTCCTAATCTGCTTGGGCAACAGTTTCTCTGCCAAGCCACCCTTGCTCTCTCAGTAGTTATTTCTTCCTTTTCTTACCCCTACCAGAGTATTTACAATGACAGTGATTTGTCTTCATTTCTGTCCCAATTAGGCTTTGAGCTACTTGAAAAACTATATTCAATTAGTTATGGTATCCCTCATATCTGGCACATACTGAGTTTTTTCTAATATATTTGAAATAATCTAGGCACAGAAACCTGTTAAGATAGGGTTATCATAGATACCATTTACCCAATTCTTGTTTCTGTGAGTAGAATATCAATTTTCATTCTTTTCCCCCAAGTAAGGCTTGGTAGTCTTATAAAATTATATTTTAATTATATACTCATACATTCCAGGAAAAGGATCCTTAGAAGAAAAATATCTACCTTTACTAAGGAGATGTTCATGACGCTTCTCATCAAATAAGGAAAGTAGCACCTCTTTGTGTTTCTGAAATTCAGCGATTTGTTCCTCTTTTTCTTCTGACTCTTCCTTAGTCTTTAGGAAAAATACTACATTAATATTCTCAAGAGAAAAAATAGATTGCTACTTCAGAAAACTTTGCATATGAGAGACTAAACTCACAGTTGCATAAAGGAAGTCCTTGGAATATTTACCGTATCATCTAACATTACAATTTGGAAATTTTGTCTTAAGAGAAGGTATCTTCCACACAATCACTGGTTCTATACTTTTAGTTAAGTTTAAGTGATTCATTAATCTCAAATATTCTTTTCATAAAGAATATCATAAGATATGGCCCCAAACGGGGAAAATTGGAGGTAACTACAGGAGGCTAATAATATCTAATTTTAAAAAGTAACTGTTTAACACAGGAAGTAAAGTCATTCCACTTATGAATTCCTAGTCAGAAGAACTATCAACTCTATTGAAATTCTATATTCAGTATTCCATTCTGTAAATACAATTTCTTAGATGTTTTTCACTCTTATATTTTATTCATTTGCTATCTACTGATTAGTTTAAGAAAATTCTTATTTTTCTGCCTACCACATATGTTCTATTTGCAACTCAATTAATTCAGCTGGAACAAATTAGTTAACCCAATTATTTTTAATTCATCAGAACAACCACAGTGTGGAGTAAAAACTGTACACATATTATTTCTAATTAATTCAATAAATGTCATGTTAAGCTGGTAGAGATAAAATTGTGAGCAAAATAAGACATTGAAAAAATAATCACTCAAGCATTAAATTGCAATCATGGAAGATGCTATACTGGAGCAGTGTTGGTGCCTTAATAACTTACAGTAATAAGGAGATTAGAAAAGACCTTCCTAAAGAATTTTTTCTTGAGCCATGATCTGAAAAATGGGAAGGAGTTACCTGGAGAAGAACATTCTAAACCCAGAGAGAACACATCGAAAGACACTTTGGTAATAAATTCAAAGAACTGAACTCAGCTCATAAAAGAAACTTACTATAGTTGGACCATTTGAGATCATGAAAGGCCTTATAGACCATGTTAAGGTTTTTATCTCAATTCTAAAAGCAATGGGATGACATCAAAAGGCTTTAAGGAAAAGAGATATGTGATCAGATTAGCATTTTGGAAAAATAACTCAGACTGCAGTGTGGAGAATAAATTGGAGAGATAAATTAGATAGGATAGTTCAGAGACTGTTACTTTAGTCGAGGTGAAAACCAGTGGCAGTGTGTACTTGAATGGTGGTGGCAGATTAAAGGGAGATATTTGAGAGCTATTTAGAAGGTAAAATTGCTAGGATGTAATGATAGCTTGAAGGAAGCAGTTGCAGAAGAGGAAAATTCCAAGAATCAATGATAGGTGTCTGACTTGACAAACTAGATCGTTTATAGGAGAAAAACTTCTTTAACTCAGAGATGACAATTAGTGCGAGAATGAATAGAAAGAGAAATTTTCCAAGTTTGGTTTTGCTGGTGTGTTTTTGAGAGGACCAGGAGGAAATATCAATGAAGTAACTTGCTAAATGTATGATCTGAAATCTAAGGAGATATCTAAAATAGAGATAAATGTTTGAGAATTATTGGTGACTAAATAGATATGGAAGCAGTTAGTATAAATGACATCATCTAATGAAAGAGAATAGAGATAGAACAGAAAGGATCTAAGCCAAGGCATTGTGAAACCCCACTATTTACTGGTCTAAGAGAAAAATAAGAGCAAGTAAAGGAGACAGAGCAATAAGAGCCAGAGAATTAGAAGCACAGGTAATGGTGGGCTCCAATTCATCGGGAAAAGAATGCTTAAGAAAGAGTAAGTCGTAGTCGTTAGCATTCAATGTTGCTAGGAAGTCAAGTAAAATTAAGATTAAAAAATGGCCATTGGATCGACGTACATGGAGGCTGTTTGTGAATGATGGTGCAAAAAACAGGGTAGAGTAAGTTGGGGATTAGATGGAAGATAAAGAAATAATTATTCTAACTACTGTTCTAAATGCTTTACAAATATTCATTTAGTTTCATGTTCATAATAATCCTATGACATAAAATACTCTTATTTTTCTATTTTACCAATGATGAAAGTGAGTCAAAGGGAGTCTAAGTGACTTCTCCACCATCACACAGTTGGAATCGGAACCCAAGCAGTGTGACTACACAGTCCCTGCTTTACACACTACCTGATATGGTCTCTCGAGATACAGAATTTAAACAACTCTTTCAAGAACTTTTGTCATGAACAGAGGATGAGACCTATAACTTGAGAGAAATGAGCAATCTATAATAGTTTTTTTAAGTGAGAGAAAATTTACATTGTCTGAGAGCCAATAGAAAGGACCCAGCAAATATACAAGAGCGAAATGAAAGTTATCTGGTTAAATACATTTTGTTAATTCATCCTTTGTGTGCCTAGATCTGTCTAGAATTGGTTATAATATGAAATTTTCAAGAGAAAGGAAAATGTCTATTACAACAAACACCTTATTTTAGTATAATTTTCATTGCACCTAAAGAAAATTAAATCAATCATGTAATGCATTACAAGAAAATGCAATTGTGAAAGAAAAAGAATATAAGAAAAATGAAAGGTTAAGAAAAGAGCACTAAATTCTTAAAATAAAATTCCTAAAATTTCTTCTGTAAGTACATTTATATTAACTCATGGCACCTACAAACCTGAATCCTTATGAATTCTTCTTCCAGGCCTTTGATGATATTTTTTTCAAACTTTCCCCAGAAGTTAAATCCATGTGGCTCCAAACCTGGTGTTCTTTCCAGCCATGCCTTAAGTAAATATTATTTTTTAAAGTGAGTACATGGTAAACTTTTAAATATGTTAAATACATTGTAACTAACATGTATACACTTGAAACAGGAGTTTTTTTTTCTCTTAAATTTCTTCATTTATGAAATAGTAATCACTATATTTCATCTTGTTAATATTTATGGCAATCATCATTAATAATGCTTACTCTTTATTTCTTAAGAAAAACTTGATTGCAGTAATCCTAATTGTTTTGTAGAAATATATGAACATATCTAAACATTGTTTTAATGATGTCTTCTGGTTTATTCTCAAAATACTTTATGTCTTATGAGCTGAAGAAATTATGAAGTGTCTAAGATATAATCTCTTGTAAATTCAGGGGCACTATATACATAGCAACTTTGAAATTAACTAACCCATACAATTATTTTAAGATTTTACAAGACTTTCTAATTTAGAAATAAAACTGAATTCATACACCCCTGTGGTTTCTCATTTAATCTGTATTTAGTTTTGAAATTAACTTTGTGAGGATTTTTCTCCCCATATTTATAAACCATTATATGGCATCACATATAATAAATTAACCTAAATCCACATTTGAAATACTCAGGGGATTAATGAGCAGAGTATAATCCAACAAAAGAAAAGTTTAATTTGCTTTCTGAAGGAAATCAAGACAACACAAATCTTTAATTATTTACTCATGAAGAAACAAATTAATAATTACTACTTATAGGAATACTTATAAACCTTTAGGGAATTTGGATATGAAAGGACAAAATTCTAAAGGGTATTCATAGTGATTTAGTTTAATTAAGAAAAATAATAAGTGGAAATTTTCAATTACAGAATATTTTAAAGTGTTAAAGCTCATTGAATAACAAATCACATTCAGTCTAAAAATTAGCTAATTAAACATTGCTTAGTAAGGATGTTTAAAAGGATGTTTAATGAGATGATGAAGTTATTAAATATTAACATACAATTGATTATATAAAGATTGCTGAAGTCCTCAAGAGGGTTCTTGATATTTTAACTACTTTAATAAGTTGAATTTACAAATTTAAGTGTTTTTATGAATTCTTTCTGTGCTTATTTCCAATGAATGTAACCCAACTTTGACAGGCGATTTAAAATTGAGTTAGATTTTAGAAGTTGTATGTGAGCACACACCTCCACTAGCTGCAGAAGTGTATTTTCCTGCTCAGACTTAAGTAGCAGTTCATTTTCTTCTCCTTTGAAGTTATCACGATAATGTCTTCTGTTGTAAGGGACTCTCAAACTCTGAAGAACACCTATTTTGTTTTCTAATAGTCGGAACTGCAGACTCTGGAAGCCTGATGCTGGAGATAAGTACTCTCTAGAATAAAAAGGAGAAGGCAGAGAAGAGAAGAGAAAGGAAGAGATGGGCTGACATTGAAAATGACTGCAATGGTCTCTTCTATTGTGAGGGGTTGTCAGTTTTACTCTCCCAGATGTTGAGAACAGATACACACTACTGTCTTGACATAGACCTATGATTTGACCCTCACTGAAATCAGGAAAATGAGCTATGTAAACACCATTGTGGCTCTCAATCAATTTGAAGTTGGAAAGTTTATATAGTCGTGAAATGTCATATACATTTTAATGTATTAATATAATATTATATAATATATTTTATATATTATACAAATTTTCCATAATACATGCTGAACTAATAGCACATATGTATATGTGTATGTTTGTGTGTGTATATATATATATATATACATACTATATATGTGTAATTGCATGTGTGCATGTGTACTGAATTTTTTCCTTAAGATAAAGACAGGTGGATATTGGGCAATGTTTTTTATTCCACAGTGCTAAAAGACTCTTTATAAATATTATTTGATCCCCCGTAACTTACATTCTTGGATATTATTAATCTCACTACCTAGTATTATTATGAGCACCTGTGAAATAATACAAGTAAAATGAATAGGATGTTGTCTGTCACAAATAGGCAAGCAAAAAAATGTTACCCACATATTACATTCTGGTAAATGTCCTTCATCTAACTGATGCTAAGACATTAACTTTTTAAATTCACCACAAAGGAATTCTACCACTTTTCCTTTGATTGTCAAACATGTTCAAGCAATTGCCTCTTACATCATATGGTACACTGATAGAAGGTTCTTAGGAAAATGTCTTCTCAAATTTTGGTTATATATACACACACTATATTTCCAGACAAAGCCAAATGTATATATTATATTTAGAATATATATAGAAATTTAAAGCTAAAATTTGTGGTTCAATTTATACTGACACTTTTGACTGGCATGCTTCTTTATATATCACCCTTGTTTCTTTTATTTTTAGTTTTTCATTTTTTAAAAATTAATTACCTGTGGTTTATTAGCTATTCTAGCCATTTTGCTAAGTTGTCTAAAATCCATTTTGGAGAAAAACAGGGCACACAATGATGAATTAAAATTAATTGATCATATTATAGAACAATGAGTGATGAGATGTTTTTAATAACTTCTAAAATGCTTTGTGAATGAAGACCCCAAGTCCATATAGTGACAGTGATGGTAGGACAGGCTCATCATGTCACACAACACGCACATTCTCCTTTTACTCTGCTAGAATGAGAAAGTAAACCACACTACATTTTTTAAAATGTCATAAGTGCACACCTGAAGTCATTGAAGTCCAACGCTGTCATCGTGTCTAGAACGGAAAACTGTTGCACCAACAGTTTAAGGATCACTGTCACTCGGTGCATCCGACTAACAACCTTAAGCATATTCCTTTCGTCCCTGACCTGATGGTTAAGAAATAAAATACTGATTAATCAATTCTGATTTCTAGAAGTTACAAAATAGACAAATGGCACTGCATTTCCATTAACTTCACCTGTATTTTAAAGAAGAATATTGGAACTAAAATTTACCATAAGTATATGTTGAACTAATAGCAATTCTGAATTTTAGGCAAGGAATGTCTGCAAAACCAGAATTATTTTTCTTTCTTTAAAAATACAAAACTATGTAGAAGCAAGGTAGAAGCAAGTTCTGGAACACAACCCCCACAGATTTCAAAACAAATTTCTCTTTTAGTTTTGCTTTAGAGAAGAAAGGTCAAGGTAACACGGACATTTCTGGGTGAGGATTGAGCAACACCTGGATAAATTTGCTGTTTACTGGGGGGCCAAAGTTGCCACTGATGTAATTGGGAAGTGTATTCACATACGTAAGAAGAGTCCTGTCTGTGTGCATGTGCTCTTTTTCCCAGCTCCTCTTGGAGCAGAGGCTCAGAGTTGGGGGACAGAAGGCAGATCCCCAGGGAACATGGGGAGAGGAAGCAGGATGGTGGATGGAGAAGGGCAGGTGGAACTTCCGCCATCGCCTGAAGCTCTGCTCTCCCCTCTTGTCATTCTTTGCCCTCTGTCCTTTTCTCCCTTCCCCTTGTCCTCCTCATCTTCCTCTTTTTCTTCCTCCTTCTACTCTTTCTCTACTGCTTCCTTCTCTTCTTTTTTTACTTTCCTTATAGCTGATATTTATTAGAAATACAATGCTGGTACCTATTCATTAAAGGATCTCTATTAGTTAGGCTGGTAATCTACTATAATTTATAACACTTTTCTGTTGAGGGGAAAAAATGAATTCTACACAAAGGCCTTGAAACTGAAATTTGAAAGGAACCTTAAAGCCATGTGGAGTTCTGGGTTAGTGATCACACTGGGAAAACATGACTGAACTCCTTGTCTACTCAGAAAATGTTTATTTGTTTTATTATTAACTAGTAAGTCCACTATTTGCTGTTAAATTTTTTCTCATTAAAAAAATTTTCTATATTTTCCAAAAAATATACATGAAATTAATATTGTGATATAACGACTTACATGGCCATTCTGAAAGATCTCTCGAACAGAATCCAATTCCCAAAGGATTTGTTTAAACCAGAGCTCAT
The DNA here is from genome assembly GCA_028533085.1 of Varecia variegata. Lineage (NCBI taxonomy): Eukaryota > Metazoa > Chordata > Mammalia > Primates > Lemuridae > Varecia > Varecia variegata. Next base: position 115,274,437 of record CM052440.1, read on the forward strand.
AAGCTGTAATAAGAAGACCATTGTGGATTGAAAAGTTATGAGCACCTCTTTGTCCATCATTAGATGAAAGACATGGTTAACATATTAAAAGAAAAATGAAAATATAACTCTAAAATCAATAAATTTAAATAGGGTTCCCTCTTGTGCTAGAAATAAATATTAGTATTAAAGTTACAATAGCCTCCTTTAATTAAATGCTTTAATATGCCAGGCACACTACCTATATGCTTTACATACATTATTTTTATATTGATTTTTCTCAACAAACATGCTGTTTACTTCTTTTAGGATATTGCACACAACCTGATTCTAACTTTCTATATGAAAGTTGGAGGTATGTGGGGAAGTAGAAGTGATGCCTAACTTCAACTATAAACTGAGAAATTAATATGTGCTAACCTAAATGAAAGACCGTAGGGTTTAAAGATCTTGAAAATTTAAACCTAAGTTACTTAAGATGCAGTGTTTTGATTGTTTGTTTTTCTTGTGATAAACCTAGAAACTCATGGGCTCAGGACAAATGGGAAAGTGGCAGGATGTTTGTGGTGGAATGATAGTGGCCAAGTGTCATATTCATCTCACAGCCAATTCCCAGGGGCAACTTGATTCAGCATTGCTCAGTGTACCTTCTTTCAGAATCTCCATTTGAGTCCAAGGCTACTTGTTTATACCTGGTGGTATAAGCCACCAATGGAAATGTAAACATAAAAACAGGAGAAGTAACACATTAAGCCAATTGTTTTTCATCTCAAATTTCTTTCCTCAAAGGAGTTTATTACTTTAGCCAATCAGTGAGGCAAGCACCCTTTTGAGGAAAGAAAACAAAGAATGGGTAGGGAAGGGAAACACGTCTCAACGTGGGGCACTGAACAGCGTGAGTTATTGGGCCCTAGTCATTCAGAGGACAGGATATGGCACTGACAACCTTAGCGTAAATATTAATATTTTGAGGACACAAGACTTCTTTAAAATACATATTCATGAAAACTTGCACATAATTTCAGAGTTCAGAGACCTTCTAAACTTCTAAAGTCAGGGACTCTTAAGCTAAAATCCACTGCCCAGAGGTTAGAAATCTGGAAAGGATAAACATACATTTTAGACAAAAAATTACATTTTTGTTTAGTACCATGTTTTTATAGGATTATGTATATCCACAATAAGTTTGGATGATGTTTTTCTTGAAACTTAATGTTTCAAGTTAAGAAATCATAACATCTTAGTTTGCAAATTATTTGTGAAATTATGAGAGATGAAAAGTCACCTGGGAGTTAAAGACAAAGCTAAAGTCCTACTTGACCTAATTAGCAGTGAAGCAACATAAAGAAGACTGATATCAGTCTCTAGAGAGGTCCTATGAGAAT
>CM052440.1:115286238-115323269 GCA_028533085.1 Varecia variegata
AACAGTTACTTCTTATACTTAAAGATCTAAGGATGAGAATTTCATACAATCAGTACATACAAATAAAAATCAGAAGAATTGTATAACAAGTTTAACATCTTGTTAGCTACAGTCATGTAACAAAAAATGAAATAAAGAAATATGAAGTATGTGATTTACTTCTGTTTTGACCTGAGAAGTTGAGAAGTTTGATTCCTAGTATATCAGATAGACAAGTACAATATAAAATAAATATAACCTAAGTAAATCATTGAGTTATTTAAAAGCAATATCCAGAAGTTAGTATTTCTACATACTGCCTTATCTCTCTCTTCATAACCACTCAAACACTTGAGTGCTAAAATGAGCATGAGTCTTATCTCCTTTTCTACAGGTAAGTATGTTGATGATTTAAATTGGTAAGCCAGAATCTAAAACATTACAAATTAGAGTCCTCAAATTATCAATGTTTTTCTTCTAAAATGTATTTTGAGTTACTTCATTTTAATAGATAATTGTGGAAAATAAGATAGCAATAAGAACAGTAAACTTATTTTAACTAGTCCTTCTGGAAAAGGTGCCAATTTAATTTCTTAATGAGTAACCACCAAATATGTTATAATGTGTAAAATAATAAAGTAATCCATGAGTCTACACATACATTTAAACATTTATAAACATCAGGAACATCAGAAGGTAAAGCTCTTCTTAACAATAGAATGCCAACAAATGAATACAGAAAGAATGATAGAAATTGAAAATCATCATTTTGCAAGCACCATAGTAATAATTATTTTAAACAGTATTAATTGGTTTATGCTAAAATCATTGCATGAAAGATCAGGAACAAGATACTCGAATCTCAAATAATACACAGATCGCTTGTTAATTACAAAAAAAAAAAGGGTACATTTACAAAGTAAAGTTGAAATTTGGCAAACACCTCCTTAACCAAGAGGTCACACCTTACTGTGATCAAATATAGTAGAAACTGCGATCACCAGCTTCTTGATGCAATTCATTGTGAAGGAAACAGTATCACCTACATAGTGCTCCTACCATAAATATTTCACCTAAACCTAACCATGAAGAAGAAACCAAATAACTCTGAATTGAGAGGCATTCTGCAAAACCTCTGACAGAGATTCTTTGACAATAGCAATGGAATGAGAAGACAAAAAAATTAAAAATTAATTAATGGCTAGGGAACTCTTCTTTATTAAAGGAGTCTAAATAAATATGGAAACTAAATGCAATCAATTAATCTTTGATTGGTTTCAGAATTGGGGAATTAAGCAGTATAAAGTACATTTGGAGAATAACTTGGAAAATTTGAATATGGATTGCACATTAAATAATGTGCTATATAAAAGTTAAGCTTTCTGAATGAGATCCTTACGTAGTATTTATGCAGGAGGATGTTCTTGTTCTTAAAAGATGGGAGGATGATGCATTTAATGGTGAAGATAAAGCAAATGTCAGAAAATGTTAAAAATCAGTTAATTAAAGTAATTAGTATATGGGTAGTCATTGTACAATTTTTGTAACTTTACTGTAAGTTTGTACTTTCAAAATAAAAAGTTGGAGAAATTACAATAATTTTCTTATGTCATAATAAATGAAGTTTAAAAGGACAAAGCTGGGACAAACTTCTTAACTGATTCAACAGTTAGATAGATCACCAAACACTACAGGCAAAAAAACCCTGCCTTAAGTGGAACTTCCATTCTTTGTCCTTATTTCTGAGCTTTCTCATGTGTTAAATGGGTGAGGATGAAGGACAGCATTAAGTGTTGGACTTGATATCTTAAAGTCCCTTTCTACACCATATGCTATTATTTCAGATACATGATTTTATTTGCTTTAAATAGATATGATACAATGTCTAACTTCTTCTCCCTGGAGCACTATGAAAAATATTAAATAAAAACACTAACCGGCCAGGTGCGGTGGCTCACGCCTGTAATCTTAGCACTCTGGGAGGCCGAGGCGGGTGGATGGCTCAAGGTCAGGAGTTGGAGACCAGCCTGAGCAAGAGCGAGACCCCGTCTCTACTAAAAAATAGAAACAAATTATCTGGCCAACTAAAAATATATATAGAAAAAATTAGCCAGGCATGGTGGCACATGCCTGTAGTCCCAGCTACTCGGGAGGCTGAGGCAGAAGGATCGCTTAAGCCCAGGAGTTTGAGCTAGGCTGACGCCACGGCACTCACTCTAGCCTGGGCAACAGAGTGAGACTCTGTCTCAAAAAAAAAATAAATAAATAAAATAAAAATAAATAAAAACACTAACCAACAACACTTAGATACAGCCCATAACGGAAAATGGCTCTATGAGTTCCACTTTTTTTTTTTTCTTTTTTTTTTTTTTTTACAACTCAATTCCACAAATGAGAGTTCCACTTTTTATGCTATTACAGACCCAACACAAGACACCATTGAACAATTTATTACTTTAAAAACACACTAAACTGTGAGTTTGCTTTGTTTTTTATTTCTAAGATTATAAAGAAAAAATGTCTATTTCAGATAGAAGTGGAGAAAGGGGAACCCTCGTGCACTGTTGGTGGGAATGTAAACTAGGGCAACTGCAATGGAGAACATTATGGAGATTCCTCACAAAACAAAAAATAGAACTACCATATGACCCAGTAATCCCACTGCTGGGTATATATTCCAAAGAAAGGAAATCAGTATATGGAAAAGATATCTACACTCCCATGTTTATTGCAGCACTATTCACAATAACCTAGATTTGGAATCAACTTAAGTGTTCCCCAATGGATGAATGGATAAAGAAATTGTGGTACATATATGCAATTGAATTTTATATAGCCATAAAAAAGAATGAAATCCTCCTGTTTCCATCAACATGGATGGAACTGGAGAACATCATATTAAATGAAATAAGCCAATCACAGAAAGACAAATCTCCCATGTTCTCATTCATATGTGGTAGCTGAATATTAAATCTATTGATCTCATAGAGATTGAGAGTAGGGTGACAGTTACTAGAGACTAGGAAGGGTAGTGGGGGAGAGAGGATAAAGTGGGGGTGGTTAATGGGTACAAAAATATAGTTAGGTAGTTAGAATGAAAAATATTTGATAGCAAAACAAAGTGACTAAAATCAAAAATAAATTTTGCTATAATTTAAAATAACTAAAATAGTGGAATTGGAATGTTCCTAACACAAAGAAATGCTAAATGCCTAGGGTGATGGATATTCCAATTACCCTGATTTGATTAATACACATTCTATGCCTGTATCAAAACAGCACATATACTCTATAAATATATACAACTATTATGTACCCATAATAATTAAAAATAAAACTTTTTTAAAAAGTAGTAAAGATAACCATTTTTAAACCTTTAGATATATACCAATTCAATAGAATCAAAATTTTTATTAAAACACATAAGAATTTTTAAAAATAGATTTAATAGAACATAAATAGCATACATTTACGTATCTGTATAACTGGTACTGGGCCAAAATAAATATTTTTTTTAGCACATGTTGCTTCTTAATGTTGCTTATACTCTGAATTCAAATGCAAAGTCAGATAAAAGGTTGGTTGGTTTTTCTTTCCACTCTTTTTTTTTTTCCATCTTTTGCATTTATCACTATTAATGAGTCGTTTTTTGATGTCAATACTACTTGTACAAGGATAGTGGATAATAATAATTCATAACTCTCTAGATTCTCACTGGATTTGGTTTTGTCATTTAATTACCCACCTTTATGTGTGTAATGTTTGGGGGATGTTTGGGGGTGAGGAAGGAATTTGATAATCTATCTTTCATCAAATATACTTACTGTTCAAATCAACGGTAATGACTGGGAAAAGGAAAAGAATGGAAAGTCATAGCTTTCATATTTATTTTTAATGAAAAAATTAAGAAATTTGGGCAATAAAAGGAAAAACAAGTTATAACTATGAAGAGAATCCTGGGCTTGGATTTCAAACAGGGATAAGGGAAAATGGATGGAGATTTCCCATCTAGACAGAGAGGATGGGATTCAAATTTACTAACGTCACTAATAGAGTAAAGGTGAGAATGAAGTAGTTTTAAGACTGAAGAGAGAAGGAGATAAGGCAACGATGTTGGAAAGTTCATTTTAAGGTTGAAGAGAGTTGGGGAGTTATCAGAGCAAGAGCAAATATTTTTATTTTCAACTATCATGGGAAAAGTGAAACACGTTTGAGCAAATAAAGTTAAGAGGAAGCATCTTTTCTTTTCTTTTTTGTTTATCTAATAAAGAATAGACAGGAATTATGGAGATCTTGCCTGCCTTCCTTCCTTCGTTTCTATCTTTTCACCTTTTATTCTCTGCTGCCCAAGGGCACTATGGGGAAGTATGGGAAGGTTGTGGCCCAGAAGAAAGAGGAGGTGAAGTGCAAGTGAAAACAGTAAAGGAACTTTAAGCAAATTTGTACTTATGTCTGAGGCTTGGTGGAGTTATGAAGCAGACAAAGCATAGCTTTGGAAGGCTGCTTTTCTCTTTATGTTTCCTCCCGCACTTCACCATCCACAGGTACCCATCTCCCTACTCTCTTCATTATTAATTTGTTGTACTTCCAGCCTGGCCCTCTCTATCCGGGCCAGCCTCACTTCCTACGGTCTGTCCCAAAACGTAAAGCAACTAATTACACTCCCTTCAACAGTGAATGACTGACAACGAGGCCTACTGAACACACTGTGCTTAATATATAACTTTGTGCATCATAAGGGCACCACCAATGCTTGGGAAAAGTTGGTGGGAAGAATAAAGGAAGGAAGGAGAGCAAGAAAGGAAGGGTGAGTAGGTTAAGTTGGTTGTTATTCTGCTCAGGAGGACCTGAATTTCAAAAGACTATACTTGAAGTGGTAATTTAACCCCAAAGAAGAGAACAATTAATGCAAAAACTCACATATCATGCAACTGACTCTGTTCCTGAAATCTTGAATGTGATGGTTGGGGAAGTATACCCAGATCCCTTCACTTATATCACTTGAAATTTCCTACTTTGCCTCTGTAGAAGACTATTTTCAATTTATAGTGCAGAGTTTCCAAGTTTTCAAATATATGTAAAACATATGTAACTACAATAATAGTAGTTAAATGCTTGTAAAATGCTATGGCAACTATAACAGGCTCTAAGTAGAGATGCATGCAGTCCCTGAGTTCTGTTAAGAGATGGTGCCATTTACACACAATAATGCACATTCTCCAGTTTATTATTTAATAGAATAAATTCTAACAATTTTTTGAAAGTGTCAATATGAAGAAAAAAATGATTGGCCTTTATGTTTCATTAAGCTTATATGCTTTCAGGAATCATTTCCTCCCGAGGAAATATTTCCTGGTGTTTTATTTTGTCATTTGTATTGGCTAATATTTCTGTTAGAAATAGCTTACTTCATTACTAAGAAAGAAAATTCAACAAGGAAAAAATATTTCTTCCCACTGCATTTGGATTCAAAGTTGTATAAAGAGAAATGCAGAGATAAAAGCTAAGGAGACTCCCCAAGTGAATGTCAACTAGCTACATCAGAGGCCACTGGAAAACCATGGGTGTTTGCTAGAGATTGTCCCTTTAATTCTGAGAAAATGATTCCCTAATGATACTTTTTATTTTTCACTCTAGGTGAAACATACTTATAAGTTATATTAGGTTGTCATTGGTACATAAATGCCCATAGCTTGTTCTGTCAACATTTTTGCTTTGAAGATTATGTGCTTTATGAGGCAAAACATAGCAACACAAACATTTAAATTGCCCCCACATTTTACAACCTCAACTGTCGTATTTTATATAAAGGTCACAAAACGAATATTGTGTTGATGAAAATTGGACATCCCCTGAGGACTCCTGCTCCCTGAAATCACGAATGGAGCGGATTGAGAAATCAAAAGTGTTCGCCGAAAAAGGTAAGTAAAGAGTAAAATCCTCAGAACAGTTACGAGTTTCATTCCTAGAGGCTAGAAATAAGCCAAGGGAAAAGGTAATCTTTTTCTTCATTTTGGAAATTTGATTTCCAATATTACTTGGACATAATATAAGTAATGTAAGTTAAAAAAGAATAATACCGTTTTAGTTACTTAGGAAAAAAGTAATGTGTATGAGGGACTCAAAAATGGTTTTAAAATATTACTATAGGCTAAAATCTATTTTTTTTGTTTGTTTTGTTTTGTTTCCTTTGGCTTCTATTTATCATGTGCCTACAGATTTTATGTTTAAAATACAACAAAACTTGTTCAATGTTCCTCAAAGTGCTTCCATGCAAGGGTGAGTTGCCATGATCACAGAGTTGATACATCAGTGAGGAAAGTAAGAAGTTTCTTCTTTGAGGACTGGTGGGCCATTTATTACAACAATACTAATCTTCCTGACAGTCATGCATTACCTTGTTTCTTCGCTATCCATCCAGAATGATAATTTTAAAAAAAACTCTATTAAAATCCTAACAAATGGCTGAGAATATTCCAGTAAGGCCAAACCAATTGTCCAGAAGCAGGTCTATATTAAATGAGGTGATTTCTAACAGGTAAACTAGAAACTTATGTTTTTTGAGTTAATGACTGCAACAAGCCATACTTTGCTTGGCCGGTTACTGGGTACTACTCTTCTCCTTCTAATTGCTTTGATCCCTGCAGCAGAAAGGGTGCAAGTTGCTGTGAGACTGTGTAGTCCTTTTATCAATGAATTCTTCACATGTGTTTGTAAGTAATAGCTAAAGAATACACAAAACAGCATAATTATATTTATTTTTCTAATTATTAAGAATAATCTTTTCATGTTTCTGATTTTGCTCTGTTACACTATATATGTTCCCTAATTTGATACCAAAAAGAACATTATGTGGGTGCTATTGTAATACTTTAGTCCAACTTCAAGCTAATCATATTAATATAAACCATTTTCTGGTTAGTGTATAGTTTCTGTAAAATAATCCTAATATAACTTATAAGTATGTTCAAACACTGCAAGTTAAATGGACTCCCTTAGAAAATATTGATAGGTACCTTTTATATATCATTTATATGTCTCATAATTGAATAAAATCTTAGCTAATTAGAGATTTGTGAAGTATCAGATGAAGTATTAATGATTTCATGTTTGAGTTTGAAACCTTCTGAAAATAAATAAATGCTGGATAGTTGACAAAAATAATACTTTTTGAATGAAGCAAAGGATATAAAAGTTAACTCACCTAATTATGAGCATTTATGAGGCTGGTTAGAACACATTTTCTTAACTGAGAATTTTAAACAGTTTTCAAAAACCCCTAAATATTTTACTGTTTACCACATCACTACTAAATTAGTAGCATAATAAAAATAGCTAACACTCTTAAGTAGATAGCATCGTCTAGATAATGTGCTTACGATAAACCCTTTCCCGGTATTATTATATTTAATATTTGCAGCAAACTTATGAGGCAGATACCATTGCTGCCATTTGACAGAAGAGGTATACGATTCATAAACTTGGCTAAAACTGCACAGGTTGTAAGACACAAGGACTAGACTGGAAGCTAGACCTTCCCCTTGTGAAGCCCATCTCCTCCTCTTCACGGTATTGCACCCTCCCCTCAGCAAAGGGATTCCTTGCATCTTCTTTCATGGACAAATTTTTAAAAAATTAAATGAAAAGAGAATTTGAATATATGTTGCCAAAAATCTTTTAGTGTACACTTCACTGGTTCTTACCAATTTCAATTAACCCTATTTGACTGGCTAGTGATAGTCTTGAAGGGATGAATTCATTTCCTAAAGATGTAGAAAATAGATTACTTAACTAAAAATGCAACTTTTACTCTAAACATTCTGACTAAATAACCAACAGAAAAAAAATAGTTGTGTTTCAAAGCATACAAAGCATGGAAGTTACATTCACTATAAATTATAATATCATAGGACAATTAAGATTAATTAAAGAACAGATTGCTTTTAGCCCCACTAATGACTCTCAGAAGAATAAGCCTGATTTTTTTCATGACATCTAAAGGAGAAAGAGTATTTTAAAAATTAAGGCTAACTTTTTAAAGTTTATGAGTTGCTGCAAACAACCCATTCAAGGTGGTTGATTTTGAAGATGGAAGTAGCATATTAATATGCTGCCCTAATAAATTTGCATTAATAATAGGTATTCTATGAATAGCATTAACATATTTTCAATAGACTTGTGTAACCAACATTTACACTGCTTGATTTCTGAAGAAACCATCCAACACAAGATGAATTTTGAGTTCTTATGAATTACACATAAAAAGGGTAAGCTGTTTAAACTTATGTGAGTTGTGTTTTTTGCATAGCATTAATGTTTCCTAACTACTTTTTTTGTTTAATTATCTTATGGGCATAATCTTAAGGACTCTTAGAAAAGGTAAAGCTTTGCCTTTCAAAGAATCCACTGCCATCTCCCACCGACCGAAAGAAGTTTGACCATGACTTTGCCATCTCCACTTCCTTTCATGGGGTGCACAATATTGTTCGGAATAGAAGCAAAATTCGCAAGGTGATCTGGTTGGTGGTGGTCCTGGGCTCAGTCTCACTCCTGGTATGGCAGATCTACAGTCGCTTGGTCAACTACTTCACATGGCCAATCACAACGTCCATAGAGGTTCAGTATGTGGAAAAGATGGAGTTCCCAGCTGTGACATTTTGTAATTTAAACAGGTAAAAATTACCCTTTTAATAATAATTAGTCCTTATAATTTTGCAAGTATAACTTTTCTTGGATGACTAACACGGGGTTTTCTTATGTGTAATGTCGCTTATGTAAAACCACTGAAGTTCTTAAATTGTAATGAAAAGCATGAATTTAGGGGAGCAAATAAGCTTATTGATTTGATTTTTTTTTCACCGAGTTTCCTTTTTTTCTTCCTTTCTTCCACAATTATATGCTAGGTAACACACCCAGCCCTGTGGTTAATTAGATATAAAAGTCTTGATTCCTGCACTTAAAAAGAGAAACATAAACAATCACAATACCATATGGTAGTTGTACAATACAATAAAGCTATGTGCAAGGGCTCTGAACGCACAGAGAACAGAGTGACAGTCTCTAGCTGGGGTGTGATGGAAGTCTGAATAATAAAAGATGACCAGAGGTGTCTAGGTGGAGATGAACAAGAACTGGAAGAGGGAACTACGGTGCAAACCCATACACTAGATATAAGATATCTAAGATATAAAATATCAAAGATATAAAATGTTCTAGTGCATATATGAGGAGATATTTAATGTAGTAGAGGAAGGGTCAGCTCCATAGGTACGTGATCTATGCAGTTGCACAGGATCCTGAGCTCAAAAGAGTTTTACACTTGGTTTAATGCTCTGCTGCCACTGTATTGAGTTCTTGACTATTGAGTTCTTGACTAAACTCACTCCAGAAAACTGCAATCTGTTGACTAGATTGTGCACCAAGTGGGCTGTAAAGAGGGCAGCTTTCCCCACGACACCTCCCAGGCAAAGCCTTGTAATTGCCTATGGTGAGGGCTGAAAGATCACACGTAGGATTTTTCATTGGGGGAGGAAGGCTCCTTACGACCCACCACTTAGCTATTTGACCATAGGCAAGTCACTCAATCTTCTAGTTTAAATTTTAATATTTATAAAATGAGATAAAATCATCTACTTCACATATTTTTTTTGCTACATTAGATGAGGTAGTACATAATCCATTTTCTTTCATTCCTGGGGGATTTCTAGAACAGGTGCCCAACAATCAATGATTTCAGCTTTTGTTTTAGATGATGGTATCTTTAAAAATTGATAGTGTATCCTAGCTCAGTTAGATATAGTAAATGCCCAGACCAAAAAAGAAATTCAATATTTTAGAGGTTATAATTGTGGAATAGGAAAAATTTTAGTTATAAGAAAATTATTCTTCCTTCAAGAATGAAGATTGAAGACATTATCAGTATTGTAGTCATTAGAGATGTCTTCAACTCCCAAAGTCTAATTTTATAGATAGATACTTTGGATATCAATTCTTGAGCATCATACCCAATACTGTTCAGCAAATTAATGACAGATCAGGAAAAAAACTCAAGCTATTTTTTAGTTCTCAAAGCCAACAGTCTGTATTTTTGTTTTTAATTTCAGAATATTATGGGGGTACAAATGTTTAGGTTACATGTAATGATCTTTAAACATTTTAGTTTATGTGCCATATAAACAAACTTTGAAAAACTAGGTATTTAACTTGCATATTTTAAATTGGTATCTAAATTTTTAACCATAACTTGAAGTAAGTTTATTTCTTATGTTTAGGAGATAAAAACAGATAAAAATATTATATTTTATATAAATTATATTATAAATATACTATGAAAATATATATCATAAGATACTATATTTATAAGAAAATAGGATAAAGATTCACTGTTATAGAAATAAATATTTCATACAATTTCATAAAATTGTAACTACTTTATTAACTGAAACACACTGGCAGAAACCATGTAAAACTTTTATCTATAGACTTTAATCAAATATTCAAAAATCAGGAAGTCTTACCAAATAACTAGTTACATTTAAGATAACAAATTTTATTATACTACTTCAGACTTTGTCAATTCAAAGGATCCCAGCAAGAACTCAAATACTCTGTGTCTAATGCCAAACTTCACCCTAACAAGGAATGTATATGACAGGGCAAGACAAGGTATAAGGAGCCTTTTTTTTTTTTTTTAACTATTTCCCAAGAGATGGAATAAGGAGCCTTGATGAATTCTTAGATGAGTCTCCTGAAGCAAGCTACAATTTAATTATACATCCCTGTGTTAGAAGCCCTGAAGTTGTTATATACCAGTATGCATTCTGTGCTAAGATTTGTTATGGGTGACAAGTTAAAACTCTCATATATGAAAAAAGAACCATTGTGAAAAGAGGATCTGAAATTTTATTCCATTAAAATTCTCTGCCTAAGAACACCAGACATATGCACATCTCAGTTGTTCTAAACTGCATTGTGTCCAATTTACTTGAGAAGAAACAAAGCTTAATATTACAATTTACTTAAAGTAACCAAGTTAGGGACTGGAAAGAGGTCTGCTAATAGATCCCAATTCCTATACATCTGTTAAACTACCTTAGCAGCAGGAAATGGATACCCGAGATAAGGAAACTTTGTTAATGACTTTGGATTATTAGAAAGGGTTTACTTTTTACAATAGGTGCCAGGGGCCTATCCAGTATATGTCAGAACAGATCATTTTTTGACACTCCCCTCCTCTACATGACAAAATTGTTTTCAGTAATAGTCAGGAAATTAAACAAATGGTAATAATGCATGCCAATAAAAATGTTAAAAATTAAAATAAGTTTAATACAAAAATAGGGAAAAAAGTAATGCATTAATACTTCTTAATACTTATGTCCTCTTTTGGGAAAACAAAAAGGAAAAAATTTTTTGTCTTTTGCAGTAATGAATAAAAACATTTTCATTGCTTCCATTTTTTAGCCTTTCTTTTTCAATTTTTATCAATGACTTCATTAAAATTAACTTGTTTCATGTGTTCATGTTCCATAGCACAGATTTGTACAGTCTATTTTCATTTATAGTTGATTAAAGAATATGTATTAATTTTAATTTTGAAAAGTTTCTTTCACATGAAGCAATGGTTATATAATTAGGAAGACAAACTCACTCCTAAGGATATATTTGGCAGAGATTCATACAAATCACATTTCACAAAAAATTCCAGAAAGTGTAATACTGTTCATGATCTGGTACTTGATATCAATTCTAATGGTTTCTAAATGTCTGTGTGTCAAAAATTTCCACTCAAGTATCTTCATCATGAGATCCATCATAAAATTCCATTATATTTGGTAAAAACTTCTGGATTTTGTTTTCTTTTATTAAAATCAGAGATAATGATTAGATGCAGGGATTACTGATGCTATTTGATCCATTGTTTTAAAACAAGTAATTCAAATACTGGTTCTTCATCTTTATAATACTGTGCTTCTTTATTTCAATCTCTTTAAATGCAAAAACAATAAAGGATTTTCAATAAAAGGTAAAATCATTCCTCTCATGTACAAATAGAAACACATGGCAAAGAATTCATTAGAAAACGGTAAAATGTTAAATTGACTCAAAGGAGAATCCAAAGAGCAGACATTCTTCCTCATTTTCCTTCTCCATAAAATGATCTATGAAATATACTTTTCTTGTTAATAAGTGGGAGACTTGTATCTGTTTTGGCAGGACTCAATGAAGGGCTGAGTCAGATAACTTGTACACCAGACAAAACTTACTCATTTGGGTCATATAATTTGGGGAAGTGTATTTAGAACCATTAATATACATACAAAGAACAGATTTAATAATTGGTTGCCAGATGTTAAATTGTTTAAAAAAATCAATATATGTTTATTATATTTTCTTTTACTAGGCTCTCACCAGTGTATGTTAAATAAAAGAGTAAGGCAAACTCTATCTAAGCCAGTTTTCTGAAAGGAGAACTTGGAAGAATTTTGAGGTTCAAATTAAAACTAAAAACAAACTCAACTCAATGCACAACACTTTGGTTTTATGCTGAATATATGCCTCACAAAAAATTTTTACTTTCTTGGTCCTAATATTGTTAGACTTTGTTCATTAACTTTAATTCAGCTATATAAATTACCCTCATGGTCCCAAATATTATTAGTATGATAGGAAACTCTTTAAAAGAATGTTTCGAGATACTCTCCCATTAATCTTTTTATCTATTGTATTTATACCTCCCACAAGTGTGGTAATTCCTTTAGTTCTTTGCATAATCATTTTGAAAAGAATCCAGTGAACGTGTACGAGGGAGTATTGACTCAGCCTATGCAAGACTCCATAGTTGCAGGGCTTTGGAGCCAATCCTAGGTATCGTCAGTCATTTGGAGCTAGAAACCTGAAGTAGTTTTAGAAGTCCATCCCTCAGTAGAGGGTTCACACTGTGCTTCTCCCACAAATCTGTTGTTAATGCCGCAAAAGATCCCAGAAATGCTTTTGACCAAGAAGAGCAAGGTTATTAGATCCACTGTAGTCAGGTAGAATATCGCCATGACAGAAGCTTAATAGTGTCACAGAATGGGGAAGTCAAAAGAGGATGTTTACAGGGTTTTACGACCTGGCCTGGCCTTGCAAGGCTCAGAGCTGGTAATGCAAGGTGTTAGATTAGATGCTGAACATGAAAACAGTTTCTCATCTCTTAAAGTATATGTCACATCGGTTTGGGTTTTTTCCTCCATCTTTTGTTTTGTGTATACCCTACCTTGACTGAGAAAGGATTTTAATATGGCTTGTATCAGAAAGAAAAATTATATATATATTTATTATATACAATATATAAAATACATATAAATAAGCAAATTTTTTTATATGTATAAGTAAAACTTATATAATATAAAGTGAAAATAGAATCTGGGACATCAAGGAGGTCCAGGCAAGAGACACATACCACGTGCCCCATACAACCACCAAGAGTGGACTACACATTCTGTTCTATGCTTTCTAGCAGCCAATATGAAGAGAGAACATCTGTTCATTTTCAAAATTTATAATATCCAAAATATGAAAGTACTGATCATGTTTTGAGAGGAATGTAAGGCATGTAAAATAAAGAACCATACATAATAAAAGGCAGACATTGCTCAGCAAAATAAGAAATGAAGAATTAGAAAGTAATACAGTAGTTGGATTAAATAGATCACTTCTGCTTTGACTGCCAGAAAATACTCTGACACGAATGAGGCATTTATTTAATGAATACTTACCTAACCCTCACTATATTCCAGGCACCTTTCTAAATGTTTCAGGAAAATATAATTAATGTAATCATCCAAATAACATTTTGAGGTAGGTTATAGTGACATACACCGATTTTACAAGTAAGGAAACTAAGTCCCAGGGAGATGCAGAAATTTGCTGTCATACCATTAAGTGGCTGTAACAATTAGGCTTGACTGGAAACAGAATCACTATAAGTGGCAGAGATAAAGGGGTATTATAGAGATTAAGCCTCGCTCAATAATGTGAGCTGCTTAAGCAATCTTTGTAAGTCTATTGCCTCTGTTCCTGGTGCTGGGATCCAAGGCAGCAGGGCCAGCAGCAGAAGGGAAAATGAATGTGAAGTTGGGGAAACAAATACAAGCTGGAAATGCCTGTCTCTTGATCACCACCTCCAAGCCCGAGGGCGTGGGTGACCTGCAGGCTAGTTGGCACCTTCACCAGGTTGCCATCTCACTAACCCAGAATTTGAAGAAGCTAAAGGCTAAGGAGCTCAGACAGGAGCGGGAGGAGCTATGGTCCTGACTGCTGCCCTAGATCAGCAAGTCAAGTGAGCAGATGAATGTGGGTAAACTACCTCAGCTTCTGTGCTCCAGTAAACTGCAGAGTATAACCAGATACATACAAGGATTAGACAGCCAGGAAATACAGTTCCAGCTTAGCTAAGCAGAGGCAAAACAAAGCCACTTACAGGAAATTTGGCTTTTAAAAATATATGTCCTTAACAACTACACATTCACACCTCTTCCTTTCAGTTGGGTCTTGAAGATCCATTAGGAGTTACCCAGAGCAAAGTCTGGGAAGTATTCCAGGTAAATGAAACTATATGTACAAATATAAGATAAATTGCACAATACATCAAAGACCTCTTAGGAACCAATTGTGCTTGAATGTACATGAGGGAGAGCGTAGGAGATAAGAAGCTGATAGCATCCAGATGTGTGGTCTCTGTCTTGTAGATAATTGCAAGTTTTTATTATTCTAACTATTGCTTTCATTCCTACTAATAGGTTCCAAACAGATGCTGTAGCCAAATTCAGTGTTATTTTTTTCTTATGGCATGTTGTGTCCAAAGTCCTCCATCGTGAGGAAATCAGTGCCAATTCCACTGGCTCTAAAGAGGCTGTTAATTTTGTTAAAAGTCACCAAAACTTCAGCATTGCAGAATTTATCAAGAACAATGGGTTTTATCTCAACAGTAGCACTTTGTTGGACTGTGACTTTTTTGGAATGCCATGTGGTCCAAAGGTAATGATTTGATATTTCTTCAAATGTAATCAATATAATAAGACAGTTTATCATACTGTTTCGCCTTGAGATGAAGTTTACTCCCGTGGAGAATCAATCTAAATATGCTCAAAGATTGTATTTCACTAGCTCAGCCTTATGATATCAGGGGTATGGAATGTACATGAGACAAATTTCCTCTTTCGAGAAGTTAGATAAGTAAAAATAGAAAACAGAAATCTTTGGTTGCCTTTCTTGTACCATAATCTTCAAAAAAATTGACAGAAGAGAATATTTTAATTCTTTCCATTCATCAACATCCTATTCCAAGATAGCATTTTTATCATCATTAAGTATTTGTTTTTATGCTTGTGATATTACATTAGAAGCTATACAAAATAAAAGGACCCCAGCATTTAACTATGAAAATTACATGCAACAGATATAATATATATTCACTCATAATACATAAAATCCTGTTTTCATTATTTATATATAAAATCTATATTTAAGATATAATACTGGCTATATCCGGAATCTATTAGTAAAGAGAAGTGTAGGCAATTTGATGCCATATTCCTGTAGCAGCAAGTCTATAGCCTGTGTTGTTATGGTGAATCTAAGTCAACTTCACAAATTCCTGGTTCTGGGATACAGTTGCTTATTCTTTTGGTAGACTCTCTTAGCACACAGTAAACAGAAAATAAATGCCTGAGTGACATTTGACAGAGATAAAGTTTGGGTCTAAACTCTTCGTTTAGAAATGAAGCTCTTCTAATGCTGTTTTTATCTATCAACATATTCAACTTACCACCTCAAAATTTTTCATTAGCAATGACTTTTTCAGTTCCATATTACAGAAACTCAATTCTGTAATAGTAAGCTGAAGGATAAAAGTAATGAATTAGTTTAATTAACTGGGAACTCTAAGAGTAGGGCTGGCTTCAGAAAATGCTGAACCAAGGCATTCCAAGACTATCATTAAGAGTCTATGTCCATTTTGTAACTCTGGTTGGCTTCTTCCTGTATGAGTTCTCCCCACACAGAGCCAAGATGGCTGCTAGCAACCCTAGACTTTCATCATAGTAGTTTAGCACTCCATTATTCACTTACCAATCCCATAGAAGATGTTGATTAGTTCTACAACTTGTGACACATATCAATTCCTAAACCAATCACTGAGGCAAGAGGGCTGGGTATGAAGACTGGCCCAGCTTGTGCCACCTGTGTACATGCGCAGTGGTTGGAGGAGGGGCAAAGGAGCAGAGTGCTGTGATTGACTGCCCCATCCTGACCACACAGGATGGAGGAGGGGCAGCTCCTCCAAGAAAGGATGCGGAAGTAGTTCTCCATAAGTAATAACATCGGTTTCCATGAATATTTAGTGAAACATAAAACAAGCAATATTTTATTGATACATAATATTTTACATATTTATGAGGTACATGTGATATTATTTTACATGTATAGAATGTGTAATGATAAAGTCAGGGTATCTGGGGTATCCATGACCTTAAGTATTTATCATTTCTATGTGTTGAGTACATTTCAAGTCCTCTCTTCTAGCAACTTTGAAATATACAATATATTGTTACTAACTGCAGTCACCCTAGTCTGCTACAGAGCATTAGAACTTATTTCTTCTGTACAACTGTACATTTCTGTACATTCACCAACTTTTCTGCATTTCTTCCTCCCACCCACATGAACTTCATAATATCTGATATCTATCATTCTACTCTGTGACCATGAGATCACATTTTTGAACTCCTACATTTGAATATAAACATGAGATATTTGTCTTTCTGTGCCTGGCTTATTTCACGTAACATAATGACTTCCAGATCTACCCATGTTGCTGCAAATGACATGATTTTGTTCTGTTTTTATGGTCAAATAGTATTCCATTGTGTATCCATATCACATTTTCTTTATTCTTCATCTATTGATAGACATTTAGGTTGATTCCATATCTTTCCTATTGTGAATATTTCTGCAATACACATGTGAGTGTAGGTAATCTTTTGATATAGTAATTTCCTCTTTTTTTGGATACTCAGTAGTGGGATTACTAGATCATATGGTAATTCTATTTTTAGTATTTTGAGAAATCAAAATATTGTTTTCCATAGTGGCTGTAGTAATTTCATTCCCACCAACAGTGTATGAGTTCCCTTTTCTCTACATCCTTCCCAGCATCTGATTTTTTTTTTTTTTTGGTCATTTTAGTAATAGCCATTCTTACAGGGGTGAAATATCTCATTGTGGTTTTGATTTGCATTTCCCTGATGATTAGTAATGTTGAGCATTTTTTCATATACTTTTGACCATTTGTATGCCTTTTTTTTGAAAAATATCTATTCATGTCCTTCACCCACTTATTAATGTGAATATTTGTGTTTTTACTGTTAAGTTATTTGAGTTCCTTCTATATTCTGGATATTAGTCCTTTCTTGGATGAATAGTTTGCAAATATTTTATTCCATTCAACAGGTGGTCTCTTCACTGTGATGATTTTTTTCCATTGCTATGGCAAAACTTTTTAGTTTAAAATAGTCCTATTTATTTGTTTTTGTCTTTGTTGCCTGTGCTTTGGAGTCCTTAGCCATAAAATCTTTGCCCAGACCAACTCCCTGAACTATTTTCCCTGTGTTTCCTTCTAATAGTTTTATAGTTTGGGGTGTTACATTTAAGTCTTTAATCCACCTTGAGTTAATTTTCATATATGGTAAGAGATAGGGGTCCAGTTTCATTTTTCTGCATATAGATATTCAATTTTCCCAGCACCATTTATTGAAGAGAGTTTCCTTTCCCTAATGTATGTTCTCAGTGCCTTTGTCAAAAATCAGTTCTCTATATATACATGGATTTTTTTTTCTGGGGTCTCTATTCTGTTGCATTGGTCTATGTGTCTGTTTTTGTACCATACCATGCTGTTTTGGTTACTATAGCCTTATAATATATTTTGAAGTCAGATGGCATGATGCCTTCAGCTTTGTTCATTTTGCTCAGGATTGCTTTGGCTATTCAGGCTCTTTTTTTTGTTGTTATTTCAAACAAATTTTAGGGTTGATTTTTTATTTCCATGAAAAGTGATGTTGGTATTTTGATAGGAATTGCACTCAATCTGTAAATTGCTTTAGGCAGTATGGTCATTTTAATGATGTTAATTTGTTAATTCTTTCAATTCATAAGCAATGCATGTCTTTCCATTTGTTTGTGTCCCCTTCAATTTCTTTCATCAGTTTTGTACTTTTCCTTCTAGAGGTCTTTTATCCCCTTCAAGAAATATATTCCTAGGTATTTTATTATATTTTGGGTAGCTATTGTAAATGAGATAGCTTTCTTGATTTCTTTCTCACCTAGTTCATTATTAGGATATAGAAATGCTACTGATTTTTGCATGTTGATTTTGCATCCCGCAACTTTACTGAATTTATTTATCAGATCTAAGAGTTTTTTGGTGGAGTCTTCAGGTATTTCTAGATATAAAATCATATTATCTGCAAAGAGGGACAATTTTACTTCTTTTCCAATTTAAATTCCTCTTAGTTCTTTCTTTTGCCTAATTGATCTGGATAGGACCATCAGTAGTAGGTTGAATAGGAGTGGTGAAAGTGAGCATCCTTGTTTTGTTCCAGTTCTTAGAGGAAAGCCTTTCGGCTTTTCCCCATTCAGTTTGATGTTAGCTGTGGGTTTGTCATTTATGGCCTTTATTATGTGAGGTATGCTCCTTCTATGCCTAGTTTTTTCAGAGTTTTTTATCATAAAGATGTTAAATTTTATCAAGTAATGTTTTAAATGTATAAAAACATGCTTAATTATATACAAAAATGTCTCATTTAAATAATCACAATCAGGCATGATGGCTCAAGTTTACAATCCTATTTTGGGAGGCCAAGTTGGGAGGATGGCTTGAGGACAGAAGTTCAGGACTGGCCTGAGCAATATAATGAGACCCCATCTCTACATAAAATATTAGCTGGGCATGGTGGTGCAAACCTGTAATCTCAGCTACTTGGGAGGCTGAGGCAGAAGGATCGCTTGCACCCAGGAATTTGAGGTTGCAGTGAGCTATGATGACGCCACTGCACTCTAGCCTGGGTGTCAGAGCGAGATCCCGTCTCAAAAACAGAAACAAACTAAATAATCACATGCAAATTGACTAGTGCATATTACAAAAAAAACTGTCATTGTATGCATACATAAATCATCAGACTGTTTATTCTTTCTGATATTTCTGTATTCTTGTTCAGACATCTGTGATTTTAAAAATAAGTTAAAGCAATTAAACTTTAGAAGTAACAAAAATATCCAGTTGATTGTGTTTTATTTGGTTCATTTTTATATTGGAGGATTTTGCACATGTCTTCACTGAATATGGAAATTGTTTTACTTTTAATAATGGTGAAACTATCCAAGCAAAGAAAAAAGTGAGTGTCTCTGGAAGAGGCTTGAGCTTGCTCTTCAACATCGATCAGGTATTGAATTTTCTGCAGCCTACCCAGGTTCAAAACAAACAAAAATGACAAGGAGTTTGATCAGAATGTTTTGCCTTTTCAAATGGTTCCTTCAAGTTGCATATTACTTCATTGTTAATTTAGCTTACAATCTCATGCATTCTATATAAATAGTGAATTAGAGATAAAATAGTCAAAATTTTGAATCATAACCTGGAAATTTTTAGCTATTCTACTGACTTTCATTATTGCAACTCCAGGAAATGTTCAGGCCACAAAATAAGGAAACCCAGAGATTTCTAAATTGCAATGTATATAGTTATTTTAAGATAACTCTAAGTATTTGAAAATAATTTCTGAAAGATTTTCACATAAATAAGGCAATATGCTTTAGAAAGCAACTATACAAACATATTTTACAAACCTTAGAATCTATATCAGGAAAGGTGATGAAAAAAATAATTGCTATGTGAAGAATATCATGTAAATAGATTTTGCCAAAGCCTAGCTTTTGGAAAGTTGTAATGGGCCTAAGAAGTTCTAAGTGTTCAGGTCTAGGAGGCAGATGTTCAGACACCTAAGAAATCCAGTGGTGCTATCTTCAAGGGTACCCGGTATAGCTCTCACCTTCTGTCTTGCATAACCACTTCTAGAATTACACATTTAGAGGTATTCTACTCCATTACTGTGGTTTTATAAATGAGGATTCTGAAATGCTGATGGATTAAATATCCAAAATCACATAATTAATGCCAAAGAGAGGAAATAAACCTGGTGTTCCTAAATCCTACAAAACTACCCCACCTCCCAATTCAAGTGAATGAGGCCATTGGCTACTTTTAAGGAATTTTTAAGATACTTTTCATAGCTTCCTTCTGTATCCCCATTTAAGATATATATTTTTTATGTCTAAACACGACATTGCAAACTCCAATGCATGTACCTATGCATACTTGTATATATATTTAATTAATATATTGAAGTCATTCAAATATCAGTTATATGGTCAGTTCGAATATTAAATTATAAATTTTATAAACTAAAATTTTCCAAATATTTTTAGAATGCAATTAAAATCTACAAATTCAATGCAATGTTGCATAAGTAAATGGCACTGAGTTATTTCTCCAGTCTGGCCAGTTAAGTGTTTCTTAGAGGGTTATAACAGGCCCAGGACAAATAGGGTTCTGAGTTACAAATAGAATATTAAGCATGTTTATTAACTGCAATTACATACGCATTTGACCCATTGACAGAGAAATCATTATAGTCTTAAGTCTATCCCTTCTCCGTATAGCCTGAAATTACAACTAATGACAAGGTCACCAGAAGTTTAGTCTTAAATTTCTTCATCTGACATAAGATTTGTATAAAAAGAGTGCAAATCTTCACTTATGTGAGAAAATGAATTTGAATTTTAAATAAGGCCAGTGATTTTAATTGCAAAGAGAAGAATACCAAATGATTTTCTAAAACAAATGCAGCAAAGAGAACAGCCAAGAAGGCAGCAACTAAAAGGTCACTAGGTGAAGAGAGGGCCAGAGGAAATAAGATCATTAACAGTCATCTTACATACTAATGGCATTTATCTGAGGTTAAAATGATCCATGGGAAACTATAGAAGCCTTGAGCTGTAATTTGGCCAAGAAAGGTGTGCCTAGGTGTTTAATTTCAAAATTCTTATATAAAAAGAGATTAAATCCTTACATAAAATATTGATTTTGGAAGTCAGATGCTATCACGAGATGATAAAACTCAATCCTAAAGTTGTGTTGAACTGATATACTCAATTTGCAATTTGGGGGAAAATGCACTTTTATTTCAGGAGGAATTCACTGACAACCCAGCTCTTGGTTTTCTTGATGCTGGGATCATCTTTGCTATCCATTCACCAGAGAAGGTGCCACAGCTTGATGGTTTAGGCCTGTCAACACCTGCGGGGATACACGCACGGGTAACCATGCGCCAAGTGAAGGTAAATGCTTGAAAGATGTGGAGTCTGAGGGAATTAGGTGGGGTAGTGAATGCATTAAATCCATAAATAATGCTTTTCACTGGAAACGCCTTTCTTCCATGCCTTTAGAACATCACTGAAAATTCCAAAATTTCATTTCAGATTCTTTTTTTTTATACGGAGGCACATATTTAGTAGAAACAGTGGATTCACATATACAGTATAAGTGAAAGCTGGGAGGCCTATCAAGTCCAAGGCGACTCTAAATGTCATTAGAAACGGAAAGAGTCATTGAGTATAACGAGACACCTAAGTTGCTGAGCTATGGTTTCTCAGCGGGACTATCCAGGAAGGAGACAATTAAAGTAGAAATAGCAAGAATCTTAGAGTCAGGCCGGTCTGACAGGTTTCCATTTGCCAGCCATTTGCTCAGTGATTTTCTTAATTAGCTTCCTGAATTTGCATCTCCTCTCTGCACACCTCAGGCAGAGGTGATATTTCCCCTTCATAGTAATGAAGTTTAAGGGAAGTGCCATAAAGAAAGCACTTACCATTGTTGCCTGGCACACAGTAGGTGCTCAGTAAAGAATCTTTCTTTTTTCTTTGTGATTTTGGTTGCTGTTTTGTTAATGGGCTGATGAATATGCCAACATGACATTTGTTGCATAAATGACTTTTTCTTATGTGAGTTAATGTTTAGAATAATCCGTCTCTCTTTCTTGATTAGCATTTGGGATATATGTTAAAGGACCACTATTATATTAATGAATACTTACCTTTAGGGACTTTCAGGTTAATAGAGGAGGCAAAAGAGGCGAATGTAGTCAATGTCAAAAGATCAAAGAGCTCTGAGAGAAAAGTAAAAATATATACCAGTCGTTGTGATGGAAAATGGGTGGCTTGACTCGGATAAATCTCCTGAACTGGGTGTTTATTTTATCTTAAGACAGTTCATCAAGAATATCCTTGGGGAGAATGCAATCCTAACATCAAGCTGCAGAATTTTAGCAGCTACAGCACTTCCGGTTGCTTGAAGGAATGTAAAGCCCAGCACATAAAAAAACGATGTGGATGTTTGCCTTTTCTGCTTCCTGGTAAATAATGGTGACTTTCCCCTTATTTAATTATGTTTACTTAATTTGAAACATATAAAATGAACATATCATTAAATTGTTTCCCATTCTTATGAATTTCTATGCTGGAAAATCAGCCATTTGCCAAATACAACCTCAGCAGACAAATTTTAAATCATGAAATCATAGCAGAGATTTCTGGAAAAAAAAAATTGTGTTATCAGGGTGGGTCCCCAATTCTTATCCCCAAAGGCTGAAATCAGACGATCTCAAATGTCTAAAATGGCACATCAAGATTTTCTCAGTTTTTGAAAAAAAATTAGATTATGTATATGTCTTACCAATCCTTAAAAATAAAACCCTAGAAAATAGTTTTCTTTGTGACTGTAAAAGAAACTTCAGGCCTTCTTTGCTTACAATTTAAAACATCTCTAGAACCATGGTTATGAGGCAAGCATCCAAGGGTGCAATAGGGAAGCAGAGATAAGAGCTGGATCCACTCTGGGCTGCTCAGCTCAGCTCCACAGTAACCTCTCTCACCTGCTGGAAGAAGTGGGGATGGGAGGGTGGGAGGAGAATAATATTCTTACCTTATAGGTTGTTGTAAAGATAAAAGGGGCGTGTGTGAGTGGTTTGCAAAGTGAGTGGCACAGAATATAGAATATAGTCTGTATAAATGTTATTAGTGTGGAATCGGATAGCCTTTAGTTTTAGGTGCTAGATGTAGGTACAATTTCATGTCCTCAATAATGGGAGGTTAGCAAGAAATTTCCCTAATGAATGATCTGTGGGGCCAGCTCTTCATAGGTTCCTGAGGCTGTGATTTGATTTTCTTTTTACATCTTGTAAAAACACTACCTACCTACCAAACTATTGCTCAGAAATTTCCAGAATCATTACTTCTTTCTTTTAGAATTCAGATTATTGATCTCTGGCCCCTTCAAAAACTCCCATTCTATAAAACATTCTGTAAAACTCTGGCTCTGATTTGTCATTTCCTATCACATTGGCAAAGTTGCTAGAAAGAAGTCTGAACTTATTGATGCAGAATATTGTTTAAAAATTTAAAAATTATTATTTCTTACAAAACCCAAAATGAATAATAAATATAGACCAGAAACAAGGCAAGATGCTACATAAAACACAAAGCATGACATTTGCATGAACTTTAGGATATATCAAAAGTTTTTAAGAATATCATCTTATTTGGTTAGATACTCACATATCCCTCTAAGTCTATTTATAGATGAGGAAACTGAGACTTCTAAACATTAAATTAATTAGCTAAGTGTTAGGTGTGCTCCTACTGCGGGATGAGAAAGAATTCTTGACTCAAAGATAAAAACAGGCTTAAAACAAGGAGTTTATTTTACTTTCCAAGGGAGGAAAGGGCACAGCATGAAAGGAAGAAGGAATGCCGGCCCTGAGAATGAGTGGCTTGGACTTTTATTGTGGTTATGGAGAGTAGAGCAGTTTTGTTGTGAAATGATAATGGAGGTGGCCATTTTCTGTTAGGCTGGTTTGATCTGGCTCCTTGATTTGGTTTCTCAGAATTCGGTTTGGCAGGTGCTGAGGGGCCTACATGTCCTTTTTTGCTTGTTCAGTACTTTTCCAGTTCTGCAAAACAAACTCTTAAAAAAACAAGTTAACCGCCAGGTGGTTGTGCAAGAAGCAAACAATGGGGCCAGCACACTGTTGTGTGCAGCGATGTTTTTGTGTTAGATGATTTTCTAGCAATGCTGTCCTTTCACTAAGGTAACTCCACTAACTCTGTAGAAGCAGTCTCTAAAATCAGCTTTTCCAATATGTGTTGTTTCCAAAATTTCATTGTTCTTTATAATGGAAGAAATGTTATTGCCATAAGTAAGGCACAATTTGGAAAAATGGGGCTTTTTCTTAACTTAATTTTGAAGGTAGATTTTTTTTTCTTTTTTTACTTCTTTCAATTTTTTTCACAAAGAACAATTCCTTATACAGGGTGTCCCAAAAGTCATAATACATAGGGAAAATGGAAATTGTAGCTAAATGTACCTTTATTTATAAAATATTCATTACAAAATTTTTCCTTTATATGGAGACTTTTGGGACACCCTGTAGTTTGCCTAGCATTCCACAAATTGTCCACAAATTGTTAGTGGACAATCTCTTTTGGTTATTTCCAGGATTGTTACTAAATGTTGTGGCT
Source organism: Varecia variegata (assembly GCA_028533085.1). Classification (NCBI taxonomy): domain Eukaryota; kingdom Metazoa; phylum Chordata; class Mammalia; order Primates; family Lemuridae; genus Varecia; species Varecia variegata. The sequence continues at coordinate 115,310,890 of CM052440.1, forward strand.
AACCTCAGAAACCACATGAGTTATACCAATAGACAAATATTGTATTAAGGCTAAATGACTAAGGCTTTAGAATCAGCCCTAGGATTAAACCCTGATACATATTGATTTTACTACTTGTCTCAAGGTCCACAGCAGGTGCTTAGCAAATATTGGCACTTATCTGCCCCCATCCTATTCCTAGAAAGGCTGCCCATATATATACACACACTCAATGGGATTCTATTTCTCTCAGTGGATAGAGGGAGCAGGATGGAAAATACACACAATGTACCAAGGCTTAGTTTCTTCATCTGTAAAACGAAGATTCTCAAATCACAGGATTGTGAGCAAGATCAAATGAGATGACAACTGTGAAAGTAACTTAAAATTTGAAAACTACCAACATTTTAAAATTACTATTGGCACTTAAAGATTTTAGAATGATATAGACAGATGGAAAGAAATATATAAATAAATAAAAACATTATTCTTCCTCCCAACATATATTTTCACTGGGTATTAACATGCTTTCATACTTTTTCTTACAAAAGAATAAATGTCCATATGTATGGATGGGAGATGGATGAATGGATGGATGGAGGTAAGAAAGGTATTTTTGTCATTAGGTCACTTATTTTATAAAGTGTAAAGTCTCTATTTGTTATACTCATTATTTTTAAGGAAATGGGATAGAATGTGACTTACAAAAATACTACAATTGTGTTTCTCCTATGCTTGGTAAGTGGTTTTATTTACTTCTTTTATTTTTAAGATTCATATTAAAGTTGCTCAATGTAATTCAGGATGTTAAATCATACTATGGATACCTCAGAAATGAAACAGAATATAGACTTCAAGAGGGAGAGTTTTTTTAATAGCTTATATAAACATACACAGTAAAAACAAACAAACAAAAACAAAAACACTCTGATTTTAAGACACATCTGGATTAAAGATACACAGTGACAAAATAACATCAGAGAGTTCGGTTTTTATTTCTAAATCTTTATATTGTTTTTAGAATTTTGTATTTTTTTTATAATCAAAATAGCCTTGCTGTTTTTTCTTATTACATAAATAAAATGTGTCTGTTGTGAGTAGTTCACACATTACAGAATATAAAAGAAACCATGTGAAAAATCAGTAGAAGTTGCATCGCTCTGAGAATTACTCCCACTGTTTGGGAATCATCCTTTCACTTATTCATTTTATTATACATATGTTATATATAAAATTTTTTCCATAAATGGAATCATAATCATATATTCTGTATTTATTGAGGGCAGCTTTTTCTTACACAGCCTTTTTTTTTTTTTTGCTTACATACCTCTTACCTTAACCCCCAATCAATGTAAACACTATAGTATATTCTACCATAACTGTCTCCCCATATATAGCTTTATATTTATGACTTTAAATCATTCATTGTTTCATTAAAAAAGAATCCTAATATGTACTCTTTTATGAAACTTGCTTTTCTAACCCATTGTAGAAATATCTCCAGAACAATGGAATTGATTTAACGGGTTCTTTTCAATGGTTGTAAAATATTTCACGGTATGAATAGGAGTTGAAGGGATCTTATGTTTTTTTATAGCCCACATGTTGAATATGCAAAAGACATATTACTAACCAAGAGAGTGGGAATTTTGCTGCCATATTTCTTCTGATTTCCTATTCCCGATGAAGGCTGGAAGGAGAGCTTAGGGAAACAAATCAGGCAGTTCTGCATCAACTGTTGTGGGATAATAGGGTCAGAGGAGTGTGTGTGAGACTGTGTATGTGAGTGTGTGGGTGTGTGTATGTGTATGTGTGTGCGTGGGAGTATGTGAGAGTATGTGAGTGTGTGAGCATATGTGTATGTGAGTGTACGTGGGAGTACAGGAGGTATGAACGTGTGACAGTATGTGTGTAGGTGTGTGTAAGCGTGGGTGGGAGTGTGTGTGTGAGAGTATGTGTATGTGAGCGTGTGGGTCTAGAAAGTGTGTGTAAGAGTATGTGCGTGTGTATGTGTATGTGAGTACGTGGGTGCATATGAGTGTGTGTATGTGAGTGTGTGAGCGTATGTGTGTGGGAGTGTGTGTGGGAGTGTGGGTGTGTGAGAGTATGTGTACATGAGTGCGTGTGAGTGCATGTGTGTATGTGACTGTGTGGGTGTATACGAGTGTGTGTGAGAGTATGTGAGTGTGTGTGTGTGAGAGCATGTGTTTGTGAGTGTGTGGTGTATGAGATGTGTGCATGGTAGTGTGTGAACGTGTATGTCAGTGAGTGTGTGAGAGGATGTTGGTGTAGGGAAAGAGTGGTGGTCTTTCACAGTAGCCTTAAAGAACTAGTGGATGCGTGCAAAAGTTATGCTCTAAAGAAATATTAAAGTTAGAGTCTGAAAAACAAACCCAAAGTGGGTCATTAATCAGGGGGGTCTTGGTGAACAGTGGGTTCACAGGAACAAAGATTTCATTTCGCTACCAAAGGGAAAACAAGAACCTGAATATCTACCAGGAGTGAGGACAGTAGATGGGCACTGGGAGGTGGTCCCGAGCTGGGGACAAGCACCACCCCAGCAGGGGCTTTTTCCAGTGTGCATTTGCATGGACAGCCTGGCTGCTCTCAAAGAGCCAAGAGAGGAAGAGACAGAGGACCTCAGTGGCTGATTTAGAAGTTACTGGGTCCATAGAGATAGGAGATTTTAAACACCCAGCCGCATATTTCACATCATTATATGTTGTGCCAAGTCTAAAGGTTAGTTTAAAGCTGAGGTGACTTTCAGGATTATGTTTGAAAGTTTTTCTTACGGTGACACAAAATCACACAAAAAACTTTCCATCTTTGTCCTGTTCATATATCTGGTATCTTAAGGAAATAGAGTCAGAGACTTCCTGGAGAGAATTTCTTATTTCTAACAAAGATCCTAATCCAGTGACTCAATGAATTCCAAGATAACAACTCCTATGGTCCATATTCTGTCTGCTTTGCTGTATTTAAAATAAAATATAAACACCATTTGCTAAGAAAGTATTAATAGTGTGATAGAATTTGTAAACCACTTTTTAAATTTATTTTATTTTTTTAATTGACAAATAATAATTGTACATATTCATGGAGTACATAGTGATATTTCAATACATATAATGTATTGTTATCAGATCGGGGTAGTTTGTCCACCATATCAAACATCTATTATTTCTTTGTGTTGAGAATATTTAATATTCTCCTTCTAGCTATTTCAAGCTATATATTATTGTCAACTATAGCCATCCTACAGTGGTAGAACCACTTTTTTTTTTTTTACCATTGAAAGTGAAATTATAAACTTTAAAAAACTCTATCTTCCCCATTGTGAAATATTCCTCTTCTTTGAATTCCCTCGCCTGATTTTCATTTCAGACCACATTGAATCTAAGGAATTATGTACAGTGGGAACACATAATTCTAGCTGTCCTGTTTCTTGTGAAGAAACGGAATATCCTGCCACTATATCTTATTCCAGTTTCCCAAGTAAAAAAGCTTTGAAATATCTTTCCAAGAAGTTGAATAAAAGCCAGAAATATATCAGGTAATCTTGTTAGTCTTGTAAATTACTTGTCATTAATGTGAATATTTCCTTTACTGAAAACTCTCAAAGACTCAGGGAATAAAATTTCTATCAATCAAGGGAGGTGACAGCTCATCACTGAATTAACAATGGTAGCACACAATTTTTAAATTAGATAATATCATGTTTTTCAACCACTTACTTTAATTGTGTGAAAGGAAAATGATGTTTGCTTGAGGAATTTGCTCATGATCACACTTTTACTGGTCCGATTGGGGAAAATAATAATTCTGCCTGATATCAATTAATGCTTTAAAATACGAAAATTCCTTACCAGTATATTATATAGTTTGAGTCTTCTAGTAACCACCTAAGGTAAATGGAACATAAATTATCATTCTAATGTCACAGATGAGGAAACAGAAGCACACTGTATTTTAAGTAACTGTCTTGTAAAGATAGAAGCACAGAAAGAAGTTGTGGCCAAAACCTTTGACTGTCAGCCCCAGGTACTTTCCACAGAGGCACAAGATTCCAATTCCTCTGATTAAATGAGTTCTCTTTCTGCTATACTATGCTGCCTCTTAGTAATAACAAATCAAATCTCATAAAAAACTCTTTGTTTTCTAACTGGGGAACAACCTTAACATTCCTCTTTGCTTTTTATTTATATTTTTAGGTCTAGGACATGAAACAGCAATATAGTATATTGGTATTTGTACTTATATTTATTAATATAAAAATATATTAACTAATTTAAAGTTGATTTGCATTTGCACAGTCAAGTACCTGACTTTGAAAGTGTGTTTTGATTCTAGTTTTAGCCTTGTATTTAATTTAAAAAAATTTTTTTCCTCATGTAAATGCCTACACAGCAAAGTGATCTTTACAAATCAGAAAGAAAAAGCATTTTCATCAAGATAGGACTGACGGAGGTATGATTTCAAACACTTATCAGATAAAAAAAAGAAGAGCTACAAAACTTGTAATTATGTGTTTCTTTATACTTCTGACTCTAACACAGATATTTCTGTATTTCATTTTAATGTGGGAAACCGATTTGCTTGTAATGTCATTCCTGTTATATCTAAATATGACTTAAAAGAGCACTTTGCATGATTTTTGGCTGATAAAAATCTCCTGAATTTCATTATTATTTAATATGCAGAGAATATAAGCATGATTTTGGAGACATGTTGGTGAATCAGAAAAGAAAGCCGTGTAAAAACAAGACGATCCTAAAGAATGCAGGTTTTTTTCCCCAAAACTCAGATTATTATAAATGTGTCTCCAATTAATCCTATCACATAATTGACATGTAGGGACCTCACATGGTTGTGAACAATGGAGGCTATTACCAGGAGGATTAAGGTAAAGAGCTGAACAAAGGCAGCTAGACTCAGAGGTTGCCCAAATCCTAGATAGAGGCAGTTAGAAGTCACACATATGATTAAGAAACTCGTTTGTGGACAGAAATCAAAGAATGATGAATCAGAAAATACAAATGCAAGCTGGGGGCAGTAGCTCATGCCTGTAATCCCAGCACTTTGGGAGGCTGAGGTGGGAAGATCACTTGAGGCCAGGAGTTGGAGACCAGCCTGGGCAACATAGTTAGACCTCACCTCTATAAAAACTAAATGAAAAAAAAAAAATTAGCCAGGTGTTGTGGTACACACCTGTAGACCCAGCTACTTGAGAGCTCTGAAGCTGAAGATGGAAGGATGGCATAAGCCCAGGAGCTGAAGGCTGCAGTGAGCCATGATCAGGCCACTGCACTCCAGCCTGGCCAACAGAGTGAAATTCTGTCTCAAAAAAAAAAGAAGAAAAAAAACATAAATGCAGTTTGTCAAAAGAATGGACATAAAATCTTAGCAGTGGTAAGATTAAAAAGAAGCCAACTACTTTAAACATGAATTCCTATGTATGTCTTCCTGGGGTGGAAATCAAAGCCACACAATGGCCCAAGCCAGGGTTCCAGGTGACAGCTGCTGGACCCCCAAATGATGAGAAGCTTAGCTTGACTGAACAGGCAGTGAAGAGGTGAATATAAGGGTAAATTGTGGCTGGATATAAGCCCATTTCATTAGCAAAACAAGTAATTTTTTAAATTGTTCTATTTTAACTTAAATTTTGAAATAAAAATCGTTTGCTTTGTGCAAAACCAATTCATTCCCCTTAAGGCAGCGTTCATGTTCAAGCATCTGAAAGCATTTCCTTAGTGTTTTGTAACACAATGAAAAACCCAGTGTTTATTTTATCATGTGCCTCTCATGACACAAACAAATATTCTTGGACCTAAATCGTGAACAATTTCACTGTCACCATGAGGCACAGATTTAGTGTGACCCAAATTACTGGGCAAAACAGCTTCCTGAGAGGAATTGAGTAAATATCACAATATTTTTATGGGGGAGGAATTCATCTTCTCTCAAAAACACAGATGGAGAATGTTTGGAAATGATTATGAACATTGTGCTTGGGAAATTAAACAATATTATCAGTGTACATGCAAATTAGAAGCACAACAGAGGCTAAAAAGATTGACATATTACTGAAATTTCTGTTCTTCCAAGACAACTTTATTATTTCCATCACTTTGGCAACTGCTTTATTATATGTAAATATTACCATACCCCCCATTATCTATTTCAACATAGTACATTCTCCTGTTACCCAGGGTTAAACCAATGGATATTAAGTAAATACATTAATGATGTATTTTAAATTAAGTATATTTGGAAATGTTGTTTTCAAAAACTGTAAACAATAAGGAGAGTGATTTACAGCCACATTTCTTAGATATATTAAAGAATACCATATAATTCTAGAAAACATGGTTAGTAGGATCCATTCTTAATGACAATTACTGTTGCCATTTGCAAATCATGAGGTGGTTGATTTCCACCTCACCTTATAGCACGGGTGAATATTTATTCACTCATTTATTGGTTTCCTCTTTAATTCATTCCCTTATTTGTCCGTTTTACAAATATATAATGAGCACCTACAATGTGTTAGGATTTGAGGAGCATTCGAAGCATTAGGAATAGGTTTTTGTATAAGACAAAAACCTTGCCTTGTTGTGCTATGTCCACTGGGATGGAGATGGACCATACATGTGTCTAGTCACGTCAGATGGTGCCTAGTGCCATGGAGAGAAGGCACCAGAGAAGCAGTCTCAGGAAGCCAGAGCCAGGGACGGTTGTTCCCAGGGTTGTGGGGCATGATCAGGAAAACCTCCCCTGAGAAGGTGAAGTTTGAACAAAGACCCAATGCAGAGGTTCTCAAAACTCCATGAGGGAGTTTTACTTGCAATATACTGGGAAGTCTTGGGGTGAGGGGTGGGGGTTGAGGAGAAGAGTGACATGATGTGGCAAGTTGCAGACATACATTTAAGTTATTGTATGAACAGAGGTATGTATTTGTTGAGGTGGAGTGCATTAAAGTTGGAAACAGAACGACTGGTGAAAAAGCTATTGCAAAAATTCGGGTGCAAAATAATGAAGGACTGGGCAAAGGTGGTGGCACTGAATGGGGTGAGAGGTGGCAGCAGTCCAGACATATTTTGAAGGTAAGGCAAATACGGTTTCCCGATGGATTGGCTACAGGGTGTGAAATTTTATAGTACATTATAAATTGGGGGAAATAGCAAGAGTTTGACTTGGAATATGTTAAATTTGAAATACCTGTTAGACATCCAAAGTAGAAATATTAAGCGGCAATTGAATATATTATTACAGTTCAAGGAAAAGAGGTGGCTGGAGATAGTGAGAGCTTCGAAGAGCCCATAAAGACCTGTAATTTTATTTTTTTAAGTTTTAATTTTTTTTTTTTATTTTAAGAGAGCTATTATTTTAAAATAATGTTTAGCCACTCCAGTCACATATAAAGATTTCTAGAAGATATTAAGGAAGCAGAGTCTTTGCCCAAATATACATTAATGACATAGAGAAAATAACTAGCATTTATTGAACACTCAATATACATGAGGTTCTGTGCCAGGTTCTATACATTATTACTTGACTCTGAGAGTTCAAGTAAAATTCTGACTACTCAAGAGGAATCCAAGATTCAGGAAAACAACATGGGTCACATAAGTAATGAGGGACCTAACCAGGGTTTGAATTAAACTTAAAGACACTTTTAAATTTCCGTAAATACTTTAGTCTACTTAGAGGATATTTACATTTAATGCCTTTTTTAGTTTCTCCGGAATGAGATGGAGAAAAATAATTCTTTCTCCTAAACACTAACACAACAAAAGTACCTTATTAAGTCATGCTAATTGTGATTAATATTGAATCTAATTCTGTGTCTAATTCAACAATTAATAACATCTAAACCAAAAATGAATATTACTTTTGGCAGCCAGGAGTTAAATGTAGTGCTGACAGTCATGACCTATGATATCTCTGTTTTCATCCCTAGGGAGAATCTTGTAAGCATTGACATAAACTATAGTGATTTAAACTATAAGATAACCCAACAGCAAAAAGCAGTGAGTGTGCCTGAATTACTTGGTAAGTGTTATTTAGTTGTTCCTCAATTTTTTTAAATTTTTAGTTAGTTTTTTTTTCCCCTTTCATATTTAAGGTTTAGCTTATCTATGAAGGAAAAAGAATCAGTAGTACTTGTCATTCGGCTACTATTTAAATCTAACACTCTCCCACTCTTTAAAAAACACCAATGTAAGCAAACCTCACATGGACTTTGACAAAGAAAAGGCTGGTGGTGTTTGTCATTTCATACTCACACTCACATCATGCTTTCCCTTCTTTGATGAGACTGCCATCCTCATCAAAGGACTCTTGTAGCGTGTTTCAGCAATCCTGCATCCGGGTGGAAAGTCAGCCACCTCGTATCTTCACACAGAGCTCCACCCCAGAACCCGAGGAAGTAAAATTAGGTATTTGGTTTACAATCACTGTCTGCTCACTGGCCTTCATCACACAGTCCTTAACAAACTTAATTGCTGGTTTCCTAGATCTCATTGCATCTTAGAGGCCATGCAAGAGATAGAAGAGGACATTAGAGTCAGGCAAAGTGACAGCAGTCAGACATAGCCGCTGAGACTGTGAACAGGGAGGAAGTATACACATTCCCCAAAGCTCCTGGAGAAGCCTATACTTCATTACCACACTTTACAAAAATGGCATGATCCTAAGAATGGCCCAGGGCAATGAGATAATGATTAATAATGTAACCTATTTTAAAAAGCAGTGCTGGAATGGTCAAATTCAGAGACAGAAAGTAGAATGGTGATTGCCAGGGGCTGGAGGAGGAGAGATTGGGGAGTTAGTGTTCAGTGCATACAGAGTTTCCATGGGAAAGAGAAAAAAGTTCTGGAAATGGGTGAAGAGAATGGTTGTATAACAATGTGAATGTACTTAACACCACAGAACTGCACACTAAAACATTGTTAAAATGTTATATTTTACTTTGTGCATATTTTACCACAACAAAAAAGCACAAATAATAAAAATAAATATAAATTTTAAAATCATCCAAAAAAAGGCAATACTATGCTAATATACTTTGGTTAAATGAAATATAAATGCTTAAAAAGAAATGGTTTGGACACCTGAAGTTACAACTCGCTTGGAAATTAATTTTCTGGAAAACATTATCATCCAGTAATGCTATCTGGATGGCATTTCTGCTCCTTATGTAACACATGGACCTGAATTTGTAATTGTCTAAGATCTTTTATGACTTTAGCAAGCTTTTACATCCTCCAAAGCCTTTGAGTTATATTTTTAGAAACAGATTTTCTGTTTGCTTTTTCCTCCGTGCTTTATGAGATGATTTGTATGAATATTACTATAAGCTATTACTTATTGCTATAACTTTACTTATACCAAATTTTAAAATAATACACTGAACCCACCTTCATATAATATCAGTTATCATTAACTTATGAGTTTCAAATAATTTAACTTCTAATAATGTCTAACTTGCTGTTTATGGAAAAATGACATTCAATTTTTTTATTGGTTTTATTACAGCAGATGTTGGTGGTCAGCTGGGCCTATTTTGTGGGGCCAGTATAATTACAATTATAGAAATCATTGAATATATATTCACCAATTTCTGCTGGATATGCATTTTCTTTTTGGTGAAGATACCTGAAATGACCCAGTGGACTCATCCACCTCAGAATCATCTGGGAAATAAAAATAGAATAGAGGAATGTTAATGTTAATGTTCATATAGAATAAAAGCGTTTGCTTTTCTTTTCACAATACCTTCGGATTTATCATGACTAATTCATTGTTATGTAACTTTATATTGTAGTTTTGGGGGTTCAATAAAAGCCAATGAAGATATGTATCTCTTTATAAATATTTCTGTCTATCCATCTATCTATTTGTTCTTGGTTGTGTCTGTCTGTGTATTTATTTATATATATAAGAGAAACGGGCACTATTTTTTTCACCTTTGTATTTCCAGTACCTAGAAGAGCAGAGATTACATAGTTGGCATTTCATAAATTTATTTTCAATGAATAAATGTTTGTATAATGGAAAAAAAGACATTCTTTATGACTAAATATGTAAATTATATGTGATAAATAAACTATGAGAGGACAAAATATTTCTTTCTTCAGGAAATAGTGTATATGATTTATGCTTTATAAAGTTTTTGAGAATTTTCATTTTCACTAAGAGTCAACATATTTTTTCTTTTCTTTTTTTTTTTTTTTTTTTGAGGCAGAGTCTTGTTTTGTTGCCCAGGCTAGAGTGAGTGCCGTGGCGTCAGCCTAGCTCACAGCAACCTCAAACTCCTGGGCTCAAGCGATCCTCCTGCCTCAGCCTCCCGGGTAGCTGGGACTACAGGCATGAGCCATCATGCCTGGCTAATATTTTCTATATATATTTTTAGTTGTCCAGATAATTTCTTTCTATTTTTAGTAGAGACGGGGTCTCGCTCTTGCTCAGGCTGGTCTCAAACTCCTGTCCTCGAGCGATCCACCCGCCTTGGCCTCCAAGTGCTAGGATTACAGGCATGAGCCACCGCTCCTAGCCAACATTTTTTTTCTTTTACTTGAAGTGTTCTATTGTAAGTTACTTTTGGAGGGGCAGGAATCTATATTTCCAATATAGGTATATACTTAAAATAAATCTAATTGAAAATAAGATTAAATCTGTAGTTTATTAAACGTACATGGCATTTTGGCATTTTTTTCCCCAAGTACTTCTATTTACTTACTTAATCTAGAGAGGAAATTCTACAGTTTCAGTGTTCTCCTTACCCCTGAGGCTATAGACCTACTTTCAACTGCTCAGAATATTTAATCAATGGTGAATTGTTCAGAAGGCTTCTTAAACATAGTTAAGAAATCATAATCATGTCAAAGACTTCTAACCTCTAATTCATTCTCTGCAGTATCACATTTTTTTCCAGACACCATTAGAGTAAGTTGGGAAAATTTTGAAATGCTGTCTTTAAGCTTAATGGTAAGCAAGTGCTAGTGCCTTGGGAATGAGGCCAGTGCAATCTGGTGGTAGTCAAATTAGAAATATGTACATCTCATGACTCAGAAATCCCTATCTTGGGTAAATACTGGAGAGAAATTCTCCCACAGAGATACGGCATGCACCTTCTCACTTCCTACATTGCGATTCTTCTACTTATCCAAATATCAATCCTACACTAAACCAAGGAGATACTATTCTTTCCCTTTTTTTCAACATATTGAACAATTTTAAACAATTTTGTATTTTCAGTGATTCATAGAAAAACTCTGCAAATTTTGTTATGGGTCTCACATAAAATGGGTCAAGTAGCAGAATATATAATTGAGAGGACTCTCCTACTTTTTGGACTTGATGAAGCTTGCATTATAAAAAATATTAAGTGTTTCATATAGCTCACTAATTTATTTTCCAATATTCCTATACTATGAAAATGACAAATATATATAAAAAGACCCTAGAGGAGTTAGGGATGCCAACCCCCCACACAGCTGAAAATTCACATATAACTATCTACTTCTCAATAGCCTACTGTTGACCAGAATCCTTACCTATAACATAAACAGTCAATTAACACATATTTTGTATGTTATATGTATAATATTACATACTATTCTTATAATAAAGTAAGCTGGAGAAAAGAAAATGTTAAAATCATAAGAAAGAAAAAATATGCTTACTATTTGTTAAGTTGAAGTGGATCATCATAAAGGTCTCCATCCTTGTCATCTTCACATTGAGCAGGCTAAGGAGGAGGAGGGAGAAGAGGGGTTGGTCTTGCTGTCTCAGGGGTAGCAGAGGCAGAAGAAAATGCCCATATAAGTGAACCCGAGCAGGTCAAACCCACATTGTTCAAAAGTCAACTGTATTTTGTTTGAAATAAATTAAATAGGATTGATGTCATTGAAGAGCTAACTGGCTAAGAATGGATATTCCTAAATTTGTCATTGAAGGTGGATAAACATATACAACCCCGTAAAAACAATGTATAATTCCCAAATTACTGTGTGAGAATGGGAGTGGAGGGAGGCAATATGCTTTATCTTTGCACTTAAAGTGATTGTTGCTTACAGTAGACATCTGCAAAAAATGCCAAGGAAAGTAAAAGAATAAATTGGCAAATTCAGCTCATCATGTTTCAAAATTTGGGGGAAGACAATGGGGTAATGAAATTTCTGATATAACTTAATATACTCTTTAGTTTTAACATGAAAGTCATCATAATTTTGTGGGCTTTTTTGATTTGGACAAAAAGAAAGAGTTTTTGTCCAATATGGTTAATGAAATATTTTTATATATAAAATACTAATTAGAACGCTAATCAATTAGTAAACTAATTATTGTGATCACATATTTTTAAAGATAGTGAAGTGATAGGAAGTAGCAGAAACTTT
>CM052440.1:115323769-115354948 GCA_028533085.1 Varecia variegata
CTAAAAAATAGAAAGAAATTATATGGACAGCTAAAAATATATATATAGAAAAAATTAGCCGGGCATGGTGGTGCATGCCTGTAGTCCCAGCTACTCGGGAGGCTGAGGCAGAAGGATCGCCTGAGCCCAGGAGTTTGAGGTTGCTGTGAGCTAGGCTGACGCCACGGCACTCACTCTAGCCCGGGCAACAGAGTGAGACCTGTCTCAAAAAAAAAAACAACTTTATTTTTATGTGACTCTTTTCTCCCTGATGATCTAAAACTGCTTGGTAGGCAATGGTGGTCACCACTTTACAAAACAGACAATAAATGTCACCAATAATAAAAGCAAATACAACCTGTATGTAACACTCACTGACACCTCCTATCTTTAATTTTTAAGAAGTCATTTTCTATTCAAAAGTATGATGGTGAGATTTGGCTGGTTAAGCCCTATTTGAATAGACCATACCACAGTAACTGTGTGAATTGGAAGGTGGTAATTGAAATAGAAACATTGTTTCTTCCCTTATTTTCATGTAATCAAACATGTAACTCTTTATTAAAGAATTTAAATTTAGCTAACATAATTAAATATTATAAAGCACATGTTTAATAGAGACACATACATTAATACTCATATACTAATCAGGATCTAGTCAGTTGATTTTAGCTTGGAGTCAAAAGTCTTCACAATGTGTTTGCCTCAGATTTATTCATTTTTTAGAAGTCATCTTTCAAATCCATTAGTTGATCTACTCAATGTTTTTAAATTGTTAAAGTTAGTATAGTCAAAACTTTAGATGATACTCTCAAAAGGGCCAGGCCAAAGTCACAGCACAAATGTGTTGAGTTTTTTACCAAAGAAATGATGGAATTTTGGAGTAGTAATTAACTTTAGATATCATCTCGACCCACTCCTTTTACACAGATTAGGAAATTGAGTGTTTCTAAGAAGTCACGTGACTCGAGAAGGCCAGTGTTTCCTTGCCAGAACTGGACTTGATTCTCTGTAAAGTTTTTTGTTTTGTCTTATTGTTTTGTTACTCTACACTATATTTCTCCCTTGCAATATATTAATAGAGAAAGTAGTAAGGAAGAATCACAAATGCATTTTTTCATTAATGAAAAATAAGGGTTTTTCCAATTTCATCCTTATAAATAAACAGTATTCTTATTTGTACTCAACAACTTTTAACACAAACTAGATGCAATTTAGTTTGCTTATAATACTACTGAACAAAACTATTGCTTCTATTACAAATTGCTTGTTTTGGCAAATTTATACTGCTTCCTATATAATTATGAAATATTTGGGTGAAATTTCTGAACAAGATATTTGTGAATAGATTTCATGCTATACAAATGGTCATAACGGGTAGAAATAATTATTTTTATGGCATTCATTTGAGCCTGAGGGAGAGTAGGAGTGAATTTAAGGTTACACACAGAAAGTGATGGTTGGGAGCCAAGATGGTGAACTCTCTTATGAGAGAACCTGTGTTCTTCCCTGTTCTTTTCCAAATTTCAGTTCCAAACAGCATTCTCTGCTGCCCTCTAGAGCTTCTAAGAGCCATTAGTGACAGCAGCAAAAATAAAAAATAAAAAAAAATAAAAACCACAAACCTACAAGTAAGCAAACAAGAAATTATTTTCTCCCCTTAATGACAAAGAAAACAGAACATATCATTTGGCAAATCAAATATATATTTAAACCAAATGAAGTAATGAATTAGTTCTGGAATGTATATATTTAAATTGGTATTTAATTATAAACATGTAAAAACATGTACAATCTCTTCAATTCAAACTGATAAACTGTAATCTTTTCATAATATTTGGTTCTAATTTTTCGGTGGTTTTCATTGGGTTTGTTTCAAGGTTCAGGAAAGTTAAAATGTGTTTAATGGTTTTTCTTGTTGATCCTCTTGTTTTTTCATATCATTTGCTGTCCATGATTTAGTTTTACCAGTATCTGTTACCAATAATTCACAAATTTACAATTCTTAGATTATCTTTCTGGTTGTTCTGAAAAGGCACGCCAAAGTTACATCTCCTCTGATCTCTTCATATTTCAATTAGCTCTGCCAACAACTCTAGTGAGTGTTATTATAATCCTTGTTTCTACAATGAAAGAAGCAAGTAACAAAAACTTAAGTGGCTTTACCAAAATCAGAGAGCTAGTCACAGGCTGTTTGGAAATTCAAAGTAGGTGGGCCCAACCTGAAAAAAGAAAATTCTGTTCTCTCTACACACATTAATGCCACCTCGAAAGAAAGAATAGTCATTTGTCTTTTAAATGTATTCACAAGAACTTCAAACTCATGTCTAATATTACTCTTACTGCCTTTCTGCTAAGCTCTGTTAGTTACCCTTCTACATCCTCCATCATATTTAATGGAACCATCATCTATATGCTAACCAAACCAGAAGACTTCTCCTAGGCTCTTACCTTCTCACCACCCTCCTTGGCCATAAGTAATTATTCACCTTTAATAGTGAACTGTGATCACCCTTCAACTGGCTTCCAGCCTCGCCATCACCTTAAAGCAGGCTTGTGCACAAAGCACAATAGCCCTCTCACTCCACCCTTATGTCCAAGCTCCTTCCCTCTAAATCAGCCCCTACACCAATGACACCATGATTTTCTGCAAGCACAAATTTAATAGAGGTATTTTAACCCTTTTTTGCCTCTTCTTTTCTCCAATCTCATTTATTATTCCTCATTCCCTTCAAATCTGGTTTCTAGCCCCATGACTCTAAGAGACTTCTCCCTCCATTCCTTCACTCAACAAATATTTATCAAGTGCCTATTTTGTGGAAGGTTTAAGGGATATCTAGAGAAAGAGGAACCATTTTACCCTTAATACACTTACAGCCTAATAAGGAAATATATATATGCTTATATATTTATAGCAGATACCATGCTAACTGTTCTAAGTATTGCTGGATGATAAGGGAAGTGAAACTTACTGAAGAGAGTCAGGCAAGGCTCCAATAAGAGTCTAATGAGCTGAGTCTTAAAAGAGAAATAAGTTTGCAGCAGAGCATGAGTAGGGAGCATTCCTGACAGAGCACAGTATAAGATTACGAAGGTAGCAACTAGGCAATGAAGCTGATAAAAGTGACAGCTTTTCTATGCTTTGCTAAGGTGTATAGACAATGAATAGCATGTAAGTGATTTTAGGCTGGAAAGCAATTTGGATTTGTGGAAGATCACTGTGGCAGGAATCTTGAGAGTTTGGAATAAAGGGGAAAAGCTCTACTTTTAAGTAGACCTACCATTTGATAGAGCAATCCCACTACTGGGTATTTACCCAAAGGGAAAAACGACCTTTTATAAAAAATACACCTGCACCTGAATGTTTAAAGCAGCACAATTCACAATTGCAAAGATGTGGAAACAACCCAAGTGTCCATCAATACATGGGTGGACTAATAAAATGTGGTATATGTATACCATGGAGCACTACTCAGCCATAAAAAAAAAAAGGTGAACTAATACCTCTTGTATTAACCTGTATGGAATCAGAGACCATTCTTCTAAGTGAAGTATCACAAGAATGGAAAAACAAACACCACATGCACTCACCATTAAATTGGATCTAATTGAGGAACACTTATGTGCACATATGGAAACAAAACTCATCAGAAATCAAGCAGGTGGAAGGGGGGAGGACGGGATGAGTAAATTCACACCTAACATGTACAGTGCACACTATCTGGGTGAGGGGCACACTTACAACTTTGACTCAAAATGTACAAAAGCAATTTATGTAACCAAAACATTTGTACCCCCGTAATAGTTGAAATAAAATAAAATAAAATAAAAAGATAGGAAGTAGACAGATTTATAAGACAGATCTTGCAATGGTTCAGTTTAGAGATGATGCGTGGCTGAACGAGGAGAGTTTAGGCAGAATAAAGTAGACTTTTAAGAACATTCAAGATGTAAACGTGGGAATACAATGTCTTCGAAGGCAGAGATGTTTTGCTCATTGATATATCCCAAATACCCAGTGTTTGCCACAAGTAGATGCTCAAGAAATATATGTAGGATTCTGGGAAGACAGCAGTGTCACTAGTCTCTCGGAATCTTCCCTAAGAAACAGGCAGAAAAACTATTCCCACTTCTCCCCCTTCTCTCAAGTTACTCATTCTCTGAGGTTTATTTCTGTATCTTCAATATGTTTTATCATCACAAATATTACATATTTTCATTATGTGTACACATGTCTGTCACCTCTAAAAGATTGAGAGCTCTTTAAGTAAGGGGATGGCATTTCACATTTAACTGTGTCTCCTCCCTTCCATGTCCAGTCTTTTTTTCCCATTACTTTGTTGGCACTAAAGAAAAACAGCATTTAAGAATATGACTAAGAGGAACCCTTAACAATTTCTAATGGTAGCAAATCAAAATTAATTTATGAAAAAGGCATTAATGCAATAGCAAATAATAATGTTAATATCTTTATTGAAATAAAAACTGTACAGAGACAAGTGGAAAAAATAATTTATTGCCGATTCTTTTACACATTAACATGGAACATTTATACATATATTGATGTGCTGATAGGAAATACTAAATTTAAAGACAACCATTTTTACACAAAAGTAGTTGCACTCTATTTTATAAAGATATATATTAATAAATTATCAGATACATTTAAGAACAAGAGGCCAATTATTCCAATTGTAATGCACTCTATGTTGAAATTAAACTAATTTTTCTGAACATGATGTCCTGGATGTAATGACATTCTTCAAAGCTAAGAAAAGGAAGCTCATTTCTGTAAATAAAAGGCCGAGAATGTTCTAACAGAAGTATCCCAGCAGTATGTTTCCATCTTTATTCTTGGGTATGGCTAGAACTCCTAACATTTAGCCCGAGCTAATGGAATAGCTCAGTGTGAAACAGCACAGCTTTCTATAACAGCTGCATGTGGTTAATGAGATTTAATACAAGGGATATAATACAAATGATAGCATTTTAGAAGAAGTATAATTTCCATATGATTTGAATGAGCAACCAAATACTTTAACAACAGAAATGAGTATTCTATATTCCCAAAGAGAAATGAGCATACTTCAAAATAGTCACTATTTTCATAGCATGGTATATCAATTCTTACTTTGAGAGTCTGAAAATAAATTGCATTTTTTCCCTAAAACTTAGAATTCACTCCTTTAGAAAATGATTTCTACAATGATATATACCCACATGATATAAACTTTGTTACATGTTATAGTCATTAAAATATACATATACATATATATGGAGCACTAAACAGATTTGGTAAACCATACTATATATACACATGGCCAAATATTGTTCAGTTTCATTGAATTAAATTCAACAAATAGTTATTGGGTGCCTACTACTTGCAGATGACCACGTCAGGTAATGCTTGTAGTAGATTTTAAGACACAAGAAGCTCACATCACCCACATCAAAAGCCAAACTTTATATAATATACTAAAACCTTAAAAATAATCGAAAGCAGAGCTGAAGTTGAATAATGGATAGTGAGAGATATACCTAGGAAAAAGGCTTGGGATAATCGACAAGGACAAAGTAAAATCTGTATCCAGAGGGAAGAACTGCTCCTGGGCTTGGCTTGTGTTAGGAGATAACTGTTGTCTTCTTCATCCCACAATCCCAGAGTCAGTAATCATGCAGCTTTGCTTCCTTAACAAAGTGGAAGAAATAGGGGATCGATTTGCAGTGATAATAAAGCTTGTAATATCCCCTAAATATATTTTTCTCTCTATGAGGGTGTGATCTGCAGTCACATCTGCAGTTTCTCTGAATTATTCCCACCATAATTCTGGGAAAAACTGAGCCACCTGACTAAGATGACCAACACTCGAGGTATAGTTTGGTTTGTCAGAAGAACATCAGTAAACATGCCAACCCCATAGGTAAATTATTTAAAGTAAAACCAGCTAAAAGAAGACAAATACTTTAAAACTTGACATTCCATTCCCTTTAGGACTTGTTATACTCTAAAAGCACTTTTAGGGAATGTATACATACATGAAAGGAAATATAATCATGTAGTCTCACCCCCTCTGAAGAACCAATACATCTACAGGGGAACAAAGCATCAAACTTGCTTCTGGTGCAACACATTATGAGTAGGAAAAGACTAGGCATGACCTTAGTGTGTACAATGTCACTGTGAGTGGCATGATTCCAGTTTGGATGTGATGTTCTAAGTCCATTCTAGCATATGGGTTCTGGTTGGAATGCAACCAAAATACTAGCAAGAACCTAAAACTTCCCTAAGGAATTAATTACATTCTGACAAATTATGAATCCCGCATTTCTCTAGGAGAAATATACAAGGGACTAGGTCACTAGGATTTCCAAAAATCCCCAAACACTCCACAGGGAGGTATCTTGTCCCTTAGAAGGATCTTAAACTTCATGGTTGAGAAATCTCCCATGAACTGCAGCCCTCTTGGCCATGATGGTGATCTCAGAACTAGCTTAGGGGCCCAGGACAGGGGCCAAGGGAGTCCCTCACCGCCCATGTAACCTCAGTCGTGTCTGAGACAGATTACAGGGGAAGAACAAAAGAATAGGCCTTTCAATCTAGTGCTTTGGTTTTAATCTCATTAGAAGACAAAAGCCGGTAACCATAAAGTATGCCTCAAAAAGTGTTTATTGTTTGAACCGGCTCATTAATGTTTCAGTTATTTCCGCTGCTTTACTGAAACATAAATTTCTGTAAGCAAGAATTCTTTTCAAATGAAACACATTTTCAGTGATTATGATTTAGCTCCCCATATTTATACTCTGTTTTAAAAATGAGAATTATACTCTGATTAGTCATACCTCTGTTCCTGTATTTTTTCTGGACAGAAACCAAACTTGCATTGGTTCTTTTTTGCCCTTCATAGACACTGGGCCTCTGTGCTCCAAATGGAATTGTGGATCTGAATTTTCTGGAGACATAAGACATCTAAAAGACAGGGGGGAGTAGGGAGAGAAGTATACAGTGGCTGTTTGGAGAAGGCGACATGTATCCAAGATATGAACTGAGATAGCAAGAACACGTGCTGAAGTTGTACTGAAAAGTAACTCAAGGTTTTAGTAACAATGATCATATCAGGAATTCCAAGGATGGTATGAAATAATTTAAAATGGAAATGACATAATCTTCTCAAATAAAAAATAAACAATCTTAAGCGAGGAAAGAAAGAGTGGAGGTGATTAACTGTTTAAAGGTGCCAAATTCACTCAGACAGTTAAACCATATGCAAAGACTCATTTTGTTTGAAAATCAGTAAATATCAAGACATTTTCTCTTACCTGTATGTATATTCAGACACATTTATTTTTCCCTTTTCTCCTGTGGTTTCCGTTCTGCTTGTGAGGTTGACAGTATTTCCAAAAAGACAATACCGAGGCATCCGCTGTCCTATGACACCTGTAACTACCTCTCCAGTGTGTATCCCTATTGTTATCTGTAGAAACCAAAGCTTTGCTTTAATAACTTCGATCATTAACATATGACTTTTTTGCTTACTATGTATTACAGACCAATGTAGAACCATCATCTAGAATCATAAGATTTCTTTATAAGAACTCTAAGTACGTTACAATCAACTTCAAAAACCTTTACAAAATCTCTGTCTCCCGAGAGAAACATTTGAAGTCTGAATATTTCAGCGATGTAAATCTGGTAACTTACATGAGACACAGAAAAGAGATTTTGAAAACTAAACCAGAAGGAGCAGAAGGTTTTATCTCATACTCATGACTTTCAGTACATGGAACAAACTAGATAATTTCAAACAGTTCAACAAATTTCCCATGTCTATGAAAGAATGTAGTACAATGGGCTCAATAAAATAGTGTAGTCTTTGTTGTTTTTCTTTGTACACACTAATGATTTCCTGGTCAAGAATATGAACCAGTTATCCACAAAGGTCTACTGCTGTTATTTATAACATTTACTTTATTTACTAACCTGAACAGATTCGCCATCTACTTGAACCTGGCCAGCAATTTCCATCATGTCCAAGGCCAGGTGGCAGATGGATCGTGCATGGTGGATGCATGGCTCTGGTAAACCACTCACTGTCATGTACTTGTCACCAACAGTCTCCACCTAACATATTACATATATTTAGATGTTCTTTGGTTAGCATAAAAATGACTGTTTCATTTGCTACTCTAATAAAAAAAACAATTTCCCAGAACTATCAGCAACTTTAAAGTCCCTAAATTCCTCTCTCCCTCAATTCTCTTAAAATTCTAATATATTCAACTCCAACAAAATGAAACCTTGTAATTACACACATAGTACTTGGGGTCTTTGATTACAGGCAGGTATGGACACTAAATTATTTTTCCTCTAGTAAGCAATTAGTTTCCCACCTCAGATCCCCTTATAATTCAGTAGAATAATTTTTTACCTTATTTGCCCCTAAAACCGTGATGGTTTAATGGCACAAGAGCCATGACTTGAAGTTCAGTGATTTATCATGGTCAGTAACCATTTATTTTTATGATGTGCTCACCAAGTGCCACATTGTATCTCTGAAAATGACTATAAAATAAATAGTCTTTGTGGAATTACATTACCCCAGATGCCTAGGGATGGTTTAGTTAACATTCTTGCCTTTATGAAGCAATATTCCACTGACTTCATTTTTCCAATATTTGTCTCTAATTGAAACAAAGGGCAGAAATGCCTTATAAACGTTTATCTTCAAGTTGATGTTATCTAAAAGCAAACCTCAGTCCCCAGTACCCTTCTCATGCCCCACGACTTCTTTACTGTGGGAAGCATTTATGTATTTCAGTAAAAATGTCTCTTGCAGAGCACTAAAACGAATGCTATGTTTATAGTAAATGTGATAAACACCCTGTGCAGATTTGTTAGCCTAAGTGCAAATACGCTGCTAAACATTTCATTTTAACCAGGGGATCACCCACTCCATGAAGCATTCCTTTTAGTTACAAGAAAGAGAAAGTTTTATAACAAGAGGCAATTATTTAAGAAAATGGTAAACACTGACTACACGGAGGTTTGCGGTACCAGGGCTGCAGTGCTGGAGGCAGAACCGTGACAGCAGTGCCTCCGGAGGGGACTCTCGGAAAACCAGACTGAAGAGCACTGCAGTAGCTATCACGAGGACTTGCCTTATAAACAAACGGATTTTTCCGAGAATCCGTCAGTGTGTCAAATCTGGTGTAGAGGTCGTTGAGAAGGTTGACAATCTTCATGGCCCCTTCTCCAGATGCATGCTTGCTACAGAAAGCATTGAAGCCCACAATGCCACTGAAGAGGATGGTCACGTTGTCATATCTTTTGGCAGGCACTG
The DNA here is from genome assembly GCA_028533085.1 of Varecia variegata. Lineage (NCBI taxonomy): Eukaryota > Metazoa > Chordata > Mammalia > Primates > Lemuridae > Varecia > Varecia variegata. Next base: position 115,333,087 of record CM052440.1, read on the forward strand.
GACGCTTATGTCGCAGCTCATTGGCAACAGACGGAGGAAGGACAGAATACAGCAATCTGTTCAGCAGGATTAGGAAAGCGCCACTGTAAGACACGCTGGGAATGCCTTTAGTATTTCTGCTGTCCCTTTCACAGAGCACCAGTGTCATTTGCACTGTCAAGGCCTGGATTCTGATGGGAAACCCTCTAAAACTAGCATCAAATGCTAGCCATATTCATTAATACAAGCAAAGAAGGGGACTTGGCGATAGAAAATCAAAGTTTTCATTTTTAGTCCTGTATTCTGACCCTGCTATTATGCTATTCACAGGACGAAGGCTGTCATTACCAGCACTTAAAACGTCGTATGAATAGCACAATACCAGGAGCATGTGCACCTCTCAAAAAGAAGAAATTTATCTCAATTTTTGGAAAGTAATATTAGAAGCCGCAGGATCTTTCTCCAGTGTCATTCATGCCTCACTCCTCCATAGGAGAAACTGATAAGACAGGTGAAAATTGGTTTAGATGAAAAAATATTTTATTTCTATAGGCAAAACTGAGACCCCCACAATGGTATCAGAGATCACACTAAGAGGACAAATGTGGCAAGCACATCGCAGGAGAATGAGAACTGATGAATTTAGAGGTACGGAAGCAGAAACCAGGCCTGTGGGAAGACTCAGAGGAACAAATGAGGCCTCTTGCCTTTTTCTTCCCTAAACCACAAGGGCACCGTGTGGGAAGTTTCTATGTGCAAAATGGAGCTGAGCTCTCCATGTTGTTTCTAGCCATGGTGGAATTTCTCCAGTGTTTCACTTTTGACTTTTAAACAGAACGGTTTATAAAATGTTAAAGCTGTATTTGAATATTAAGTGTGAACAGTAGAACTATTTAGCTTTAAAGGAAATTAATAGTAAACGGTTTCTAATTAAATGACCTTGAAAACCAAGTATCTATAAAAGTCTAATTCTAAATCTAATAATCTAAAAAATAATATAAGAGTTCTTGAAGCACAATAACACTAAGTAGTACAAACAGTTTCAGAGAGTCAAACCCATCTTGGGGAATCAAAATAAAGGAATAGTTCTGTGATAAGTACTTATCGGCTACTCATCTTCAAGACAAGAGCATTGTTCTACTCCCAACAACTTCCAATTTTGGACTCCTGGTCTAGGAAGAGAATATCCTGCTTAAGCTGACAATTTCAGAAAAAAGTGAATTAAGAGCTTTTTCAGTACAGAATATATGAATATTTTCACAATTCAAAGTGTGCATTCTTTATAGTATTGGTTAGTTATCTGTTTATTGTGAATGCAGATACTAGCTAATTGAGTCACTACACAAAAAATGAATTCTAGGTGGTTTTCTAATATATTAATAACCAGATCAAATATTGGGTAACTCAAACCTACAAACCCAACTGACTTTGAACCTTAGTCCCAAGGTCTTACAAGCTCTATAAAACGTGTAATTTTTCATGGATGAAGTTGTACTGTGTATTAATAATTACACACTTTGAATTATTTCTCAAACAGTGGAAGAATTTGAGCTACCAGCCCCCATATAATTTCTGAAATTTACAAATTGACTGGATAAATTAAACTGTGTGCAGTTTAGGGCCATGAAGAAACTAAAGTGGCATCAAAGGAAATAAACACAACTTTTAGCTTCATTATACAAAGGCCAAGACGTGAAAATTAAGAAGCTATGGATAAAGACAGGTATTTAAATGGCATTCCCTATTTCAGCCATGCTACTAATCAAGTTAATGGGCGTGTTTACTTGTGTGCACAGCATCCATCCACGGGCAGATACACAGGTATCAACGCAGGAGAAGTATAGAAAGTGACACTGTCATCAATCTTCTGGGTGTTCAAGTAGAAGAAATACTAATAGTTCTTATGGGAAGTAGGGCAGATCAGTTCAATTCTCTAAAAAGATAGCTTTCTATTACATAAACATTAAAAAATGTCGGCACACAAGAACCTAGGTAAAATCTCTTATGAATGTCAGTGATTTAGTGCTTTTAATTAGTATACGGAAGCAAGGCCAAGTAGTATGCATGCTATGTATTCATTTATTAATAAATGTAGTACTTGAAAATGAAGTATTATCACTGAAGTTATTTGCCTAATATTTTATAATTTAATCTACCATTCATGGAAAAATAATCATTTTATATTTTGATATCTTTGCTAATGTATGTCATTACAGATGTAATTATCATCATTACAGATGACATCAGATTCATATATTTCAAGCCCTAAAATAATTTAGAGTCCAATAAAAGACTCTTTAAAATATATGACAGTCAATTCTAAGTTCACTGTTCAGAGTAGCCCTTTGCACATGGCCAGCCTCTGGCATACTGAAGATGGCTAATATATAACTCTTGTATGAATGAATGAATGAATGATAGTTGGACTTTAATTTTTGAAGTAAATTTGAATGTGAATTATTCTCATGATTTTTAAAGAGATGTTTTGGCATACATTCTTTCAACCTTAGCTTCTAAACATAGAAGACATATTCCTACTGCTATTAAGATCGATTTATTTCTTTACGTATAATTTCTTTTTAAAAGTAATGGGGAAGATTTTACCTACTACGCCAGAGCTACCACAGGTCTCATGGCTTCTTAGCCTGGTTATCAATTTTAAGTATAGTAGAGTCACAGTCTATTATGAATCACAGTCATGCCCCAAGTGTTACATTCTTACGTGTCTGTCTTTTTCTTTTCATCTTCCAGGGCTCTTAACGTGAGCTGCAGCCTGTCTGTGAGGATTTCCAGTTCTTGGGTCAGTTTGTATTCCTCTCTGAATTGTTCTCCCAAAAGAACAAGATCTCGCGTGGCATCATGCAGAGGGATGTCACTCAGATACAGCCCTCTCCTTGTCAAATCATCCAGGTTCATCACACTGTCATACAGAGAAACGAGGCAAAATCAGTCCTAACTTGTCCACATGACAATGCCAGCCCTGATTACTGTCAAGGAGTATAATCCTGACGTGGCCTATCATTCAAAGAGTCAGGCTGAAGGAAGTAAAATTATGGAGAATTGAAAAAGAATATGACTTTATTCTCTTAGATATTTAAAAATCTAGCAAAAAGCAGTGAACTTGAAATGCATTTTTGCGAAGTTGCACTTTTTGGTGCCTTCAGCCTAAACTGAAAGATAACATAGAAAACATCCCTATGAAAACTATTCAGGTATTAAATACAAGGCTGTTATTTATTATTAACATATTATTCTCATTATAAGGAGAGAAAAAAGTCCATCTCTACTCTCTTTATCAGGAATAATCATGCTTCTTTTGAAAAACTAGTTCATTTTTGCCTTAGGGATTCTATGAATCTTGTAACTGGTTATTTTTCCCTTTGGGACACAATGATTGAAAGTTCCCACCAAAATATGCTTTCCTGAGTGTGTTACTAGATAATGCATATACACTTTGTTCATACACAGTTATAAGTACACAAGCTATCATCTAACAACAATTCCCGCAGTTACCTTTTCTATTGTTCTAAAGCAAATTTAGATCTAGTTTTCATATTCTAATTTCCCATGTATCTTTTACTAAAATGCTTTCTTAAAATGAGAAAATAACAATCCATAGTTTTATTTTCCTCTAATGTTTACTACAAATAACATATTTTACATAAATTTTAATTTAATGATATATTTTGAACAGTGTATTTAGGTCAGAGTAGCTACATATTTTTAATATAAAATAGTTCAAACTCAGAAACAATTAGAATCCTTTTAGATTTTTTGCTAATATACTATAGAAAAAATAATTTCTTGCTGTCAAATATATCCATGTATTTATTATGCCATCATATTTGATACTTTATGAAACTGCTTTTCTATATGATACCTCTTTTAAAGGTACAAAAATGTGGAATTAGCTAACTGTAGATAAGGTATCCCAAGACCTAATGACATAAACACTCTGGAAAATAAAATGGAATATGTGATTTCTTCTATTAACAAATGTTAAATGAAATTAACCTTGTTATAGGGAACTGTATAACAAGAGTTGTAAAATCTAATTACACTTCACAATATGTAAACATGATTGAATAAGATGTTATTGAATTACTTTGTTAGCTAAAGATAGGTACTTATATATATTATCATTAATCTAAAAATTATTACCTTGGTGAACACAGAAAAAGTATGCTGTCTGCTTCAGGTAGGTAGATCATCTGCCCCTTGAGACGTAAGCAGCTGATCTCAGTACCAGTCAGTTCATCCTCACATTCTAACTTCTCTACATCCAACAATCCTTCCTTGAAAAGACAAGACATAACCGTTACCTAGTGCCTTTATTAGTACCTAACAGTTCATCTACTCAACACAAAGGACACACATACCTCACTTCCCACCAAACCCTAAGAGAGAATAAGTACATCAATCAGAACAGCAGAGGGCGTCTCACCAGAGCTTTGCCAGGTAATAAGCTTTCTGGCTACCTTAACAACACCGCAGAAAAGTGACTGTCTGGTCTCCTTTGAGCTTAGAACGATAGTAGCTATTAACATATTTATTTCTGGCTTCTGTGAATCTTGTTTTTCCCCTGATTTTCCAGTATGGAAACATATATTACTAGACTCTATCAAAGAATAAACCGAGCCTCCCCATTCCACAACCCTATATTCACAGAGCAGCTGGATGCAGTCAGTTCCAAATACATAAACTATGTGTAGGTCAGGCCTTGGGAGAGATGAAGGAAGGATGAAATGTGTATTCTAGGAAAAATGATTTTTACTGTATCTATCCCAAGAATAGAAACTATGAGATCCGGGCACTATTTAAATTATCAACTGTGTGAATATCGTATAACTTTTATTTTCCCCAGAAAATGCCACCAACAATAATAGATAATTTAAGGGAGAATAAATCAATGGCTTTGGATGAAGTTAGAAAAATATTTATTAGTTCTGATTTCTAAAATAAGGCACTACAGCTGCACAGGGGAAAAAAGATGTTGGTTTTATTCTGTGAAAATCGGCTGTCTCAGCAAGACATTCTAAAACTTACTGCTGTTACGTTTTAACAGAAGCTAAGAGAGTTCTATTGCTCCTCAGGCAAACCAAAAATCAATAACATTGCCTTTCAATAGGTCTTCCTTTGAAGTTTGTTTTTTATCTCTCTATACCTTCTTCATCTCGGGGAATATGACCATTTTACCTCCTGAGTACTTCTAATTTGTGACATACCTTACTTACATTTAATGAAATGATATCTTGATTACCTTGCTTCTCAATACAAAAACTGTATTGATGTGTGAAAGGATCCCATGGAAACTAATATCAATATGTGGACGCACCAGAGAGAAGACAGAAAGAAGGCTGCAATTCCCAGGCTGGAGCTAAAATGCAGATAAAAAGAAAAGGGCACTTAATTAGTTAAAACAGCTTTTATGATTTGATATTAATCATTTGATTAAACAAGCTCAACTATATCTAAAAATTAAAAATAAAAAATAATAATTATTTTTTAGGAAACTTAGCTCAACTATGGACTCAAAGCTTGATGGATGCAACTCAGTGATTAAATGGACATCAAATAGTTGCATGAACATGGAACTAATATGAATTCCGATGACTAATATTCAAATATAAGCTAATACAAATTTAAAAAGCATTTTCAAGAGAAGAAAGAATAAAAAGTTATCTTTTAAAATGTGGCATGATGTATTATATGCTTATGGCTTGAAATGAAATTAAAATATAAAAAATTCGAGCAAGCACTCTCATGTTTATCAACAGAGGGCTAATAACAATATTAATGGGTAACATTTATTGATTGTGTACAATAGACCGAGCACTGAACTAAGTGTTGTTCACGTGCTTTTTATCCTCATGCCAGAATAATTGGAAAATAGGCAGAGAGAAGTGACATTGCACATTGAAGGTTGTACAGTGAGGGAGAATAAGTCAATGTAGGAGCCCAGGCAGTCTCTGCTTCCAGATCTACTACGCCTGACCCATTTGGCTAATCCTGAATTGTAAAGTCTATTTAATGACAAGTGAAAAGTGTCTATAAACACATGTCATATACAACTCCAAAAGTTAGTAGATGAAAGAAAAGAGAAGTAAAAAAGAAGGATTTTACAAATGGGTGTGAGTAACGCTATACAAGTCAACTATAGGTTCTCACCATCATCCTACCTGCTTCCTTTGATTTTTTTTACTGAACTATGATAATCTCTATCTTTTTTCTCTTCAGTGTTTTTTAAAATTCTGTTCTTTTCCTTAAAAACATCAATAGTTGATTTTGAAAGCTATTTTCAGATGGTAGATATCCAATGAATATTTACTCAATGAATGAATAAATAACTGAAGGCTAATTGCTACCGGAAAGTTACCCATTTTCTCATCAAAACGAGTATACCATTTCTACCTAATGTTCCTACCATTTTTTGTAGGTGATTAAAATAGAAAAAATAAATAAATGGTTGTCATAGGGAAGGTCACAGCATAGTCAAATACACTTAGCTAGAGTTAATTTACGTAATTACAATGTGCTGTCCATTACCTAATACATAGTCAAAAGGTTAAATGAATAAATGGCTGCGTGTAACAATGCTATTTTTATAGCCTTTTGTCTTAGGCACCAAGGAAATGTGCTGTCATCTTACCTGGGGAAGCACTCTGTATATGGCATTGCCACACTGAGTGACCACTAGGTCCCGATCAAATATTATGTGAAAAGGAAAAGCTTTGCAGAAGGTATATGGGCTGATGCGTGATTCCTGGGTACCATTTTCTTCAAATCTGTCAAGATCTTCATAAAAATCCTCTTCTTTTGACTCTTTTTCTTCAATTAAAAATTGAGTGTGATCACATTCTTCATTTCTTTGCTGAATAACCTGAATGTCAAAGGGGGGAACTGACATTAATTGTCTGCATTTCAGTTAGGTTAAAAGACTGAAATATAAGAAACCAGTTATGAGAACTGTACTTAGAGGATTATCACAAAAATTTAATATATATGCAAATAGTATACATGTCTAAACTAAGAAAACATTTCTGGACATTGATCTATGAAATTTGAAGACTGAATAATTATTCACAATAAAATTACAAATCTGATATCAGTTTGCCATTATCTCAGGTGCCTCTTTGACAGAATTAGGAGAAAAGCACCCCCTTGTCCCAGAGAGCTCTGCTTCCTCAGCCAGGCACACTTGTACAGTGAACAATCTAAAATCCATACAAGGCGGCACTATCAAATATAATAAAAATGATACTTTAAAACAATGGGAAACAAAATGATGGAGATACATATTCAAATCCAATGTAATTTTTTATCTATCAACTGGTAAGTATGTAAAATTATAATACCAAATTGGGCAAGGTACTGAAAAAAGAGGCATCTCAAACACCACTAAGGGGAAGGTACTTTGATTAATCTTTCTGAAGGATAAATTGATAATATGCATAAATATACCTCAAAATTTTGTGAATTCTTTTATTTAATGCCAAATCTAGGAATTCATTCTAAGAAAATAATCATAATTGTGAGCAAAGCTCTATAATTTGAAGAAATAACTACATTTCCAAAATATTATTTACAGACAAATACATTTTTAAAGTATATATTTTTTTCTTTTTAGTTTAAGAAATTGCAAGAAATCTGTCCTCTTACAAAGGGTAAACTCTATGTCTACTGCAGCCAGATCCAAAAGGGAAATGGTTGGGGCAACATTTCTTCAATTACAGTTAAATGAAAACAAAGCATTGCTCATTTTTACTTTTTTCATCAGGAGTACACTTTAGCATACTCTGAGATTTAAAAAACAAATCACAATAATCACAAATGCTATTGTATATATTCTTGCATATATATTTTTATAGCAAAATTAGGATATAATTACTACTACAACTGTCACAATAATTTACAGCTTTTGTTAAATATTAGTATTCTTAGTTATCATCTGAAAATTTTGCCCCATTAAAGTTGATTTTCCTAAATTATGGACAAAAAAAATAGAGGCAACCTTAAAATTCAGTCTTAATTTTTAAGTTCTGCTCTGTTTCCATTCAACTAGAGGAACCAAATTATATGTGCCCCAAATTTATACATTAATTATATGATTCTACTTTTTTTGCTTTGATCAAACTGGCAAAACACATTACTCTTTTGATTATAATTTTAACTTCTCATTGGTATATCATTTCATTACATGATCTAATGTTTATTGCATGGTTCAAATTGTATAGTATCTCTGGAGCAGTTAAACTTATGCATTCAATCTAAGAATACCTCAAGAATTAAAATGGTGCCTTAGAAAAAATTAAATGTACACAATATATTTACAAAACACAAATATTTCAGAAGTTTGTATTATACTACTTGAATAAATGAAAGCTTTAAGTGAAACTAAATATTGTATAAAGTGAATGATATAATTAAGTAAAAACTTAATTTCATATAGTTTTCTAATGCCATCAATCTCCCATTGATCAATCTCCCACTCCAAAACCATAGTAATTGTAGTTTCCAAGTATACCCTAATTTGTCTTTCTTTCTGAAGTTTCTATGTACCTGCTTCTTATTCAGCTTGGCTAAATGAAAAACAAAACCAACAGTATTCATAAAACCCCTGACATATGCTCACTCAGTATAGATGCTATGTGTGTTTGTTGTCAAGATCAAAAGACTGGAAATGAAAGGCATATACTATTAGCTCATTGAATATGAAATGTCCAATCCTGAATCAAAAGTAGTTTATTATGTCTCAAACAAGAAGCAGTACGATTAGTCAAAGTATGGGCCTAAACTATTGACACAGTTTTGTCATCTTAATGGTAGCTTGTTTATACCAGCAGCAAAGAAGCTTGGAGAGCGAGTGGCTATGACATTGCAAAAGGTGTTTTCCACAGTTTGTTGAGAATTGAATATTTTTCCTTGCAAAAAGTGGTCCAAATCCTGGAAGAAGTGGTAGTCAGTTGGTGCAAGATCTGGTGAATACAGGGGATGATAGAGAGTTTCCAAGTCCAGCCTCTGTAGTTTGAGCAGCACTGTTTGTGCAACATGTGGTTGAGTGTTGTCTTGCAAGAGAATTGGCCTGTCTCTAGTGACCAACCTTGGCTGCTTAATCACAAACATCCTAATCATTTTGTCCATTTGGTTGCAGTAGACATCTGCTGTAATCAATTGACCATGTTTCATTAAGCTGTGGTAGATAATACCAGCGCTGGACCACCAAACAGAAACCATCAGCTTTTTTTGATGAATATCAGTTTGGGACTGTGTTTCAGCACTTCATCTTTATCCAGCCATTGTACCAAGCCCTTGGAACTGTCAAAAAGAACCTATTTTCATCACACATAACAATACTGTATAGAAATGGTTCTCCTTTATGTCATGACAGCAAAGAAGGACAAGCTTCGAGATGATCTCCTCTGATGCTCACTTAATTCATGCGTTACTCATCTATCCAGCTTCTTTACCTTGCCCATTTGTTTCAAATGGTCTAATATTGTTGGAACAGAAACGTCAAACTTTGCCGCTAATTCACACGTATGTTGAGATGGATTTGCTTTTCCTACAGCTTTCAGTTCATCCACCTTGGTCTCAGGCTGCTCACATGGTTCATTTTCAAGATTTACATTACTGGAATGGAACTTCTCAAACCCTCGACATACTATGAGTTCATTACCCACATCCTTCCCAAACACTTGATATTTTGATCTGTCTGCACTGCATTGGTTCCACTATGGAGCTTACATTCGAAAATAACATGCATTTTTGACTTATCCAGTGTTTCACAAAAATTGCTCTAAAAAATGTGAAAAATAATCACAAGCCAAAATGTGTGTTTGAAAGACTGAGGATGTACCTTCACAATAAAAATAAAACAAGAAGTGTCAAAGTGAAATGTCAGAGATATCAACTGTCAAACTTAGTATTTAAGGAAATCGGACATTTCGTATTAATACTTAATAACCATATATTTTGATTGAATCCCAGTGAGTTCCCAGTCATGGATGAATTTTGACCCTTTACCTAAGGCTTTAATTTTTAAGTCTCTAGATTTAACAATATCATATTTTACATGGTCCCACTTTCTAGTAGAAAAATTAATGCTGCACCTGGTAATCACCAAGTGCCACGTAAGAACTGACACCAACTCCTGAACAAAAGAAACCATAAGATCTAATGTAACATTACCAGCATTACCAGATTAAATATATGGGATATTTTTCTCATATAATTAAATGTTACAATTTTAAGTAACATTTAAGTGCATAACACTGCACTTAAGAGTTTGGGGCTCCCCGTGTGTGTTAGAACATAACTATGATATCTAAGAAAGAATTGCCTATTAGATTTTCTATAAAGAAGAAAAAGTTAAAATAAGGAATCCCTCTCACCACTTTGGCTGAAGTTCAAGGCCACTGCGAAATGGCTCTTGGGGCTGAACACACTGAGCAAACAAAAAGCAGCTAACTGGGAGAGATTATAGGGGCTAGAGAGAGAGAAAAACGGTGGTTCTCTGTTGTATCACTGCTGTGTCAGTACCTTTAAATGGTCACTCAGAACTAAGAGTGTGTAGAATATCTAATTTCATATTGTCTTGGAAGTTGACTATACATGTTAGGGATATTTTGCATGCTGCAACCCACAGAGTTCAGTCAGCCACATAGCCCTCTGCTTCCCAGCTGGTGTGTGCTCAGAGGGAATGCAAACTAAATTTCATGTTGCCTTGAGCAACGTATAATTAGAACACAAAATCTGCTGCCACAAGGAAAAAATATCCTGTATAATGTATTCCAAGCCCAAATATAGAAGATTGCTGGTGTTTCCACTGATCTGGCTTATATATACTTCTTGGGAAGTGCTCTAGCAGTGATAACTATAGGTAAGTTTACAAAGTGTCATTTACATATGCTAAATGTCATTTGTGTTCAGAAAGGTCTCCATTCCTAATCATTACCTTCATGTCTATTTCAGTGCCATGTATTTGTTGAGCTACTGTTTTGATGATTCCAATGACAATATCCTGGAGTCCTTCTCTCTCTGAGTAGTAGTGCAGAATGAGTCCTTTGCCTTTTTCTGCATCAGTGCACCTAAAGGAAGGTGCACGCATACCTGGGTAGATAGTAGCAAGGTGGTCGTGCAGAGCATCGAGATTCTGCAAGAAAGAGAAAAGAGTGCTAAATGAACAATGCTCCCACAATGACAGCAGACTTCAGGAAAGCAAGATAAGGAAACAAGGCTCAAATCTGGGTTTATTGGGCAGTTCTGCAGAGTAGCACATTTAGCTCACTTCACCAGGATATCTGTAAAGCAAGTACCACGGAGAAAATGAAACCAAAATAGTATAATTAAGAAAAACATCTGTGGCTATTAATAGTTAGTACATTTTAAGAAAGGATAAACAAGTGGGATATAAAAAGAATGCCTGAAGCAGAAAAAAGAACAGAGTTAAGGGCTAAGGCTAAGATATGTATATTTACACAAGCGTGGGGCAGCTGAACATGCATGCTGCAGTATGTAAACAACGGGGAACACCCAAAGGGACCACACGTTACCCTTTTGTTTACACTACGCTCCTAAAACTTAATTTTTAATTCAAAACACTAAATCAGAGGTATAAGCATATAAAATATAAGCATATTATTTTGTGAATTAATATTTTGAAAATTAAACACATATTTTAGAAATTAAAGCAGGATAATTTCTTCATGATCATTAGTAGTCTCCAGTCAAGGTAGAGTTTCATGGCTTACCAGTGAAATAATTATTTTTAGAAATGAAGTCTTAGAAAACCAATAAATTGGTCAATAAATATTTTCTGTTCTTGTAGCCTTGCCATTAATTTGGAAGATGCCAAATTCCCCAGAGTCCTATATTACTAACAGAAATTTGATTTGTATTAAGATTACCAGAAGAAATGGTACAAACTATACTTTTTACTTGGTCCTATAAGATTTTTCAAGTAACACTTATAATCTGTTGGGAGGGTCTGTGTGTGTTGCACATGTATAATAGGATACACACACAACACAGCATGATATAGGAATTAAGAGCAATAGGACTTTAGAATCAAGAAGACATGGGTTTAATTCATGACTGTCATTTCATAGTAATGCAGCCAGTTCACCAACTTTTGTAAAACTTGATTTTTTTTCCTGACAAAATAGAGATAACTAAAAGGATATACATAAAGCACTTAGCACATCCCAGGTGTGGTAGGCAAAATAATTGTCCCTCAGAGATTCCCATGCCTTATTCCCTGTGAATGTGTTATTTCACATGGTGAATGGGATTGTGAAGATGTGATTAGGGTTATGGACCTTGAGGTGGGAAGATTATCCTGGATTATCCAGGTAAGCACGATCTACTCACAGGAGTGACTAAGTACTTAAAGGCTGAGAACCTTTCCTGGCTACATTGAGAGAGAGATGCAATGACAGAAGGTCAAAGAAATGGGAGCATGAGAAGGATTTTACACTGTTGCTGGTTCTGACATGTAGGAGACTTTTCAAGGACTGGAGAGAGGTCTCTAGGACCTCAGAGCAGCCCCCACCTGAGAATCAACAAGGAAGCTGGGTCCTCAGACTTACAGCTGCATGGAACTGAATTCTGTTAATACCTGCATGAGCAAGGAAATGATTATCCTCTAGGGCCATCATAGAGAAACACAGCCCTGCCAGCACCTGGATTGTAGTCCAGTAGGACCTGCAATGGACTTCCAACTTGCAAAATAATAGGATAATACATTTGCGCTGTTTCAAGCACTCAAGTTTGTGGTCATTTGTTATGGTAGCGATAAAAAACTGATATAACAAGCAAGGAGCAATCTATCCATAACTGGTGATTATTTTAAAAGAGAAGAGAAAGATAAAACAGTTTCAAAATGTCATGGGCATTAAAGAATGTATCTAAAAGGAAGGTGCTGGAGATATACCAAAATTGAACTATGGCTCTTGTTTTAAATGTCTCAAAGATGTCGATCCAGGCAAACAAATATCTAGTAAGATAACAGGAAGAATACTGGAGTGAGCATGAGATGATTCCAGGGGTACTCAGATTTGAGCAATACTTCAACATGGCACCTATAGCACTGTCAATTTTCTGTCCCTTCCATTCATCCACTCAATCATTCACTCATTCTATAAAATTATTGCATGTGCATTATATACCGTGCACTGTGTCATACAGGTTGGGGACAGGTTAGAGGTTTAGCTACAGATCTGCATGATGCAGATTAAGCAGCTCATGGATAATATCACAAATGGATGTACAGAGTGGCTTCTCATGAGCAAATGTGGGGGCAAACAGCTCAGATTGAAAGAATGGAGTAAAAAGATTTCAAAGTAAAGAAAGGTGAAACCTGGGCTAGGTCATGAAGGTTGACATTCTAATGCAAATAAATGTTTCAATGATCTCCTCAACTGGGTAAAACTGGTATCTTCTTGCATTGCCTTCATCTATAGTGCTTTCTGTTTTCTTCCCCTAAATTATACCTGCTAAATTCAAGTCAGGCTAGTTCTTAAAAAAAAAATCAATTCATCCTGTTGCCTCTAGAGGCTGCTATTGCCATGTAAAAGCAATCCAATATGGTGGGCACTAAGTATTGGACAGTTTACGTATCCTACAAGCTCCAGAATCCTAAAACTAGTTTACTTGATTGAACAGTAAGAGGGGTTCTTCCTATGACAAGTTATTCTTATGGGAATTCTTCCCTGAGAAGGAAGACCCGATTGCTCTTCATAATCTTCCCAGACTTCTTACACTTCTACTGAAGTGAAAAATCTTGTGAGAGAAAATCTGGTGAGAAAAAAAAAAAAAGAAAAATCACCAAGAGTTTTTTTTTTTTTAATCTTCCACAATGTCAAAATTGTGTTTGTGGCTGCATTTAGGAAATTTTTCTACTATAGTTAGGTATAGGTACTATGTTGTGGCTCACTTAAAAGAAAAAAAAATGGAATCAAACAATAACTTGAAATAGGCATTTTAATTTTTTTCAATTCTTCCTACACAGAATACTTACATATTTGATAAGTCAATATGCTTATATTACTTTTATATTCATCTATATTCATCTGGTATCACACTGGATTATTAGCACAGTTCTACATGCAGTCGAGCAGCTGGCAGGAGGCAGTAATAATCGGCACTACTCTTGTTAGCAGCACCATGGATGGTACGGCAGGTCAGAGACTAGACATAATAGCCCAAACCCAGTGCTCCATGAGTCACTAAAGATGGGCACTGTACCCTCAGTGTAGGTGGAGCCATTCTAATTTAAATAAAGGTATTGATAATATTAAGGTATTAATATGGATGATAAAATATTGCTTAAATTTATCACTTAAAGGCAAATGAGATATCAATAAAACACCAAGTGAGAATGCTCATCTTTTAAGTCTTTTTGTGGTAACCGACTCTCCAGAGATTTACTGTTTTATTGAATTTACTATTAATTAATTGGACAAGTAAAGTGTTTTCCTGGATCATAAAAGATTTAACACCACTTAATGTAATATTGATTTTCTTTAGATAGTATCTAACATAAAAAACACTCTTGGGATTTCTTGAGATACAGCGTTCTTTAATTGGTTTTACTCTCTCAAAATTAAAGTGGTTACCACAGCCTGCCCATTATAAGAAATGGGATTAATGACTAAAATTGAAATTATTTTTCCTTTGAGTACATTTATATTGCTTAGAAATGTGCCATATTCGTATTTAGACCGCAATTGTTTGCAGCAACCTCAAACGGCCACAAAAAAGATTCTTAAAATAGAGAAAACCTTTTCCACTTTTGAAAATATTATATAAACAAAGTTGATAATTGATCCACATGGCTGTACCAATGTATTTTGAAGAATAAGAGCTTCATATCAAAACTGATATTCTGTTTTATTTCTAAATATACCGATGGAAGCAGGTATAGATGAGAAGAGCTGTTCAGCCAATTGCAAAGAAGTACATCCATATGTATGAAAGCAGAAGAGACAGGGAAAAAGTGTATTTCAGCACAAGTAGATTTAAAGGAAACAATGAAGCAAATCTTAAATATGTTTTTATTTATTCTTCCTAGTTTTATAAAATTAAAAAATAGGAAAGTGATAGAGAGTAGTAGGTCCATTCATCTATTATATTTTGAGATACCAAAATGTTAGTATGGGGCTTTAATTTGATTTCCCAATGTTCTGATATCATTTTACTGTTTTTTCTATAAGCAAAATAAATGTACTTTTTATACTCAGGAATTCTGCTTCTCATAGGTCCAGTTCATCTTGTGACCTAGACTTTATAATTTACAGAAGAAAAATTAGCCAGGCATGGTGGCTTATGCCTGTAATCCTAGCACTTTGGGAGGCTGAGGCGGGAGGATGGTTTGAGACCAGGAGTTTGAGATCAGCCTGGGCAATACTAATCCCCTAGCTCTACAAAAATAGAAAATTTAGCCAGTTGTGGTGGTGCACACCTGTAGTCTCAGCTACTCCAGAGCTGGAGGTAGGAGGATAGCTTGAGCCCAGGAGTTTGAGGCTGCAGTAAATTGTGATCGTGCCAGTGCACTCTAGCCTGGGCAACAGAGTGAGACACTGGGGGAAAAAAAAAAAAAAAGGTCTGATATTCTGGGATACTGTACTAGAGTTCCAGATATAGTATATTCTACAGATTTAGAAAGCAAAAGACTATTATTCCTTTGAGAAACACTTTAAAGTTCCATATTTTTAAAGATCTTGGAATGTTTCAAAATAAATGCAAATTTTCTTTTTATAATATGTATGACAAAAATAAGCTCATATATAATTACAGAGGCAAAGTCTCTAAAAATCAACTACCTGATTTTCCTGCTTCCAGGACATCTAATTTAAAATTTCTAAATGATCGGTAGAAATGAGTAAGACCTTGCCTTAAAAATTTTGAAAGAAAGAAATTTTTCGGTCTCCAAGAATCCTTGTCCTAGTGGATGGGGAAAAGGGAGTTGTCTGTGATGAGAATATTACTAAAATTTAGATCTAAAAGAAATCTTAAAAATCAGCCATTGGAAACTTCTGGGTTTTTTTTTGTTTTTTTTTTTAATGAAGGAGGATGAGGCACAGAATTTTCTTTCGCTTTATTCCTCACACCTTTGAAAAATAGGACCAACAGCAACATTCTTAAATGAGAATCATGTGATTTAAAAAAGATTTTGTTAAATTTTGAAAGAATGAAGTCATTTTGGAATTTGAAGTTGAAAAATTTAAACAAAAAAGAACTAAATAAAGTGGAAAACCAAACCTTAGATATGAGAAGCACCAAAGTAAATAGGCTGAGTTGAGAGCAAGTAAGAAGTTATTCAAAGAGAAAAATCTTACAATTCTAAAATACTTCTTATTTTCCTTCATAAGCTTTTTAATAAAACTAAATCCCCATTTTTCAATTTTAAAATTGCAGATTATGTAAATTGACATTTTGGATGCTGAGAAAACAGTTCCTCTTAAAATTCAAAAGTTAAAAATAAAGTGAATGGTGCATTTTTTTCTAAGAAATATAAATAATTCAGGGAAGTATTAGAATTTTACAGCTGTTCAGGAAAATCCTCATATTTCCCAAAATAGCCTTTTGCACAAACATTTAAGAATTAGATCAGTCATTAATCCCAGATTGTTCCTGGTGGGCTGGCCAAATCACAATGTTGTATTTTATAAGCCAAAACCTAGAGCCAGCAAGAATTAAAGAAAATCTCATTGCAGGCTGAACAGAGGTATTGGTTGAGGAACTCAAATAACTGTGAATTGAGTAAATGAGTGAAACTGTCACCATATCAAAATCAGCTGAAGGAGCCAATGTCCAAAAAAACAATGAAAGAATGTTTATTTAATTATTTAGCTGAAGTCTGTATGCATATTTAAACAGACCCACAAGTTAAATCCTGGCTGGTCTCTAAAATTGCATTTTGCCTATTTATTTTTCAATAGTCAACCTGGCAGCCTTCCTTGCCCATTTTAATTTCATTTGAACTCTGTAAAATTGTTGAGGAGGTAAGTACTATACAATGTAATAATAACATAATACCACTGAAAATCAATTGGTAGCCCTGCTTGGGATTGACTTGGGTCCCATTTCCAGGGGTCATATATTATTTTATCAAATGTGGTTTGCTCAAAGTTCTTGACTCATTGTAAAAGTGAACACACACATACTAAGACAGACATAAAATATAAAGGAAAAATAATATACAGAGTACTGTTCTAGTTATCTGTTGCTATATATCAAAAAATTCTAAAACATATTGGTAAAAACAATAATTTTTTAATTTTATTTTTTGCTGAGATGGGGTTTCACTATGTTGGCCAGGATGGCCTCAAACTCCTGGCCACAAGCTATCCTCTCACCTCAGCCTCCCAGAGTGCGGGAATTACAGACGTGAACCACCATACTAAGCTGAATTTTTTATTATCTTTCATGGTTCTGTGGGTTGTCTGGCTGTTTAGAAAGTTCTTGCATTGGGTTGGAATCAGATGGAAACTGGGGCTGAAGTTCTTGCATTGGAAACTGGGGCTGAAGTTATCAGAATGCTGTAACATGCTGGTTTTCCAAGATGGATCAATCAGATGGCTAGTAGCTGTTGCTCACTCTTTGCTGGGAGCTCAACTAGAACCATTCTCTGAGTGTCTGTCTACACATGGCCTCTTCTTGTGGCTTGTTCTTCTCATTTCATGTGTCTGGGTTCCTAGAGGGAGTATCCCAAGAGCAACTGTTTCAAGATACCAAGGAGGAAACCTCAAGGCTTCTTATGCTGTAACCTAGGACATTTCAAAATGTCACTTCTGACACATTCTGTTGGTGATAATCACTAAAGCCAACCCAAATTCAAGGGAAGGAGAATTTTACCTGTTGACAGGGGAAAAGTAAAATCATATTGCAGAAGTGCATGTGAGATGGGAGAAATTTTTGCAGTGATTTTGGGAAAATATAATCAGCTATAACTCAGTAGGACACTGGAAAATAGAGATGAGCATGGATTAAGATGGAAATACTATCAAATTGGATGTTCCTTACCAGGTATTTCCTTATGAAGGTTTCGAATCCCATGTATCCTCTGCAGTGTTTTAATTAATACACTAGAAGCTTCAGATAGAAATTTACTATAGCAGTAGCATGAAACCATACATTTTATTCTTATTTAAGAATAAAAAAGTGGAAAAATAGAGAAAAAAAATTATTGCTGAAATATGGTCTTGTCTTTAAGACACTATATCCAGGCAAAATATATAAAATCCAAAAATAAAAATAAAAATGCCTTCTTATTTCTGTATCTTTTTTGATAATTCATGCTTTCAGTTATTAAATCAGCCAAAGAATAAATTCTAAAGATTATTACTTTTATCAGTAGCCCACAAATTGATGGTTTCAGTGGAGATTCAATTCCAAACTGTGTAATTTCTAGAGACAAATGATGTTTCTAAAGTTTCCTCTAAAGATATTTCTTAATTACTTTTTCCATTTAAGGTTTTTAGCTGTTATTTGTTAAAGTCTTCAGGTGGCTTAAAATAAGCATAATGCAAAATTTTAAAAATTGAATTTGGAAGCACAAGAGAGACTGTATAAGCAGGGTTATGGAATTTGATATTGGTAGCAAAGTCTTTCAAGATGGAAGACATGTTAGTAGTGTTTATTGTTTAAATCCACTAATCAAAATAAATGATAAAACCCAGGTCATAAAACAAATATTTTTCTGGAATTAAATTACAGATATTATCTATACAGTATGTCCTTGAATATAAAATTTCTATAAAGGAAAAGAGGTATTATCCTGATAAAATAGGTTGGGCTAAATAAAAAAAAATACATATACTACAGAATTAATTCTGTTATACAGACTCTTCATCAATTGCCTGTTATATACTGTGTCTGGTACTCAGAAATCTTTTAAAAATTATTTCAAGAAAAAAATATATTAGAGAACCATTTTTAATAATGTACCCAACTGAGAGGCTGGGGAGAGAAGACGACAACTCCCAAGGAATTCTCCTTGGTATGGTGAGGGAGTGAGAGTTGCCCAGCTAAAGCATGTCACAAAGACTCCCATG
The DNA here is from genome assembly GCA_028533085.1 of Varecia variegata. Classification (NCBI taxonomy): domain Eukaryota; kingdom Metazoa; phylum Chordata; class Mammalia; order Primates; family Lemuridae; genus Varecia; species Varecia variegata. The sequence continues at coordinate 115,352,121 of CM052440.1, forward strand.
TTAGGATTTCAGTAGCTATTTTAGTGTTTCCTAAAACTTTCAAATGGAAATATTAGAATGAACATGTAAAAAGTGTCAACAGATACAAGCAATGTACCTTATAAATTAAATAATAAACAATAATGACCATGTCCACCCAAAAGGGAAATTTGTCTAGTATGTGTCTCTTCTTTTAAATTTTGATCTATGATTCATCTTTAAAGTTACATCATCTCATTCCAAAATGGGTTACGCTTAATAAAAGAATTCATCTTGATCTATTGATGTGTTTACTTTCTATTAGTGTGTTTTCTTTACATTTTTGCACAAACAGCAAATATTCATTTTTTCACAATGATATTCATTCATTCCCAGATACACAGATTATATCTGTGGAGATACAATCATTAAGAGGTTACACATGGTCTCTGGCCTCCTGAAGTTTACATTCCGTCCAACAAACAGGAATGATAATGCAGTGAGAAAACTACTGTGGCTGGGGAAATACCATCAGCTATGAAAACATAAGAAAGGCCAATTACCCTGGCTAGGAGAGGGTAGAAATTGGAAAGAGAGTAGAGTCTTCCCAGAAGAAGTCCTTTGACCTGCAAGATGAATACGATTTATCGAGGTGGAAAGGAGCCGGAACAACATTCCAGGCAAAGAAAAGAAAGAACATGTGCAAAACCTCAGAGGATGGAGGGAACAAGATCAAAGGTTCCAAAAGAACTTAAGTTTGGCTGGACAGGGGGAGAGGAAGACAAGGGATGGATAGGGGATGGAAATAGTTTCAGATGTTTCAAATATTTTTGACATTTTCTCCAATGAGCAATAAAAAATTACTCAAGAGTTTAAGCAAGAAAAGATATGATGAAATATATTTGCATTTCAGAAAAATCACTAGAGTTATAGAATGGAGAAGAGATTGGAGGAGTCCTGAATAGAGGCAGGGAAACCTCTCTTCACGACTTTCTCTAGATAATGGTAACTCTCCGAAAAGAATTGGGAAAATGAAGAAAAGTGGCCAAATTCTCAATATTCAGTATTTAGGAAATAGAATCTAAAGATTTGGTGACTGATTAAAACCTGGGGGTGAAAGAGAAAGAGAAGTCTTTAAAATCTCTTTAAAATGAGTCCCAGTTTATCTTATTCCTCAGTGAAAGGTTAAAGTCTACCATAAAAAAATGTTTTATTAATTTATGTAATGAAAATGTCAATTTACGTATGTGAGCAAGGATCTTAAAACAATTTATGAAAATAAGTTGTTTTGTTTTATAGTCACATAGAAAAAAATCCATTTAATTTCTATGTAATTAGTCTAACCATAACATAAATATCTTCTTTTAAGGAAAGCAGTATTTTAACATATTCAATTTGTTCTTAAGATATACAATTTCAAAACCAGAGGAAAAAAAGAACTGGATCAAAATGTATAACATTGATGAAAATTTTACAGTATTCTGACTTTCTAGTTTCCTCATTGTTCACACTGTCACAGCAAAAGACAAATAAAATTGTATGCAATTTAAAACTATGTTAATTCAATTTTACATAACCCAATATATCCAAAATATTATAATTTCAACATGACATGAATATAAAATCATTAATGAGCCAATTTATATTCCTTATGTACTGCCTTTGAAATCTAGAGTATATTTTACACTTGTAGCACATCTCATATCAAACGCTGAGTAGCCTCATGGGGCTAGTGGCTCTTCTCTTGGATAACAAGGCAGCTCTGGAACATAAAGAAACATACCTAGAAGACTGCTTGCTCCCTTACTTGTGCCTTAAAAGCTTAGTAGATGGTCCCAATGAGTAAAGGCAAAAAAAAAAAAAATTAGTAAAATGATCTAAATCTTTGTTTTGTTATGTAAATTTGGCCATTGAGAAAGAAAGTTAAAATTCAGGCAGAGCAACTGAACATTGAAACTTTGCTGATAAGATAGATGACAGTGGTCAGTCAACAAAGGTACAAAAAACGGAATATGTATTGAACAACCCCAAACCTCTCAATATTTTTAAGTACCAAACTTCAATACATTTAAAATAATCCTTTTAAATACTGCCTGTTCAATTTTAATTTAAAAATCTCCCAGCAGCTATTTCATCTGGAAGGGGCAGCTTTTTTTGACACCCAGTAGTTTAGTAAATCCATGGCAGGAGATTGCAAACCAGTTTCCATCTTGATTTAATGCTCTTTTAAGTTTATAAGAAAAATGTCACTATGTAAACAACAGACATTTTGATTAAACACTAAAGTTCTTATTTTGGCTGTTAAATCAATAATGCAGCTAGATCGAAAGTAGTTTACATTCCCTCAAAACTGGGCTTCAGTTCAGCTAGTATTGCACTGACATCATTTTCCAGCACGATCTGGCTGCTTTTAGCAGCTAGTCTAGAAATGTCCTTTGCAAACAACCACATAATTTTCAATGTTAACACATTTCAAGAAGAGGGTCTCACAAATGCCAGTGCTTAAAATAGTACAGTCAATCCAGAAATAGTCTCTCATCTAATGCCTAATTTACTATTAATAGTAAAAAACTTTTAAGGTAATTTGAACAAGAGTATAAGACAAAGGCCTTCGGTGATGTTATTTATCTTTTTTATCTGAAACTGACTTTGGAAGGTTTCCTATTTTCCCTTCTATAGTAGATTAATTAATATTTAATTCACAGCAATGGTTCTGAAATATGTTTCGGTGGCAGAACACCTGAAAGCCCTGGTGATTTTGCCTAAACAACAAGCTCCAGGTAGAACTTCACAAATACTGATATACTGTTTGATTATATTCTACAAACTAAGAATATTTTGCAAATAGAAAATAAGACCGTATTATATGT
>CM052440.1:115355448-115376710 GCA_028533085.1 Varecia variegata
TAAGCCAAAGTTTTTCCTTACATAGTATGCAAAATAAACAACTAAGCTAACATATGCAGGTGCACTAAATTTAGGCAGATTCATCTCTGGGTGTTTCATTTCCACATCTGCAAAGCTGAATAACAGCAGTACTTACCTCTAGTCATTGCGCAGGTTAGAAGAATTAATCTATGCCAAGAGCTTAGAATGGTGCTTCTCACACACTTAATGCCCAATACATCTAATCGATAAGAGTCATAGTAGTTGAAGAAGATGAAGGAAGGGGGAAAGAAGAGAAAGAGAAAATGGCAAAGGGAAGAAGAGGAGGGAGGAGTGACAACAATATCTTAAGAGTTTTTATTCAGTATCAAATAATTAAACTAAATGTGTACATATTTTGCTCATTAAATGACAGAACTTATAAATTCAAATAGCCAAAAACAAACAAGTTTTATCTCCCCTAAGAGCTTTAAAAATAAAGATCAAATTCTCACTAGGAATAAAATAAGAAATAATCATATTTTGTGTATGTGTAGCCACAGTAACTGTTTAAAAGTTGAGTATGCATAAATGAAATATTTTCCCAATAGGAATTAATTTTCTACTTACTCTTAGAGATTGTTATTTGTTAGAATTTAAACAGACCTTTTATTTATACTAATTACCTTTTCACAAAAAGGTAGTAGGTATTTATTTTTATCATGGTGGTGTTTTATGGGTTGCAATTTTTTAAATTTTTATTTAATCACTGCTATCTAACCCAAGTGGCTATAATTGAACATGTGCTTGTAAATGTATGCAAGCTTTAAAATGAGTGAATGAATGAATTAAATATATATCCCCATGCATTTCCAGACTCCCTACTAAAAACAAGCAATCAAAAATTACTGGCAACAGTCTATACTTTGTTTTCAAAATTAAGAATATGTTCTATTATTTATTTCTTAATAACTAGGTCTACAATTTGTCCAAAATGTCCAGGCAGCATCTCTCTCAACTTTATACCTAGGGAGATGTTCCTTAACTACAATATCTGAACCTTCAAAAAGTGAATTCATGTGCTATCACTGAGCTCCTGCTACCGTACACTTTTCAAATACATTAGGTATACTACAAGGACTGCTAGTTTTCAAGTAAAGAAGTTTCCCATGGAGGTATGAAAATGAGTGTTCTGAAATGGAGGAGGCTGAATACAGGCATCTTGAAAATGGAGTCTCAAAATAAGCTCTGGTCTTAGGCAGAAAAGGTCAATAAACATTAAACGATCAACCTGACCAATGATAGCTCCAAGCAGGTACTGATCCTGTAAAGAACATTATCAGAGAACATGCCATATTAAAAATAATATACAGATGTCTTCTTGAGAATAAATCCTAGGATGGTCCATTGCAGTGAGCTGGAAAGGTATCATGACTACTGTGTTGAGTCCAACCATTATTAAAATTAATCTCCCATTATAAACCACAGGTAATAACTGTATATAACATTTAAAAAATTAAAACTTTATATTGCTTTTGTCTAAGTGGCTGCGAAGCATGAATCACCTCTGAATTTCCAATATCCCACTCTAATGATTCTCAGTATGTCTGAACCCCAAAAGAGAGACCAAGTTTGAAGGAGCAGTGGAGGGAAGAGTCAGGCCCTTTAAATCCTGTGACAGCTTCCAGCTTGGACCCTCTTTGGGTTGGTAAAGGTCAGTGCTTTTAGGTCAATGTGTTCACTCATCCACGTACTGTAAACAGTAACAGTAAATGCTCTCATGAGTGACAACCATACCTTAGCTTTAGACAAAGCAACATCACTCTTGACATGTAATTGCATTTTTCTTTCTGACTGTGACTAGCTGAGCATGGAAGACCCTTAAGAGTAATTTTCCCAATTCTGAAAACACATTCACAAACATTTCAAACAAGCTATTTTCAGTAGCTTTATGAGATAAATGAATTTACTTAGACACTTGTGTGTGCACTTCATTGTTAACTCTGAGGAGCACATCAGGTCACAGGTCTTCTCAAAATAAATAAGTTTCTCAAAGTTTTGGAGGCTCTGATTTTCTCTAGCAGATGTGCTTGTTGGTAAATACAATCATCTTCAAAAAAAATAAAATAGTCAAAATCACCTGTACAAGTGCTTGAACATTTGAAGAAAACAAAAACAAAAGCAGGCAGTACTAAGACACATATATCATGTCCATCTTCTTGCCAAAGTAATTGTCTTTGGAAAGGAGAAAGCTATAGGTCCTTTTCTTTGGGGAGAAACACATAATATGGTAATTACAAGTCTGTCTATGTTCAAATCCCTGCTGTAATGATAAATAGCTGTCGGTTTGAGGCAGGTTTTTTAAAAGTCTTCAAGCTTCCACTGTCTTTTTTGTAAAATGAGGATAATGAAGGAATCTATTTTCTGCGGTGGCTGTGAGGATTAAGTGAGATAATGAGTACCAGGCACTTAGGACTGTGACTGCAGAACCATGTGGTAAGGGTTTAATACATATGACATATTACATTCACCACAGCATGACATCGTGAGCATTCTCATCTGGTTTTCAAATTTCATTTCAGTATTACAAACATTTATCTACAGTTTATGACACTGACTTTAAACAGCACCACACATACCTGCCTTCTAGAAACTTGCTAAAGGATTGGGTCAAGTCCTGAATCCAACCCAGCAACTGTCTTTTGATATATGAAATTGGCAATCCAACAACAGTTCTTAATCCTTCCAATAGATCCACTTATGACATGAGACAACATAAAAGAACACCAATCCTTCTAAAAGGAAATGCTATAATTTATTGGTATATCTTCTGCCTTTGTTGACAGAATAAATATTTATTTTGTACAGCAACGTGACTATGAACAAATATGGTCAACAATACTGTAATATATACTTGAAATTTGCCAGGCTGGTAATTCTTAAGTGTTCTCATCACAAAAAAAGTGGGGGGGGAGTAACTATGTGAAGTAGTGAATGTGTTAATTTGCTTGATTATCGTGATTATTTCACAATGTATATGTACATTAGAACATCAAGTTGTGCACCTTAAATATATACAGTTTTTACTTGTCAATTTTATCTCAATAAAGATGGGAAAAATAAAATGTCTATTTCACAAAAGCTTACATTTTATTAAATAGTGGTTGAAAATGTCATCATTCTGACATAATAGATTGTGGTTGCAGAAAAAAATACCTTTGATAAATTTGTGTGTGCTCTATTCTTTGGAAATTAAAAATGTGAAAGATGATTCATTTATATATAAATATTCATATATATAATATAGAGAGCGAGCCTGGTAAAGTGTTAGACACACATATACACACAGACACACAGACACGCTATGTATAGAGAGAGAACAAAAGAGAGCGAGGGAGAGAGAAAGAGAGAGCAAGTGAGACCTGGTTAGACTCTCATGAGCAGGGCAGACATTAATCAAATAGTACAAATACATAATTACAAACTCTTGCTTGTACAGTACTATGAAGGAAAAGTACATTTTGGATGTCAAAGAAGGTTCCCTCAAGAAATAACATTTGTTTTGACATCTCAAAGCTGACCCCTTCCAAGCGCAGGTGTTAAACCCTGACATATTTAAAGGCTCAGTATAGTGGAGGAACTGAAATTGGCCCATGAGGCTGGAGTGCTGACAGTAAATGAGATGTGTGGACTGAAAGGTCTCCACGTTTGGATGATTTGAAGATTGACTACAAAGGATTTTACTAAAGCAACAATTTAATATTTTATGCGTCAACAATGAATGACAAGTAGATCAGAATACACAATAGCCACAGTAACAAAGAAGAATAAAAACCTCTTTAACCTGTTTTTTGTTTGTTTGTTTGTTTTTGTTTTTTTGTTTTTATTTCAGCTTATTATGGGGGTACAAAAGTTCTGGTTAGATATATTGTCCATGACCCTCCCATTCCCCCGAGTCTGAGCTTCAAGCGTGTCCATTCCCCAGACAGTGCACATCGCACTCTTCTTGGAGGTATACACCCATCCCCTCCCCCACCCCCATCCCCCCTAGTCAGAACTTCAAGCCTGTCCATTCCCCAGACAGTGTGCATCGCACTCATCATGTAGGTATACACCCATCCCCTCCCCTCATCCTCCACCTCTGTCCAATACACAATTGGTTTAACCTGTTTTTGATATAGTTTCATACGGAAAAAGATGCTCCATTTTGCTGGACACAAACAATAAAGACACCATTTTCCCCACTGTTTCCTCTTTAATGGACAAGGAGGAAAAGTAGAGCATGGAAAAGCTGCAAGTACTCACATCTTCTGTTGTCACTCTCTGAATCGGGCCAGTTAGATTTCTTTATAGTGTTCATTTCCTTAAGTGTGTTTTCCTGTTGATGACTGCACAGTATCAACCCATAACTATTGCTTTCCAACACATTAAAGAGAAATATTTGCTAGAGTCCCTTATTCTGGAGAAAGGTGAGACAAGTAAAGACATTGTTCTTGCAAACAGCAATAATGTTTAGTTAATGTTTGTCATAACTAGATCTAAATATATTAAGAGCATGAAGACAGATTTTTTTATTTCTCTTCTGGTGCTCTTTGTAATGTGCAAAGATCCTTCTGACACACCAAACCAAACAATATGCTCTTGTGATTTTTTTTTAATTATCAAAAATGGCAGAATGCAAGGAAAATAAAGACCCAGCTTGATTTCTGGGGGATACTTTAGATCATCAAAAAACATCTCAAAAAGCAAAAAAGCTGGAGATAAGGCTATGACCCACCTTCTCACCTAGGTGCCATGCTGCTCACAAACATGGTCCAGGCTCAGAGAGAGCCCTATGCAAAGAGCTCACTAGCAGGTAAAGGCGTTTATACTCTGACTTATACTCTGACTTGCAGTTCCACCTGCAAAAATAACTTCAAACATTAGGGAGCTTATCAATTAACCTACTATGCCTTCCTCTACCTTTCAGGCTAACTGGCAGATCTTTCTATGGGAAAAGGTCCTGATCCTAACAATGATCTGGTTTGCCTATTTCTTTAGTCTGTATATTAATTTTTTAATTTGTACTCAGGAAGTTTCTGGGTATGAAAATGAATATGGTTTCATTTTTGTATGCATACTGCATTAGCTCCTACTTCACAATTTTATCTTAAAAGAAGCATTACGTGGCACAGAAGAGCAGGGTTGGAGCTCTGACTCTTCAGCTTCCTATATATAATTCTCTAGGACAGTCATTTAATCTCTTGGAAACTCGGCTTTATTATTCAAAAAAATGAACTAGAAAGTCCTTTCCTATTTCAAATGAATGTTGTAGCAGTCAACTGAAATTAGAGAGAGAAAAGGACTTTGAAAATTTTTAAAAACCTTATAAAGTACCGTTAATATTTTAAAACATACATAAACATACTTCCTGTACCTATCTACTGAAGCATGAGTACAGAAAGGTATAGAAATTTAATTCATACCTTCATAAATTTGAAAATCTGATTAAAACAAGGCAAAACATGATGGTGCACTCTTGTTTATTTTCATTTATTTTGATAAAATGAATATTAAGGGCATATGTTGTGTTTTCAAACAACAATTAGGTATTGGGGGCGGAGAGGTGGTTAAAAGAATATAATGTAAGATGGAGTCCAAAGTAGAACTTGAGTGGAAAAACAGCATAATGAAAATAATATTCTTCCCCTAGTCCACAGGATGGAGAGGAATGAGACATGTCAGACACAGAAGACCTAGTTAGGGGGTCTGTTAGACTACAGCAAGGGAAGGTGATAAAAGCCTGGATGAAAGTATAAGAGAGACTAAGAGAGAAGCACTTCAAATTTAAAGTACTGGTACCAGCTGCATAGAATGGATAAAGGAGAAAGAATAATGAAAAATGACAATGAAGTTATCACTTATCCTAGAGTGCTACAGAAACATTTAGACAGATAGTATATAGACTGCAATGAGCTATTATTCAAAGGAGAGCTTCATATATTTCAGGTAACTTGGGGAAGAGAAAAGTTTAAAAAAAAAAACTCTGATTCTATAGTAAAAATAAATAATAGCTATCATTTATTAAGCATCTATTTTTCAAGAACTGTGTTAAGCATTTTGTAGACATTATTCAATGTATTACATCAACCCTATAAAGTATTATTTTTTTTCCTTATGCAGTTGAGGCTTGGAAAGTTTCAGTAACTTGGACAGTCACATAACTAGTTTATAGCAAAGCATTTGCTTATTTGAACCATAATGATTAATTTGTGATTAGCAAGTTCAACCAGACATATTAATTTCAAAACTGGAAATATACGCTATCCAACAGTCAAAATGTTTCCATATTTGAGTTAGAGGCGGGAAAATAAAAGCAAAATAAGACAAAAAATATCTAGAAATCTCTAGATCTTTTTTGAAAGCAAGGATTACATCATTTGCTTTTCTATTCTCAGTGCCTAAAACACTAGACTATGTGTATTAAAGATAAGCTTAACAAAGAATGGAAGAAAAAATGAAGCAATGAATGAAAAAGTATGCTGCCCCAATGTAAGTAAATCAGATAAAACCATACTAAACAAATTCTTTATTCTTTACATGGGGAAGATGATTGACAACCTTCTAGAAGAACTAACTACAATATATAAATATATCATTAAATTATTATCAAGTATATATCAGGTCAAAATTTTGATTCAACTGTTTATCTCAGATCTTTTAGTAAATAGAGAGGGGCTAATTAAAGTCTAAAGTAGAGCACTTTAGAGTTTAAAAATATTTTTAATTGGTTTTTGGCCTGCTCAACTCTAGGCAAATAATTATAGTTTTTGTTTGTTTCTAATGGACTTAATCATTATAGATTTTTCAGTTTTTTGAATCCGTCTTTAGAATTCATATGTTTCAGTGAGGTTAGAAAGTCTAAAATTGAGCCCAGTAATTTGATGCAATAATTAATTTGGTCAGGGATGATGGAAGAATAACAGATATGGTTAAACAAGTATGTAGGTGCCTTTCTAATATGTATAAATCCTAATTTTATGTATTTTCTAAATTTATAATTGATTTTTCTCATTACTTAATCATGGCTTCTTTTTAAAGGACCATCTGAAGGGTGAAAGGAAACGAACAAAACAAGTTTTGAAATAGATTCAGAGGTCTCTTTTGCTTTTTCACATTTGTTATGGTCTAGATCAGAGGTCAGCAAATTACAGCCTACAGATCAAATCTAGCCTACTTTGTCTGGTTTGTTTATTTATTTCGGTCTGGTCCAGGAGCTAAGAATGGTTTTTATATTTTTAAACAGTTACATTTTAATAGTTATATAGATATGTACATAATGTCTTCAATTTTGACTTTGGCCTGCAGCACCTAAAACATTTACTCTCTTGCCCTTTAAGAGAAAGTTTGCTGGCCTTTGGTCTAGATAGTTTTTCTTTTTCTTCAAAAGAGAAATTTAAATCTCTTGTGAAATGGTTATATCGTTGGTAAGAGTGTAAGTGGATACTGAGTTTACAATGAGGCATTTTTGGCTCTTATCCACTTAGAATTTTCTGTCTGGAATCTGTTACTTAGGGTTTTATTTGTCATTAAATGTTTGGCATCCTTTTTTCATCCTTTCCCATGAAGGATGGATGGTCATTTCCTAGTAAAACAAAAAAGTATTATGTAAAATTTTATAAACATCAATTTAGATAGTTTCTCACAGACCAAAAAGGAGTTTGGTACTTACTGAGACAAAAAAAAAAAAAAAAATTTTTCCTCCTATATTCAATTTGTCATAAAAAGTTAAAACTGAAAGTATCTTGGACCAATGACTGAAGTAATCTTCCCTAGAGCAGAGGGTGGGGTGGGGAGGAGGAATCATTTTCAATTACAGTCCTCCAACTTTTCCTCCCCTGCTCCCAGGCAGTAGTAAATGCTCTTCCAGGGAGCATTACTGAGGGGTACTGGGATGGAAACCAAGCAACAGCTTTAATCTCCTCAATGCAGAGAGCTGAACCTTGTTCTTTAGCCCTGATACTAAACCACATCCAAGAAAAGCTAGGATCCACTAAAGGATGCTTTAATAAATAAAGAATCAAAATTAACATCTGGATTACCAACACTAGGCTAACAGTTTTTCCTTTGCAGGGGCATAATCCTTGATGTAATTTTATTAAAAAAAGAAAGACCAACGTGATTTGTTTCATTTTTACCATGAAAAAATATGTTTTGGATGATTGGAATTTTATTATACCTTAAATAGATTAAGAATACTGTTCGAAGCTAAAGATAAATTAGTGAGTTAATAAAATATTTTTTAAAGTAAAATAGAACAATAAGCAAAATTTCACAGAGTTAAGTTCTTATGAATGGGGTTTTTACATATTTTGACCTTCTCTGGGGAAAATATTACCAATATAAACACATCTGTTGATAATTTAACTTTTTAAAATTTCTGACACATTTCTCTATGAAATATAATTTTTCATTTCTGTATTTCACAATGATCTAAATTGATAATGGCTAGACATACATTCTAAATCTGTTTAAATAACATAATGAATATTTCATCATAACAGCCATCTTTTATTACGCTCTCAAAATTCTAAACATATTCATTGTCATAGCACATCCACTAGGATATTTGGAAATTTCTATCTTGCAGATGAGAAAGCATCATATGGGGATATGTATGCTGCTTTCATAAATTTACAAAGAAAGTGGCATAAAAATAATTCTGCACTTAAGTTACACTGTTTAAAATCTTTTCTTGATGTCTGCCTTCTCTATAACTGTCTATCCAACAAAATAAAAATTATGAAGGTGTTAGTAAGGTGAACCGAAAATTCAAATCCCTAAATAACCTTTCATGCCTAGATTCTCATTGGATTCAACCACATAATTGCCAAATCGAGACTTATCTTTATAGTATGTAGATGTGCCCTGTGGATACCATCAACGGCCTATGGAACATGAAAAATGTTCAGTGATACAGATCCAGGGGAAAGAAAAGTGGCATTCAGGTGTTTAATGTATCACCTTGGTCATTTCTATGGACACAGATAGTTATAACAAATCACTATCAGGTAACTGCATAATAAGGTCTTAGAATTGATTTACAATAATTGTAATGTGCTTAGGGGAAAAAAACACAGCACGAAAGCATCAACTATATGAAATAACAAAATGAAATCGGAAGTTTGGGAACTTAGAGTAAATAATAACAATGTGTTCCCATCTGCCCACCCAGGTAACACTTTCCTCCACCTCCACCAAAATGTGATAGTTCAACGGTTGCTCTAATATTAAAATCCATAAATATGGTTTTGGTGTAGCTAGTGGGTTATGGTCAGCTATACAATAAGTTAAATACAAATTTTACCAAAGTGAAAGAGAAAAAGAGAGATAACTTTGTTAGACTGAAATGCTCAACCTGCCTGCAGAGACGCTGACCTGTCGGTCATTCCAACAGGTTTAACCTCTCAGGTGGGTGTGGTATTTCCACTAGTATCCCAAGTATTGGGCTCAAAGCTCTAGACTCAAGCTAGAAGTTCTCCTAGAATTGCCAGGCTTCACCACAATAGAAAACATAAAAGGGGATTTGGGAAAATGAAAGAGAAAACATTCCAATGTCAGTTTATTTCAGAATGAATAGATGCACTTGATCCATTGTTGCTCAAGAAATACTCTCCTGTGTGTTTTAGCATATCACAAAGGCTTAATTAACTATTATGTATCTGCAAGGTGTGTGAATCATAAACGAGCCAAGGTCTTCCGTTTGTTTCCAAGGCCTCTGGAAGCAGGAACCGCGCAGAGGCCTGTGTGGTCCCTGGGGCCCCTCTCCGCGTGGGAGCAGATCCGCCCGCAGAGCCTGGGAGCGCTGGCAGAGCGTTCCCACGCTCGGGCGGGGTCAGAAGGCCGCGGTGACCCCAAGGGGCTGCTTTCCGCAGCTCTCGCCCTCCCCGCCCCGCCCCGGTCGCCCCTCCTCTCCTGGTCCCAGCTCCCGAGCGTGGGAGCGCAGCTGCGGCGGGCGCGGCGGGCGGAGGCATCTCCGAGGATGCGCGCCGCGACCCCGCGGGGAGGCAGAGGCTGAGGCCAGGCGCCGCGAGCAGCGCCCCCGGCGCCTCCCACGCAGGGCGCCGTCGCAGGGCCACAGCTCGAGCGGCTCGTCACTTACTTGATGTCTTCCCACACCTCGGGGCCGTAATTGCGGATCACCAGCAGCTCCAGGGCGTGATTCACAAACCCGTACTGCGGGGACAGGGAGAAACCCGAGCGTCAGGGAGCGGCTGTAGGTGGGCAGGGGTTGGGAGCGAGGCTGCTGCAGCGGCTGCCATCGCGCTCCTTTAACCTTCTACCCGCCCTGGGGCTCAGCTCCGTCAGGGGTACTCTGTACTAAAGGGGGTGGATCATGGGGGCGCAACCCCTCTACCCGGGGCAGATTTACCCCGTCACCCCCCGCCCCACCCCCATGCCGTCTTCTTACCCCCTCTCACCTGTCACGGCTCGGAGACAGGCTGGGCGCAGGGGACAGCGCGGGGACGTGCACCCTGAGCCTCTCCCGCGGCCGTGGCTCAGCCCCCCACACCGGCGGGCCGCCCGAGCCCGGAAGACTCCGTGCCTCAGCCGCACCTCTTCTTCCCCAGCTCAGGAAGCAGAGGTGTGGCGCGGCGAACCGATCGGCCCGCCGCGACCCGCGGCGTTCCCACCTCCCCTGCCCGGACGCTGGCAAACAGCGAGACTGCTCGCTCGGCCAGCGGAGCGCTCCCAGGGCCCCCGAGCCAAGCTCCCGCTGCGCGGCCGCTCTCCGCCAGCAGCCAGGCCCGGCCCCGGCCGCCGCGCGAGGGTCCGGCCTGACCCGGCAGAGAGCACTCACCATGGTGTCTGCGCCCGGAGCCGGAGAGGCAGTCCCCACGCACAGGCACCGCCAAAGGGACCCAGGCGGCGGCTGCAGCGGAGACAGAGCAGCCCGGCCAGGGCGGCAGCATCGAGCTGGAGCCAGCGCCGAGCGGCCCGCCCTGATTGCCACTTCTTCCCAGCCAATGGCGAGTCGAGCCGCAGGGGGCTGGTCGCGGCCTCCCAGTTCTCAACCAATCAGAGACAGAGGGGGGAATTCGGATGCCCTCAGTGCTGCTGCGCTCCAGTGCCTTCTCGCCCCCACCTGGTGACAAGGCCTTCATTGGAGACTGTGACAATGACCAAGGAGAAGCCCCAGCTGTGCTCCTTGTGCGAATTCTGGGGCAGGGGAAATGCAGCTCTTGTAGTACCGGTAAACGTATTCTTACCCAGAGGTCTGCCCTCGGGGATGAAACAAACTAAGGGGGAGGGGTGTTGGTGTGAGTGTGTGTGTGTGTGTTTTGCAATGGACAAACCTTAAAAGGAATATCCCCTCCCCACCCTTGTCAGCATTCTCATGTTTACTGGCATCTTACAGATAAACATTTCCTCTGTGGCTTGGTCCCACAACAGTTAACAGTAAACTGAAAGCTAGTAATACTGAGCTTAATACATTTTAGTCAATGAGACTAGTTGAGTGAACTACGTTAAATTTTTAGTAACATAATTTGGTGAGCATCATGTCAAAACCAGCTCTGCCCTTCACTAAATTATACAAGATCCAGCAATGTTCTGTGCTTGATCCCAGAAGGACATCTGACCATACGCGATGGCCAAGGAACCATGATTCCAGGAGTTTTTAACTCTAGACCTGGTCCCTGTTGCAGTTTTTTAGAGATAACTGATGAACTGGACAAGGTTCAGAACAAAATGCACAGACTTTTAATTTATCTACCCGCAGTCTACATTCTACCAGGGACTTGTTTTAGTTAATGCTCTGAGTCCTGTCAAAGAGAAAAGTAGAGAGAACAGGAACTGTCCATTGACTAAAGCTGTTCGTACCTGAGGTGTGTGGATACCTGTTGCCATAGTATAAGGTCAAAGGTGAGATTACCAGTCTCAGGTGGACCTGAGAAGCCAGATAGTATTCTAAGATGTGAATAGTCATAGTTACTGTGAGAACAATCTCAATATGATTAGAGAGAGAATTTCAAAACAATAAAATTGTGCCGGTATCAGCACCCACCGACATATGTTGAAGGATAATTCATACAGAAACAACGATATAGAAAACAAGCAGAACTATAAATTATTTATAAAAATGTCCATCAGTGGTGGAGTGATTACATAAATTGCAGTCTTTCATATGACAAAACATCTTACTTTACACAACTATTAAAATACTAAGGCATTATTTAATATTAACCATTAAAAATGGCATGTTATTCTATACAGCCATAAAAAAAAAAAACACAAGGAAGACTAGCTACATAATGATACAGAAAGATATTTTTGGGTAAACAAAAGACACATGAATGTAATCATTCTCAATTTTTTAATGGTTGTATAGAGTAAGGTCCTATTTGGGTAATAAAAACACACAGGCACATATACGTTGCTGTAAATATAGCCTCCTGGGAGGAAACACAGGAAAGTGTTGGCATGGCTATTATCTGTAAGAAGAACCAGTGGCTGGAGTGACCAAGACTTTTACTTTTTATAGTATAACTTTCTGTATCTTTTAGTTTTTTTTCTATATAAACGTAATGATTTTTTTTAACTTTCCCCCCCCCATGTCTCTATCTGCAGTGGACCTATGCTGTCTTTGCCTAGAGTGTGCTATGGTGCGATGGCACCTTAGACTTTATATAGGCAAAAGATAAGGAAAGAAAAATGCTCCCTGGGGATGAATATTGAGAAAAGTTCACCTGGGGAAGTTGTGAGAAGAAATGAAGCACGAGCATTCCTTCCAATCTCTCTCTCCCTCTCAAGTTCAAACTTCCACCCTCTTTGTTCCTTTTGTCCAACACCTTTTTGTACTTACTGTACTTTTGTCCACACATATTTGCATTTGTAAATATACTCATTTGTTTTCTAATTGTCTTGTATTCACTCTGAATCTAAAGAAAGTTCTGTTCACTAAACCTTTGCTAACTTCTGTTTGGCCCACAAGATATTTCAAAGGTATAATGTTCAGGGACAGAAGAGTGCTTGCCAACCATAGAGAAGCCCAAAAGGAGGTCACCATGCTTCTGCAGACTCCCTACCCATTGTCACTACTGCTGACCAAATAGCCTAGGAATGATTTCACAAAGTGGATTATTCTGTATTTGCAGAAACAGTACACTGCATTTTTCTATGTATGTCCCAAGCTGAGGAGAATCAGTTAAAGAGGAAAAGAAGGATTTTAGAGCACCTTAGGCAGCCCTAAAGTCAACACTATATGAAGATCAGTCTAATGAATGAAAAATAAATAAATAATAAGGCAGTATATGGCTTTCAGACATGTCAGCTGAAGTGACTCACATTTTCAGCTAATAAAAATAAATTAGTCTGGTAAGTTAAATATTAAAAGTTTTGTAACCATTGTTTTCCAGGCTTTTCCAGTTAAAGTGAAAATAACAACCCTTAGATTGAGGATAAATGAGAGCACAATTTTGAGGGTACTCCCAGGTCTAGGCTTGTGTTTTTCAAAGCTTTTGTGTTTTGCCACTTTCTTCCTATCATGGAATAAGGGCTTCCATTTTGGGATCATTTCATAAGAGCAGCATGTTCTTTAATTTCAACAATTCCTTATACAATGATTGCTTTATATTCATATGCTTGTTTAATCTGCATGGCTCAGAGCCCGCTTATTGTTTCTTCCTGAAGCTTCTGGGGCTAGTGTTTGGTTGTCACACAATAATCACACCTCTTGTTCATAATCTTTGCTAATATGGTCACTCAATACTTAAAGCAAGGAATTCAGAATGCTTACAAGCAAAGAGAAAAGTATATTCTAAATGACTTGTTCTGTGATGTGGTTCTGGATCAACAGGAAGAAAAGAGATCCAATAACTCAGATTCCTAAAGAGGTGACATTCAGATTTCTTCTTAATTTTCAAATTAACTGTAAGTTTTGTCACACAAAAAAGGTGTTGTTGAATATTAAAAGAAGCACTTTGTAAAGTTACTTTTCTACATAAAATTCTTTTAAATATTTATCTTGCCATCAGAATTATAAACAGAAAAATTAGTCAAACTCTATAAGTAAATGGATACCTATATATCTATATATATGGATGTCTATGCATCTATACCTATGTATCCATTTACTTATAGAGTTCAAGCCTATATACATATACACATATATACACACATATGTAAATGGAAAGAAACTAAAAGAGAATTAAAGATAATGTTTAGTATGTATTTTATAATAATTAAAAGAATTAAGTTAAATCAACTCATTACTATATCTATATTGGAAGTATATGGAATTAAATAAATACATGTTTTATTTCTGAGGAAAGCTTAAAAAATCTAGATTGAGCACTAACATACTTTTGGAATCAAATTGAATAAAATAAAAACTAATTGTTCTTCCCTTGGCCATAGCCCAAACTTACACATGGCTAGGAGAGATGATTTGATTTTTAAAAAAAATAAGGATAGATCTACCACGATTGATTAGGTCAAAGATTAATCCACTTTGAGCACTTAAAGGTATTTTAGAGGTCACTTAGTCAAACTTTCTTTTTCTTTATCTGGAAACCTCTTTATGTACTCATTGGGGAACAATGAAAATTAAAAATTTTAGCCTAGAAGTAATAGTAATGAATTGTTGTCCTTAGAAACCCTGGCGAATTTTAAGATTCCCATCAATACTTTGTTATTCCCAGTGGTAGTCAGAATCTAACATTTTAGCTATAATCTGTCTATTTCAAAAGCAGTCTATAACTCTCAAGAGCCTGGAGATAGCACATTAAAATATTGCTCTTCTCTAGTCTATGTTCAACTACTTACTGAGCATTGCAGATATGAAAGGAAATAGGAGAGAATGAAAGCCACTCATTCAAGTATTTGGTTACTTCTCTTGTATCTTTTTTTGATTGGAACAACAACAACAACAACAACAAAAGAACAAAGCTATAGGGACAGGTTGTGCAGTGTTTGATTCTTTACTCAGACTGCCTGATTTTCACCATTTAATAGAGAAGTGACAAATGGCAAGTTACTTAATTTTCTTGAACTGCAGTTTCCTCACTTGTAAAATGTGAAAAATAACAGGTCAATATGCTCTCGTGTTAAGAAAGTTGAAAATACTGCTGACCTCAGGTTCGTTGTGGGCAACAAATGTTTTAATGCAAGTGCCATGTTTAAACAGTGAGTGGTGCACCTGAAGTACTGAGAACTGTTAGCTAACATTATTTTTGAGGTTGTTGTTATTGCTGCATTTGAAATCAACAATTAATGAGACTAAACCCCTTTTGTACACTGTATAGAAATAACATGTTCACTGGTATTGGATGCATAGTAAAAAGAGCCAAAACATGTCAAACTAAAAGATCTAGATCAGCCTTGTCAGTTACTTGCTTAGCAAGTCAACCTATCTGAGCCTGGAATTTCCCATTTTATAATGGTGATAACATTGCTGGGCCCACCTTCCTCAACTAAACTATTATGAGGATCAATGAGGCAATATGCTTGTAAGCTTCTCATAAACTTTAAAGAAATGTTACTGATTGTATGGAATTAGTAAGTGAATAAACCACAGACTCACAGGTGAAACAAGTACAAATCTGCTAGAAAATCTCTTGTCCATATCTACAGATTACGGCTTTTTCTTTTTGTTGAATATGAAATCCAAACCTAACTACATTCATAATATACAACTATATTATGATTTTTCTAACAGGTATAATGAGTAAAAATAATGAAAAGGAGATAAATTGCTGGTCTGTTTCCATAGAGCATGAGCTTTTATTTTTTCTGAATGGGTGCTTTATCAGCAACATAAAAAGTTGAAGCTAGCCTGTGTTAATTTAATAAAATCTTACTGACTTTTGTTGACATTTGAAGCAAAAGAATTGCATTGAATGTACCCACTAGTATGGTAATGAAATATCATTTAGGATGTATTTTGAAGGATCTTAATGATTTCCAGTGTCTCCACATGATAGGCCTCCCATGTGACAAAGAGCATCAAGCTGAAATACAGAAACAGAAAGTCCTGAACTGGTTTAGCCAGATTCAAAGAGCCATTCATGATGCTTCACTTGAGAAGCATCAATAAATACCCTATTGAAAAGATTCCAGTGTAAAATAGTGTTTGTTTCAGTAGAGTGATTCTAGTGCTTTTTAGTTAAAAAAGATACCTTACCTCTAAATAACCTTTGCAGGTAACAAAGTGCTTTCATATACGTTACCCACTCTTGGTTTTCTACAAGCCAGATAGCATTTTGTTCCTTTTGCACATGAGAACCTATGACCTAGAGGAGTGAGGAGCTCGAACATTAATCAGGGTCATTGCTTGACTCATTGGCCCATTGCAGATCATGGATACCAAACCTAAAACTCTTTCTTTATGATATTATTCTTTTCCTTCATGTGCTATGGAAATTAACAGTTGGTGTTTGTTTATTATAATATATAGTAGAGTGGAAAAAAAATCAGAACAGTATCTGCAAATTGATAACTATATAAATTGGGGGATTTCACATTATTTTCCTAAACATGACTTTTCTTGTTTATAAAACAAAAGTGCTGTAAGTAGTAACTTCTATACCTTCTGTAGGGTTTTTGGTAAGGATCAAATAAGTTAACATAAAATGACAGCATTTTATATGCAGTGCAATACAATGCATATTTGATTTGATATCTTTATGATTTGATTCTCTATTTGAATTATATGAATTTTAAACACTCTTCATATGAGAAAATATCATGAAAGAGATAAGAGATTTGTATTCATAAGACACATGACTGAGCCTCTCTAAAACTTACTTTCCTCTTCTGAAAATAAGACAATTGTAGAAATTAAAGCTGGATATTTTATATTAAAGGACATTTTAGGGTGATTGACACATGGTAAACACTCATCAAATGTGAGCCTTATAATCCATTTAAGCATCATGTTTATAAAAGTGTAAATAATCCATTTGCACAAATGCTGTGTTTAGTTAAGATAACTTGCTTGAATCTTATACTTGAGTTGTAGAGAATATAAGCTGTGCCTTTCTGAGCCCTTCCTTTGGTATCACTCCAGCCCCACATACAGGAACAAAAGTTATCAGAACAAAGCAGCCCCAGATGGATTCTATTCTAATACTTTAAATGAATGAAAATCAACCCTGGGGTATATTTTTATGTTCTATCTACCAAATTAATGTGCATTCAGTTTATTGAACTGCTCTTATTTCTTTGTTCTTTGTACTCTCTTATCTTCATTTTCATCCTTGCCAAGAAACCAATAAAGAAGTCCACAAATAATTGGCCATAATGTCCAAGGCTACTCAGACTGACTATTTTGGCTTGAAATGAAAGTCTGTGGTTTCTTCAGTCAGATCCTAGGTAAAGCTGATGTTAGTGAAGCCAGGGGTTTTCTCACATGAAAAAAAAAATGCTAAAAAAAAAATGAATTAGTGAGCCCTAAGCTTTGATCTGGATCTTCCTACATATGTGACAGTAGGAATGCTATAGTGGAGAATAATGCCCCCTCTGCCACTCTTCAAAAAGATGTCCACATCCTAATCCCCCAGTCTGTGAATATGTCACCCTACATAAAAGGAACTTTGCATATGTGATTAAGCAAAGGATATTGGTATGGAGAGATTATCCTGAATATCTGAGTGGACCCAATTTAATCACAAAGGTCCTTATAAGAGACCAGCAGGAGTGTCATGTTAGAGAAGCAGATGTGATGATGAAAGCAGAGGTCAGATGTGAGGAAGGGGCCATGAGCCAAGAAATGCAGATAGCCTCTGGACGCTGGGAAAGGTAAGGAAACGGGTTATCTCCTAGGACCTCCAGAAGGAAAGGAGCCCTGCTAACACCTTGATTTTAGAACTTCTGACCTCCAGTACTATAGGATAAAAAAAAAAGTATGTTGTTTTAAGCTACTAAGATTATGATAATTTGTTATAGCAGCACTAGGATACTACTACAATAGGCAACTTATCTTTTCTGAACCAAATTCTCAGAACTCTTAGAGACCTTGGTATGCACTGCATGTTTGTCTCCTAAAACTAATGTGTTGAAGCCCTAACCTGCAATGTGATGGTGTTTTGGGCCTTTGGGTGGTAATTCGTTTTAGATGAAGACATTAAGGTGGGGCCTCCACGATGGGATTAATGTCCTTGTAAGAAAAGGAGGAAAGACCAGAGCCTCCTCTCCACCATGTGAAGCATGGTGAAGGCATGCCATCTACAAGTCAGGAAGAGCACCCTCACCAAGAACTGAATCTTCCAGCACTTTGATCTTGGACTTTCAGACTTCAGAACTGTAAGCAATAAATGTCTGTTGTTTAAGCCACTCAGTCTCTGCTATTTTGTTATATAGCTAAGCTGAGCAGACTAAGACAAGTATGTCTATGTTAATCTTTCAGAGGTGTAAATAATGGTAGAAAGTTTACCACTCTGCTTCCACATATATCCTATTACTGTATGTGCCAATCTCTTATTCTCCTGTTGGCCATGCTGTGTTTCACTAATGAAATGACCATACTGATGTAGCTTATATCTGTGATAGGACTCCTGTCTCAGCAATCTACAACCTTCTTTGAAAGAAGGTATGTTTCCCTAGGAATAATTGTTAGGGAAATTGTTGATCTCTCCATCAGCCGAAGCTCTTCACTGCAAGCAACAGAAACCAACTGTAGCTGACTTAAAGGAAAAAGAAACACGAATATTGGGTATCTCATGAAATCATAAAGAAGCCTTAAAAAAATGGTGAGAGAAACATAAATTGTGTGTAAATTCTACTCATTTCCTCCATGAAAAGTGATGCAAAATTAATTAATTTGGGTCAGTTGCGCTTCGTATATTATATAAGTATGAAGATTGTGGGGGGTGACTTTGTACAAGGAAATAGCATTATTTAATAGTTGTTTTTGATTTGGGGAGTTAAAAAAGTATCTTAGCTCTTTGTGCTTCTAGGTGCATTACAGAGTCTAAAGTTGTCTTCTCACAGCCAAAAAACCTCCTTCTACCAACACCAAGATCCTTGGTCTATTTCCAAACACTAATTGAGTTTTCCATGTTTTCATTACATTTGAACATCAGGAATGTGTAGCAGTAAGTAGTTCACCCTGGGAGTTGAGAATGAGGTTTGAGAAAAAGCCAGCGGTGAAGCAGAAGGCTGGGAAAGAGAAGGAGAGCAGCATATGGAACTGTTCATCTCTGGGGCAGGGAAGAAACATCCAGAGAAGATGAGTCACAGTGCAGTTATAAGCCTGTGAATGAAAACCAATACTTGATTTGTCATAAATTGCACAGAAGATATTGCTTACAATCGAGTATAAATGTGGTAAAACAACTATAAGTCAATTAATTGGCTTTTTTAGATCCCAGCTCTACCATTCATCTTCTGATACTCATCTTCTTGCTTAGCTACTATTTTCTGGCACAGATTCTCAGTAAGAACACTTTATCCTTAGTCCCAAATGTAACTGATATTTTGGGGTTTATCTCTCTCTTCTACTCTTGCCCCATGGATAACATCACCCTAACCTATTGTGCCTAGGAGAGATAGGAGGAAGCAGGAGAAAAGGGACCCATACACTGAAATTATTTAATGAGATCTGTGATCTAATTTCTTAGTGAAACCACCTCATTTTAAAATTTTAGCATGCTGTCCTAACCTTATCCTACTTGGAAGCTAATGAATTAGCTTGCTGCATTTTCATGGATGCTGGCAGAAGACACAGAATTTCTGGGTCAGTAAGTAAGGACTGTATTACTCACAGCAATAACAATAGCCAGAGTAGCCAGTTTCCCGAGTCCTGACTCCCACAAGATGACACCAAGAGGGCCTGGTGACACCAGTACATGTAGTAGACTACATTATAAAAGAGGAACTCTGAACTTAAGGGACATAAATATTTTATATTGGACACTAAGCACGCCTTGCCTTTGCTCTGAGGAAGATACTATCTCTATCTTTTAAGGCAGTTTGCTCTACAAACATCCCTGAAAAGCTAGTGCGGAACAAAGGCAGAGGCTCTGATTATAAGACATACGCAAACATGAAAGATTGCCTCCTAACAACACGGACCCCTAGTTTCTACACCCTCTTGTCTTCTGGAGAATTTCTCCTTGGATACATCACTCCATCAGCACTCTGATTAACCTCATCAAAAGACCTGGACCTAAATCTGTTCAATTTGGTTCATATAGCATTTAATTACAGCTACTATCAATAGGACTCTAAGCAGCAAGATGAGGCCAGCCTGCAGTATTGACCTCTATCATGTTCTGCACCCTGGGTTCTGAACCCAACCAGCAAAACAAATGCCATAAAAACATCAGGTCTATCTTAGGAAGCCAAGTACTTTTCTCCTTAAGTTTCTCTAGTGACCTTTCCCCTTGGCCAGATGCATTACTCCAGGTACAGCAGGGTGTATTAGCAATTATTAGATCATTGAATATGAGATGCTGATTTTGAATCAAAAGTGTAGTTTATTATATCTGAAACAAGAAGCAGTACAATTAATCAAAGTATGCACCTAAACTTTTGACACAGTTTTGCCATCTTAATGGCAGCTTGTTTATGCCAGAAGTGAAGAAGCTTGGAGAGTGAATAGCAATGACATTGCTAAAGGCATTTTCCACAGCCTGTTGAGAATTGAATACTTTTCCTTGCAAGAGGTGGTCCACAGATTTCCTTCTTTGCATTCAGTGTAAATGTATGCTGTGTTTGGCAAAGGATGTAAAATTTCAGTTAGACAGTAGAAATAAGTTCAGGAAATCTATTGTACAATATAGTGACCATGGTTAATAACAATGTATTGTAGACTTGAAAATTGCTGCCAGCATAGATTGTAAATGTTCTCACCATAAAGAAATAAGTGTGTGAGATAATGGATATGTTAATTAGCTCAATTTAGCCTTTCCACAATGTATACATATATCAAAACATCATCTTGTACATAAGTATGTACAATTTTTATGCATCAGTTTTTAAAACTATTAATTAATTTTTTAAAACTGTGTATTTCTAACTATTGTCTGAAGAAGGTCAGACACTCTGTCTGTCTCTCTATGACTCTTTGTGCCCATTATGACAGTGGAGTCGACTTGGACCTGTCAGCCCCATCGGGGAGAAAGTCTGCTCACCCAGAGAAGAGTTAACAACCACCAAGCCACTGTTCAGGCAGCTGCCTTTGAACCTACTTTCTGACACTTGACACGGAACTCTTGATTTTTTTTTTTTTTTGAGACAGAGTCTCACTCTGTTACCCGGGCTAGATTGCCGTGGCGTCAGCCTAGCTCACAGCAACCTCAAACTCCTGGGCTCAAGCAATCCT